>CM052439.1:42207966-42500868 GCA_028533085.1 Varecia variegata | reverse complement strand
AATATTAAAGATATTTTCTTTACAGCATTTTTTTCTTTACAACAATTTTGAGAAGTAGAAAATATTATTCACATATAATTTGTTAAATAACTGAGACTGACATATATTAAGTGAGTTGTCCTAGGTCACACAGCTAATAAAATGGTGAAACTGAAATTTGAATCCAAGTTGGTCTGGCTTTAGTGTCTGAGATTTCTTTATCAAAGCAGAATTACTGATTAGTGCTGATGGTAGAATAGAAATAGCTAACTTCTATGTATTAGTTGAACCTTTCTGACTATCAGCTATTTTTCTATAATTACGATTTTTGATTACCAAGTTAGCCTTTCCAATTATAGAACATATCATGATTCAAAATTCATGTTTCTCCAAAGGAGTTATGGCAATAAAAAATTATACACTTGTTCACACTGCAATTATTAATAATTTGGTGGTTCAGAGGTTGTGATATATTGATGCCAGTCTTATGATAGCTTTTATACATCTTCAGTCTCAGTACGTCAGTCTAAATCAATCTTGATTATAACATCTTCAGACATCATCACACCTGTAATGATGTGATGAATCCTTCTTAACCAAATTATTTTGTATGAGGAAAAAGCAGTAAACAGTCTTCTTAGTTTTATAAAAATGGCTAATTTTAGTTCACACAATTAGTAAAAGTTTCTCTATGAACACCGTTTAGTTGTGGTCTTGTTCTGATAGTTTAATCATTAGATTATTATAATGCTGATAAAATAATCATGAAGGACAAATAGAAAGATAAGCACATACTAATTTCCTATGACACTAGCAGCATGCTGATTATGGAAATGGAAAATTAAGCTGTTAAGATTCGGGAACTATACTACTAGGATGTAGTCAGATGTGGTACACAGAGGCATTTATTTCAACTGCACCTGTTAGTCAAAATCCCTCTATCCTCATTTAAGCATATGCTTTCCAAGGTTATGGCCATTTAAGTATTTTCTATGAGAAGGCTTAAATTACAAGGGCCTAAGGCTAAGCTGACCTTGAAAAATAGACTCGTACAAATAAATGCAATATGAGTTGGTTTGAATTTTAAGCCAAAGAGATATCATTAAGAGTTCCATGGATTGGTAAGGGCATAATTTAAGATCATCGGTGATTTAAGCATTGATCAAGGCTAGAACTGAACATAGGTATGGGTTAAAAGGTGAATTTAAAAGTGAATGTAAATTTAGGATATAAAAATATTTCGGTTAGTTACAAGGATATTTTCTTCAAAAAAGATAAAGGAGGGATATAAATGAGGAAGTAAAGAAGTTGGACATGGCATGAAGAATTTTAGAAATGCAGGGGACAGTGGTGTGAACTAGTGGGGAGGGAGTTGAACTGAAGAGTTAAGGCAGCTGGAATTGGGCACTTTCATCCCGCTCTCCTGCCACGGTGTGGCCCTCACCATGTTGCCTAACTCTTCGGATGTCTAGTTTCCACGGTCACGGTCACGGAAGGAAGAGGTTGTATTAAATGAGGCCTAAAGACCCGTATAGTTCCACCCAGTGGCTGATTTTCCTCATTGGGAACACAGTCAATGCTGTTGTCACTGGGAGGAAAGGAACATGTTCAGTCCTCCCCCAATCAGTGGGAAAGAATTGTAGGCTTTTCCTACACACGGAGCTAATAAAAGATATGAGGATAATTTTAACCACAGACTTTGGGTCAAATTGATTAGCTTATTCTAACTAAATGGTAGAAACTGGCCAGGAGAGTCTTTTGCTACTCGGTTCATTGTAAATTACAGTTGCAAAATTTCTTACAGCCATTTTGCCACTGACCATATGGATACATCCAAATCTTAACTAAAAGTCTCTGAGTAGCTTTTTCTGGGCATTATGTAAAAAGAACATATTTAATTAAGAATAATTAATTAATATAAGAAGAATTTTAAAAAGTAGTTATTTTCTGTGTTAGTAAATCTGAGGTATACTGAAATTAAACTTTCTATGGAAAAAGTTTCTTTTTGTTTTTTTCTTCTTTTTTGGGAGGCTGTCAAACAGTGGATTCATTTTATTTATGGGCTTGTTTTCATCCAAAGGACAATTTTTATTGCCACCATGCTCTCTTCAAGTATTTGGAGAGTTTTATCCTACTTAGACAGTAATTTGGCATCTTTTTTTTCCAGCATATTATGGGGGTACAAATGTTTAGGTTACATATATTGCCTTTGCCCCACCCGAGTCAGAGCTTCAAGCATGTCCATCCCCCAGACAGTGCACATAGCACCCATTAGGTGTGAATATACCCATCCCCTCCTCCCCCTCCCATCTGCCCGACACCCAGTGAATGTTACTACCATTAATTAAAAAAAAAAAATACTTATTGAGAATCAACTCTAGGCCAAACATTGTTCTAGAAACAGAGAATATAGCAGTAAAACTTTTCAGACAAGTTTTCAGCCTAGTAAAGTATTAATATATATGATATTAGGGTCCATATAATTTGTAAATATGAAGAAATTATATGTAGTCCCAAATAGTGATAAGTGTAAACAATAGCTAATCACTAAATAGGAGTGTTAGTATTTTTAGATAAGAAGAGTCAAAGGTTCTCTGAAAAGACTACTGTGAACTGAGATCTGAGTGAGAAGAAGTGAACTAAAGCAAAGATCTGAGTAATGATTTCCAAGCAGAGGATATAGCAAGTGCTAAGATCTTGAGGAAGGTGTAAGCTTAATATGCTTGAGGTTTGAAAAAAGATCAAGATGGCTAGAGTACAGTGAACAAATGAGGAGTGGAGCTCTCTGAAGATTATAACACCTCCCTTGCAGAGTTGTTAAGAGAACTGGAACATGCCTACTATTTGCCAGGGCTTATGCTATGAGCTACAAATACTAGAAATAAATAACTTTGTTCAGTGTGTAAAGAAAAACCTGCCTCATGTTCAAAATATGATTTTTTAAAAATAATTATACTATTTTATTCTTGCATAGATGAATGGTTAACAGTTATAGTTTGCAACATAGTTTCATGTATCATTTATAATATATGTCTTAAGTTTTTGAAGCAGTGTACAGCATACCCGGTCAGAATTTTATGCTCTGGTTATTTCCCATGAATGTACCATTATTTCCTTATGGCTAATCCTGAATTAAAAGGCGATTTTTGTTGAGACTGGTTATAAAAAGGCATCTGCTCAGATTTTGAAAGTACCCTTGTCAAAGGAAGTTGGTATTTAGGAATGTTCTTCCTGGAAAACTTAAAATGACATAGGCATAAGTATTTGAAGAATTGCAGTGTTTCATTAATCCATAGTGAAACAGAGTTGTATCCTGAGTGCGCACATCATTATAGAGCAGGTTATTTTAACACATTTGGAATCATATTATATAAACCTAGAATTATAATAGCTTTGAAATGGAAGGTACTTTAGAGATAATCTAGTCTATTAATTTCACATTTCACAAACTGTACACTGAAGAAGTTTCCACTAGGTATTAACAAGCATTTCTCTCTCTTTCTCTGACACACACACATATGCACACACCCACGCCTGCACACATACATATACACAGTTAAGTTTAAAAATAAATTTTGTGACCTTCTTTATCTGTAGGACTTCTCAGAGCTTTAACATGCACATTATGAATAACATACACATTATGAATTCCCAAGCCAATGATAAAATTTATAGCCTCTCTCAAATTTATTTAAACTGATTACCTAACTCTTAACTTTCTACCCAATGAAGGAATCTTCTCTCAAGCATCCTTTGGTTTGAATCATTCTAGTAATGGTGGTCTTCTAAGGCACATGTCCATATCTTTCCTCATAACTAGTACCCACTACTTTAGTTCAGCTTCCTATAAATAACATTTATAGAGTACTTATTATTGCCAGAAATTATGTTAAACACTTTATATCTGTTAATTTGTTGAATGCTTATAACAAACTTTGAGATAAGACACTACTTTTATCCTTATTCACAGTGAAGGGACCTGGGCACAGGGAAGTTAAATGTCTTGACCAAGGACAAAAGGCTAGTAAATGGTGGAGCCAGGATTCAAACAGAGGCACCCTGGCTCCAGAGTCCAAGTTCTTAAAACTACACTAGAAAAAAATCTAGTCTAGTCTAGATCCTTCTGTATTTTTCCCAACAACGAGCCCCAGCTCAGATCTGTATTGTTTGTATGACTTTGTTTCAGTTGTATGTACCAGGTCTAGGCACTCCTCCATGTGGCAGCATTACCACAAGACTTCTCTTTTCCAAGTTAATCATCCCCAGTTCTTTCTCTCCTTCAATTTGATCACCTCCAAATCCAGCTTCAAACTCTTCCTCAGTATGATATATTTACCCAATCTGCTCCCGAGGCTAGTGTTCCAGTTTGATGTAAGGGTAGAAGCAAAGGTCAAAACTTAGAGTGATTTACAGTGAATATGGAGGAGGCCACAAGCCAAGGATTGTGGGCAGGTTCTAGACGCTGGAATAGGCAAGGAAACAGGTTCTCCCCTAGAGTCTTCAGAAGGAATACAGCCCTGTGGATACATTTTAGACTTCTGACCTCCAGAGACATAAGATAATAAAATGTGTTGCTTTAATTCACTGATTATAGTAATTTTTTGTACCAGTAGTAAGAAACTAACACAAAGTATGACCATGTAGCATTTAATCTAACTTTTCTAAGGTTCAGTTGCCTATCAGAGTTGGTGTGAAGTTTAGATATAATGCTTGAAAAAACACTTCACAAAATTCCTAGAACATAGAAAACACTTAATAAATGATAACAGCAGTAACAGAAGGAGTTGTGAGAGTGTAAATCACTTTTACTGTTTATTAGACTCCATATGTAAGCCCAGTATTACCAAAATTTTGACTCCAATCTTGCACCTAGTTTAGGGTCTTTATATAGCATAATTCTAGTTTCTGGCTTTATTCGTGAAAAATACTAATTATATGTTATGTTTCTGCTTAAACACTAATAGCGTTCCATCTCAATTAAAACAATATTTGAACATGTAGCATGATTTACAAGACCCTACAGAATATGGCCTCTGCCTGTAGCTCTAGCCACATGTCAGTCCTCTGTGCTCCAACCACTGTGGACATCCTCACATTAGGAATTTGGAATTTTCATTTGCCCTTCCTTCTGCCTACAGTGTAGGACTAGCTCCTCTTCTCACTCAAGTCAGCTCAGATATCACATCTTCAGAGAGCCCTTCTCTGATTGATTATGCCAGCTCATGCTGCCCCACAACCAGGAACTGTCTCTTTCATATTCCTATTTCTTTGACTTTATGGTTCTTACCCTTATCTCAAATTGCAATATTTCTACATGCGTTTACATGTTTATTATCTCTATCCCCTTCTTTAGGTATAAGCTCCATGAATGCAATGTCTTGTTTATCTTGTTCACTACTATATGTTCAATGTATTTTTTAGACACCTGGGGCATTCAAAAATGAATAAAATAGGGGTAGTGGTTTCTAGCTCTTGCACTGGGTCTATTATATTGAATACTGAGTTTCCTGATAATGGTCATTGGTCATCTCCCTGTACATGGCCTGAGAGCAACTCTGCTGCCTTGTTGATGGCTGAGATCTTTCAACATCAACTGAACATCCTAATGTGGCTCTATATAATCTCTAAATCTTAGTTATTCACTATGGTTTATCTTCAGCTTATTAAGCCCTAGGTCTTATGGGCTAAAATTCCAATTGCTATGTTCCTGGCAATATCTTTTACTCCAAGCTTCTTGTTGACTGTTCACAACTCAAATTTATCTGTCCACTTCAGATAACCTAAACCAATTTTACTGTTTTAACTTTTATTGTGGTTGCTCTACAATTTGCAATATTAATCTTTACTTATCACTGTCTATTATACTATTTGACATGCAGTGTAATAATCTCATGACAATATCCTTCCATACTCATTCTTTGATCTTTTTTGCTATTATTGTCAAGTTTTACATTTACATATTTTATAAATTGTAAACATAATATTAATATTATTGCTTTAGAGAGTTAATTATTTTTGTGGCAATTAAAAATTTTTAAAAATTCTTTTTATTTACTTTTGCTTTTTCATAACTAGAGGTCTTCATTTCTTTGTGTAGATCTAAATTTCTGTTTGGTATTGTACCCTCTGTCTGAAGAACATCCTTTTACATTTCTTTTAGTGCAAATCTCCTTGCAATGATATATTTCTTAGATTTTGTGTTTCTGAAGCATTCATTTTTGCTTTTATTTTTTGAAAGATAATTTCACTGAATTTAGGATTCTGGGTTGACAGGACTTTTTCTTTCAGCAATTTAAAGATGTTGTTGCATTGTCTTTTGCTTTGCATGGTTTTTGACAAGAAGTCTGCTCTAATTATTATCTTTGTTCTTTTTTTTTATAATATGCCTTTTATATTTCTTGAATGCCTTCAAGATTTTTTCTTTTTGTCTCTGAAACTTTGACTATTATGTGTGATATATCTATGTGTATTGTAATTTTACTTTGTTTTACTTTTAATCTGGGTATTCATTCACCTTGGGGCTCTCTAAATTTTTGGATCTGTTGTTGTATATATTTCATAATTTCTTTGAGAATTCTTAGCCTTTGTCTCTTCAGATATTTCTTCTGTCCTTTTGTCTTTCTCATCTCTTTCTGTGACTCCTGTTACATATATGTTAGACTATTTGATATTGTGCGGTAGTTTGATGCTCTATTCTGTATTTTTTTTTCTTACTCTTTTGCTTCAGTGAGGATAAGTTATATTGATCCATCTTCAGGGTTGATGATTCTTTCTTTATTAAGCCATGTGGTGAGATTGCCAGAATAATGCTCTGATATAATGTGTTCCATGTCTAGCATTTCCACTTGTTTCTTGCCAAAAGTTTCCATCTCTCTGCTAAAATCCTCATCTGCTTAAGCATGATGTCCACCTTTTTCACCTGAGCTTTCAACATATTAATCAGTTATTTTACAGTGCCAATCTAATGGTTTTAACCTCTGGGTCATCTCTGAGACTGGTTCTATTTATGGATTACATTATCTCTTGATGATAGTTTGTTTTTTTTCTTCTTTTTTGAATTTCTTATAATTTTTACTTCAATGTAAAATATCAAGTATAAAATAGGTGAAACAGGAAAATATTATTTAGGAGTTGTGTTGGACTTAGGTTTTGTTTTTCAGTGCATCATAGGCTTCAAATTCCTCTAGTGGTGGGCTACCATTCCTTATGCTTAGGATGAGGGCTGTGATGACAGAGGACATTCTGAGGGTTTGTGCCCTATTCTCAGCTGTCACTCATTCCTGTATACCTGGATGGGTTTTTCCTCCATGTTGTGGTCCCTCACCCAATATAGATGGCTGTAGTCTCTCAGTGCTAAGCTCATTTTGAGGATGGCAGTGGGTTTCTGTTGTCCTGGTTCGGCTTCAGTCTTAGTTTGGTTTTGTACATCTGAGCCTTGGGTTTGTTTCTGCTTCCCCTTCCCATGGCAGTCAAACTCTGCCTTGTTTCTGTGGTTGATCTTAGGGAAAACTTTCCTGCCCTTTCCTAAGTGTTAGTAGGAGACCTCCTCTGGTACTGGAATAGGGTCCTTGGGACAGAATGGTTTTCTACTTCTCTCCCCAGTGTGTGTGTGTGTGTGTGTGTGTGTGTGTGTGTGTGTGTATATATGTGTGTATATATATATATATATATATATATATGTATGTATAATTTTTTTTACTGTAGTCTCAGCCACAATGGGTCTTTTTTTGTTGTTCCTTACAGACAATAGATTTTGCTCCCCCTAGCTCAGTGGCCCCAAGGTGTTTGCTTCAAGTGAGAGAGGGGACTAGTCATAGGAGCAGGGTTTCATATTTTCCCCCAGCATCTACTAATTACCTCTGGGTCTGTTCTACCCAGAGGTTTCATCTTTGAATTCCTGCTCTGCCACATTCTTTCTCATGAGCACCCCAGTGAAAGTTCATGGTGAGTCTGGGGATGGGGAAGCCTGCTAGTGAGTAAAACAAGAAATCATCTATGTCTGGAGCCCTCAGTTCTTCCAGGCAGACACAATAACACATACGACCTGATAATTTGTGAAAATTGTAGCTGATTTCTTCTAAACCACTTGTATGGAAACAACCACTGCTTCCTCCCATGGTCTGTCACAAGTGAACCAGTCTGCATATTCAGTCTCTCTTTGGAGAAGCTTATCCCACTTTGGAATTCAGCCAGCTTGGTTGTCCTGCCCATCAACTCTTTGATTGGTCAATTACATTTTTCTCATTGTTAAGGTTTGAGCAACTCTCTTTACAGATATCTGCATACTAAGCAAAAGGGGGAAAACCCAGCCAATTTTTAGTGTTTTTTCATAATTATATCATCACAGGGTTACCTGAATAAAGTATCTTGTTAAAAGAAAAAAAAAACATATACATTAAATGAGGACAAATGTGATTCCCAGTAAAAAAAAAAATGCTTCATTCCAGGGTATAAGGATTTTAAGGGTGATTTAAAAAGATGGTCATGATTATATAATTTTTGAAAGTACTTTTGTATTAATTTTTATCTTTTAGATAATGAACTGGTGCCCAGTAGTAAGAGTCAAATTGAGGGAAAAATGTGAAACCTCTAGGAGGGGTTAAGTGTCTCGGGGAGAGTCACAGTAATTTCAGAGGTAACAGGTAAAGATAAATCTACTACACATCACAAGGAATAGATTTTAAAGTAATAATTTAAAAGCATTAACCAGAGTGAGAGGCTTTCTTTGACTAGGGATGAATTGAAAGGAGGCAAAGACTGCAAATGAATACCGCTTTTATTGCAAAAGTACACAGAGATAAACTCATCCCTTGAGAAGTGTTCCCAAACTGTATGAAGGGATTGTATGGAACAAAGGAGTCTTAATAATAATGAGCAATAATCGGCACTTACAGCTGACCTTTCCCATAAAATCCCCCAAGGACTTAATGCATGTTGAATATTATGCCAATCTGAAACAGTAAAGAGGATTGTTAGGCATAGAAACTATTTCAGATATTGACAGGACCCATAAACTGTGACAGAGAGAATTTTTAAAGGCTATCTAGGGATTGGATTACAAAGCAAATGCCTTTAGATATTGGGTAGGTAACGTAAACGAGTGAAAGTGAAGCTGTCCTTGCTATAAGACAAATAGGAGGTGGTGAGGTTTGAGTGCCTTGTGTAAAAATTTTCAAATCTAAATTGTTTTAAATTTTTTTTCAGCTAAATTAAATACACCTGTAGGCTCTAGGGCTTCCCCTCCCTACCATGTCTACAACCATGATATTTTATCTCTAAGTTAACTAAAATGTTCAGTTTCATAACTTGAATCTATATGCCTTAGCTAGAAATTGAGTCTAAATCCTAAGATCTCCTTGGACATGTTTTGCAGCTAAGGGTACTGTGATGCCCAAAAGCCTCTCCTGAACTTAATAAATTATCAAAACTCTACTCCAGTAGTACTTCTCAAATTGGCACATGGTTCGTCATCTACAGGGGGCCTATTTGCTCACATTGGACCTATGAACTAGGCAATAAGTTCTCTTCTGCAAGGCTAAATTAGAGAGTTAAGAGGAAAGATGAGAGAAATAAAGATAAGTTTTTTCTTTCTCCTTGTTCTTTTGAAAACATTGGCCCAAGAGGACATGTTTCATCTATTTTATCTAGCAAGTGTTGCTAAACATGTTGTAATAGTATAGAGAATATGACTTGCTGCTCTGGCAGATGGCAGGGCACACTTTTATGTATAGGAAGAAAAGCAGCTACAGAGAGAGAGAGAGAGAACCATTATCAAGTAAAAATAAAGTATAGAGAAGAAAATGTTTAGAAATAGACAAATTGGGTTAATTTTATGGCCAGTAGAAATATATTATTTTGTGCTGTCTTCTGGGAGACTAAATGCAGTTCCTTATTTGGGTAGGTGTATGAGATTAAAACCTGTGTTTAGTAGAATCACAATTCACAACTACAGAGTAGACATAAGATTGTTTCCTGAGACTTCAGTTGCATGAATTTCAATAGTGTGGAAGTAAATAATAGAGAGAGTTTCTGATATTTTACTTAATTGAGATCCATGAATATTCAGGATCACATGATTAATGAATGAATCACTCTGACTTAGTCCCTTGGGGTCTGAATTTATTTTTACAGTCATAAAGGGTAATTTTAGTATTTCATATGGCTCAGTTTTAAAGCTTGCTTTTTTGTACTCCTTTTGAAGTCCCTCTCCAAGTTCTTATAGGATTCTCTATGTTGATTTAACTTGATTTTGATGTAATCTTAGTTAAACATGCTCAAACATAAAATAGACAAAATTCCACATGCTAATAGCCCTTATAAAAACATAAATCCAAGTAAACTTATTGATTCATTACATAAAGGACTATGAACACAATGAAATTTAAACAAAAATATAACAAGATACATGATGTTTCTTTGCTGACATAACATTTTTGGTTGAAAGGTGAGCAGAGTACTGACTGCATAGTAGTCGGGCATCTTATACTACTACGTACCTGTGTTGACTCAATTTCCCACAACTTTTTCCACTTCAAACTGAAATTATCCTAGAGCACTTCATGGATAACTCAGGATCTGTTCACAGTCTGCAGTTGAAGAAGGGCTGGTGCATGAGTATGGTACTTGCTCCATGGTTTATGCTAATTGGCACACATTTTATTAATACAAGACCCCATGTCCATAAACAAAGAGAAAAAATAGAGTAAATATATCATGCACTTAAAAAAAAGCAAAACATTACAACACAAGAATGCTTAAAAAAAACTTCCATTTGTTTTGTTTTTGATGTACAATTTTCTCATGGGAGTCAAACTATTGAAATGATTTCCAGTAGTCCCCTCCCCATTAGTTACGTTTTTCTTATAATTATTTTGATAATTCTTAGAGAATGGACTTCACTGTAAGCTGCTCTGAAGTCCCTCTTCAGTCATTCAGAGTCTATGCCCCCGTGGGACGTTGCTGGCAGCCATTTTGGTACAAGAACAATCCATGGTCAGAGAGGAAAGCTGAGGCAGGTGGGTGAATTCTAAGCCTATGCTAATTGCTCAACCTTGGGAAGATTATCCAGGGAAGCCATTTCTAAATTTTGGGAGTTGGCAAGCACAACACTTTGAGATATTGCCTTAATTTACCCCCTCTATTACTCCAGCCTAGGTTGATATGACAGCCTGTTGGAGATTAAAGACAGTGTTTATTCCTAACTTGTAATGCTTCACAAGAATTGGGGTGAAGGATTATATAATTAGAAATTTTACTCTTTCATTTTTACAGTGGATTTTCTAGAAGGCCACCCCACTCCATGTTCAACTGTGGTTATGTGCTGTGACTGTTGTCAACTGAGGCTGACTCTGACGGATTTTCACTTTTGTGGCTTTGATATTTTGTCCAAGAAAGAGTCTAGAAATGCCTAGGATAAATTTTCTTTTATCCTTTCTTAAATAGTGTTAAAATGCCTTTCAGAATATGGAATATACTAGATTTTTTCCCTATGTTGCTGAAAGTATTTTCCTTTTGACAATTTTATGGGTATTTGGCAAATAAGGAGAATTGTAATTGCTGGTCCTTAACATCTGTATATGTTTTGCCACCTGTTTAGAAGTCAAAATTATGCATAAATCCATAATTTTTAGAATGAACTTAAATGTAGCCATTTCCTTTCTATAATATTCAATATAAACAAACATATTTTTATGTTTAGCTCATCATTTTTATCATTATCATACCATTACCTTCTATTTACTAAAATGCAGTTGTTACAGTAGATGCGGGAGAAAAGATACACATTTCTTCAAATATAAAGCGCAGAAGTAAGAATGCTCACTCTCTTGTTGAATTTTGCAGTTTTCCCAGATGTTCCTCACCTTACATGTGACTTCTGAATGGCTTCTTAAGCAGATTCTCCTCCAACTGCATTTTTCAGAGAAGAGCTGGTTATCTCTGAATAAACCCCACAGAGTAGTCTTTATTGTCCCAGAATTGGAAACAAAATCCTATAAACCTTAAATTCAAGTGGTTTCTTGAATAGTGAGATTTTTTTATTTAACCACTATGTGGACTAATACAATACAGATACTCATACTAAATTAAATATAGTTACTGGAATGTCTGAAAATATTGCCGTGCTATTGCTGCTTTTTTTCCCCCCTTTCTTTTTTTTTTGTTTTTAGAGACAGAGTCTCACTCTGCTGTTCAGGCTAGAGTGACATGATCATAGCTTACAGCAGCCTTGAACTCCGGGGCTCAAGTGATCCTTCTGCCTCAGCCTCCTGAGTACCTACGAATACAGGCACATGCCACCACACCTGGCTGATTTTTTAAAAATTATTTTTTGTAGAGACAGGGTCTCACTGTGTTGCCCAAGCTGCTGACAAACTCCTGGCCACAAGTGATCCTCCCACCTTGGCCTCCCACAGTGCTGGGATCACAAGAGTAAGCCACTGTACTTGGCCTATTGCTGCCTTAATCAACTATGGTTAGCTTAATTGTCCTAAATAACCCTTTGTTAGTGTGAAGAAACCTAATCACTAGATCTGCTAAGTTAAAAAAGACAAGTACTTCTCGAATTGAATTTGGAGGCATTGTTGGGGATAAACCCACTGCTGAAGTAAATTTAATAAAAATACTTAATATGCAGAAGAGGAACAATGATATAATAAGTTTTTGTTTATTTATTATATTTCAGACTTACTCTCAAGTGAGACTTTCTTTAAAAATTGCATTAATGAGCAAGAACCATATGGCTCGTGATGGAGATATTGCAAGAGTGGCATAAATCCAGCTGTCCATTTTCAGCACATAAGCATGTTTTATTTGCTATTTAATTGTTTCTAGTAAAAGAATTTGCTTATGTGTTAAGTATACACAAAATATTTTATTTTCTTTTTGTATGGTTAATAATGGATATTCTATCATCATTATTATTTCACATTTACACAGCACCTTTCCTTTGGGTAATTTGCATAATTTATAACCAAATTACAGGACCATTTATGTAAATATTTTGCATGCCTATTTAACAACTTTGAAGCTTGCCATGTGTTCACATTCATGGAGTCACTAATAATTTATAGGGGGTCAGTTATAATGAAATGGATTTTATTAATTTTATTATCTGTTTATTCAAGCTGTGCGACTGGGGAGTGGAGGCAGAGAAAGCAAAACAGGGGCAGAATTGTAGCAGGCCAATCTCGATTTTCTGCCCATTGTATGCAATAGACCTGTTGCTGGAGGGGCAAACGGAAGAGAATTTAGGAAACAGTTTTTAAATGTTTAATGTTACTTAAATATTTTTAAGTGTTCTCTGAGTCAATATAAGTTAATGTAATACCTTTCTTATTTTTAAAGTCCCCAAACAGTTCAAGTGTTTTTTAACTACCTTTTATATCTAGATATTAATAGTTTGTATCTTATCTTGTACAGATGCAAAAATTCTTTTTTGAAGGCCACCATAGATCAAATACTTTATTAGACATTGGAATTTGCCCTTACATTAGAATGAATGTTAGTTCAGAACTCACAAGTTCATAGACTGATCAAACCATGATATTTGGATAGTTTGATGTGCAGAGTATTTTATAAACTTTTTTGAATTAGACACAATGTTTAAAAATTGGGATATTGCACACAATAATTTAGATTGGTGCCCCTTTTAGAAAATCAGAAGATTTGGCAATAGTCACTTTAGGTTTCTTCATAGCAATAATTTTCTGGGTCCTAGTAGCCATGGCCTCTTTTAGAAGGCCAGATCTTCTTTAGTTATCCACCTCTCCCACCACTTCCTAACTGGAAGTAGTTAATAGAGCGTCATGTTTGAGGCAAAGAAAAAAAAGAGCTGAGGATTATGCCAGGCAAGTAAGATCTCATGATCAGGCAAAGATCTATGGTAAATATGGGAGAGAAAACTCAGTGTCTGTATCTGTAATCTCAGCTGTAGGCACTGAAACTAATAGATCAGTATCCTTTTTCATTCTACACTCTCATGGGCTTGACTGAAGAAGTTTAAATTACACTGGTCGATCTCAGTGGATTGATTCACTATTTGGAGTAACACAACTGAAATTATGAAATTAATTTTTGCTTTAATAGATTTCCTTGTCCCACATTACCTGTCAACAATTGTTTTGCTTTGTGTAGTTAAAATTGCAATTGAACACGGAAACTATGAATTTTGTTAGATTTCCTATGTATTTCTCTAACAGACTTACATATTTGTATGTACATTTATCCACTGTCCTTCTTCCTGGCACATCATCCTTAGCAAGAGTTTAATCTTGGACTGTTTTTTCCTTATCAGTCATGCATATTTAAGGTCCCTCTGACCAACATCCTTCTATTTCACTTTTTACCACTCTAGTCTTATTTCCATTGCTTCAAAATCTTCCTATATTTATGGCTCAATTTAATTCTTTTCTTCTCCATCAAGCCCATTGTATCACCTCCCATTCCCATAGATTCCTCACTTACTGATCCTACATTCCTGTAGTCTGAATCATGCAATTCAGTGCTAGCTTCATAGTATATGGTTCTTTACATGATGTATGAAAATTTTGTTTTTGTTTTCTTATACATTCTAAGTACCTCCAAAACATATGCTTAGTTTGTATCCCTCCCTTTTTCAATGTAAATAAAAAGAATATGTGAAATAAAATTCTTATTGGCTGATTGATTGTAAATTAGTATATTCTTAGATAATACACACACAATTTACCATTGAACAAAATTGGAAATAGAGAGGTAGTGGGGCTTCTAGGAGAAAAAGTGCCGTC
The DNA here is from genome assembly GCA_028533085.1 of Varecia variegata. Taxonomy (NCBI): domain Eukaryota; kingdom Metazoa; phylum Chordata; class Mammalia; order Primates; family Lemuridae; genus Varecia; species Varecia variegata. The sequence goes on along the minus strand of CM052439.1, from coordinate 42,486,124 downwards.
ATTCTATCATCATTATAGTGCATCAGATAAATTATAGCATGTATTCTGAAAGAAAAACGGTTATAATACTACCCAGAAAAATTATAAAAATTCTATTATTTATCATATATTTTTGTTATGTAGTTACTAGTATTTAATTACCATTTATTTGTTAATAGTAGGCTTTCTTTTAACTACTCTGTTGATGTAAGTTACAGCATTGATTTCTCCAAATAGCCTAATGGTCTACTTGAATTACTGGCAAACTCTACTGATCTTGTCTTGATCTGTTTATAAGCTTCTTTGTAATCAATCTTCTAGATACTCAGCAGTCAGAAAGATTGTTACCAATCTCAGTTTAAAAGTGTTTATGATATTCAATGCCTAGGTATATAATGTCAAAGACAAATTTAGCTACAGAGTTGGGTGGAGGCAGTTCAATATTACTGTGATCAAAAAGAGATTACTTGAAATACAGTGAATGTGAATATGACAAGAGGAATCAGGCTTGAAAATCAGAATGAGCCAATTCTATAATGACAGAGTAATTGGAGGATTATAGAGACAAGTTCAGGGCAGATCAATAATTGCACAAAGAATAAGCTTCAATAATAATATAAACATCATATCTGAGAAATTATCAAATCAAAGGCATGCCATGTTTTCATTAGAGTACTAAAAGAATAATTTCAGGGAGCACTAAAAGAATAATTTCAGGGACTGAAGAATTAAAACTCTGCTAATAAATGAATATGATGAGGTGCTACAGCCAGCAGATAAGGAAAGAAGTAGAATTTTTAGTCATTTTAGAAATCAGAGATGTGTCTAAGGTCCAGACATGGACTCTTAAATAATTAAGACAAAATTTGACTTTAGCACATAATATCAAATTATATCTATGCCGTGAAGAAAAACATTAACATATAAAGGAGGTCAGTGGCTTCTAGGAAGGAGCCTAACTGGTAAACTGAAAATTGTCAAAGCAAGGCAACATGGTACTCAAATGTTGACTGCAGAAGAAGATTTTTCTGCCAGTTGCTATTGACATTTGGGTCATATACAAAATAAGAAGGTAAAAACTAGAATTGTTTCATGGCTGCCAAGATTTTAATAACAGAAAATGTCTGTAGTAAGTTCCAACAGCAGTCCTACTTTGTGAAAGAAACTATGAGGGAAGCAAAGGAACCACTAAGTGCTACTGTGTGTAGCACTTACAGGAAGGAAAGAAGCCCTGGCAGAGTGCTAGGCTCTTGGGGGCGCCAGGGAGGTCTCTGGAATAACCAGAAACTTGGATAAGGCAGTCTCCTAGGCCCTTCTCTTCAAGATTTAATGCTTTATGTAGCTTCCTTTGTGGGTCATCCCATGAATTTAATGCCTGAATGTAGATTTAATCTCTGCAATCAATTTTCTAGTAAAAAAATATGCAATTATTCTTCTTTGAATAACATAGTTGTATAAATAGTTTAGGGTTTATATTTCCATGAAATATGGTAAAGGCTACATTATACATCAAGTGTTCTAGTGTGTGTCTTCCTTAGGATATTATTTTACTTAACACATAAACTAAATGATCACTGGGGACTTTGTTTCCTCTGAGTAGTTGTTGCTTGGAAAAGAGACATATGGTTGCATGCATTTAAATTCTTCATTAAAAATGTTTACAGGAGGGGAAAAGTAATACACTCTAAAATGGCAAACATTATAGAGGGTTGTAGAATTCAGCTCCAAAGAGTTTTATATCATTACTTTACTACTTAGAAATAAACATTATGCCTAAATAAGTTGTTTATACAAACTCCCAGTAACTCGCTTTCCTGAGTAAATATTTGGGCTGAAAGTATTTCCCAAACGTTCAGTTATTCTAATTTACATGGAATACAGAGAGAGTATGTTTAATCATATTATTAAACAGAATTTTAAAGAAGAAAACAGTCTTTCTTGGTGTTGTATTCTTTTAGTTGAAAAAACAGATTATTTCTTTTTGTTATTTCTATAGTTAAATATAACTATTTTTGTTGTCAGGAATTAATTTTATTTGGACTTAGGGTTTGCTTTTGATTAATGTCCAATCCATCCAGTAGTCACAGCTGACATCACAGTGTTCATTCGGAAATGGGTATAGGTGGCTACACTGTTCCTTCTACCATTTTCTGCTTGGTCTACCCCTGTTCATACAAAGGTCAAAACAATAAAAAATAATAACTAAGCTAGTTCAATAAATAAGGTGGTTCAACAGCTTCAGGGGATACTATCACCGCATCTAAATTTGAGAAAAAATAGTCTAAAATAAGTCCATTCATCTACAGGAGAAGAAAAAAGAGTGGTAGGTGAAATACTGACTGATCAAAGAGGGGGTGGTATTTTTCCTTTTATTTTTCTCAAAAAAGCTTTAGATAGAATGTTCTGGACACTATGCTCTCTAAACATTTGGAAGAAGTACAGAAGATGATGGGAGAATATGAGAAGGCAGCTCCAATCTGGTTGAAGGTCTAACTCACATTCACATTAGCAGTGGGGATTATTAGCAATAGGTCTCTTCCCTCTTGGAATTTATGGTTCAGTGGCAGTACCAAATAGAGAAACATTTCTTAATATCAGGGTTGGAAACTTAATCAAGGGTATGCCATTAATTGAAGTCCAGTTTTTCTACTTATGTTGCCTATTTATATGCTTTAAAGGTAGTGGTAAGCCCACACCTTACCGCAGACATGGTTCTTCTTAAACTAACAAATGTCAAATTTGCTTCAGTTCCCAGAATTCTGATGTCATAGCTTTAGAATATAGGTCAGTGCCAACAGGGATCCTGATATCTAAAATCTGAATTATTTAGCATGACATTTAAGGCTATCCATGATCTTTTTATTTTTTAAGAATGTTTCTATTAATAATTTAGCTCCAATTATTCCTATTAATATTTTCTACAATCCTGTTAAATTAAATTACTCAGGATTTTTCATTTCCTTGTTTTATAAGGAGGTTATACAAAGCAATATTTTTAAAAGGTAGGAAAAATGAGCAAGGAATATAAACAGGTTAACCAGAGAACTCCCCACACCTTTTCACACACACACACACAAACACACACACATGCACACACACACACACACACACACACCTTCCTGTAAACAAAACACAGCACAATACATTAATTGCCAATTGGAATATGAAGAGACATTACTGTTACAATTAAACAGATGCAAATCAAAACATTAAGATTCTATTTTTAAGTCTCATATTGGAAAATAAAAATTATTTGTTTACCAGTGTTGACTAGAACATGGGAAAAGGAAACATTTTCATACACAGTTAATGGGAATTGGGTGGAGCATTAATTTGGGTAACTACCCTGGGGGACAGCTTTTTTAAAAAAATTATTATATAGTAAATTTTATTAATACTTTTTTATGAGTACAGACCTATTAATCTTAACACATGTATAGATACCTGAAACTACCACTATATTCAGGAAAAAACAAAACAAAACAAAAAGCAGTTTTATCATTCAGAAAAACTCCCTTATACTATCATTTTATAGTCACTCTTCCCTCATACATAACCCCAGACAACTGTCAATATGATTTTCATTACTGTAGATGTGTCTTTCAAGAATGTCATATAAATGGAATCATAAAGTAGGTAACCTTTGAGACAGGCTTCTTCACTCAGCATAATATCTTTGTGATTCAACCAAGTGTGTATAACAATACTACTCAGCAGTGGTTATTTTTTGAAGAGTAAAATGTATTAATTTTGATGAAGACCAATTTATCATTTTTTCTTTTTTGTTTTATGCTTTTAGTATTCCAAGACACCTTTATGTATTTTAAGAAAGCAACAAATTTTTCCCATATTTTCTTCCAGAAGTTGTATAGTTTTAAATTTTACATTTAGATCTTTTATCTATTTTGCGTTAAGTTTTGTGCATTGTGTGAGATAAGTAATGTTCTTCCCCCACCTGCATTTGGAGAGCCAGTTTACGCAGAATCATTTGCTTAAAAGATTGTCCTTTCTCCATTGACTTGCCTTGGCTCCTTTGTGAAAAATCATTTGACCATATGTATGGTCCATTTTTTTGAATCTCTGTTCAGTTTCATTATCTATGGAACAGATTTTCCAAAATGCCAAACTGTCTTAATTACTGTAGCTTTATAATAAGTCTTGAAATCAGATATGTAAACCCTCCACCTTTGTTCTTATACTATAAAGTTGCTTTTTGATACTCTAGGAGTTTTAAAAACATTTCAGTCATTGTATTTTTCAGTTTTAAAATGTCTATTGGGTTCTTTTTATAATTTCTATTTTTCTGCTGAGAATGTCTATCTTTTCTCTCATTTCAAGGGTGTGTGTGTGTGTGTGTGTGTGTGTGTGTTTAATCTCATGGAGCTCAGTTATAACAGCTGCTTGAAAGACATTGACTTATAGTTCTAACATCTGAGCCATTTCTGGGTTGTTATCTCATAATTTTCTTTTCCTTTGAAATTTAGTCACATTTTCTGTTTTTTTTTTTTTTTTTAAAGTCAAATGATTTTGGATTGCACCCTGGTCACGGGTACCAGAAATGGTCCTGGAAAGCAAATCATTATAGTAGGATTCTGAATTTGGACAACTTGTATCTGAGAGCAAAGATACCATACTACTGGTTAGAATAAGGGTGTGGATTACAACCTGGCAAACAACAACATCACAATTACTAACTCAACAGGGAATGGGGACATAGTGGGATGAGGCATATAAAGAAGATGAAGCAGTAGTTTATGTTTCAGATTGACACTTAAACTACCATGGGAACAATTGTAGTTAAAAGGACTATGGATTTGGCTGGCTTTAGTTAATAACTTTAGAATCCTTATATAAAGAAACTTATAGGCTCAGTTTATCCAGCTCTGAACTAAGAGCACATTGTGAATATCAGAAAACCTCTATTGTAAAGGTTAAGAGAACTTTTTCTCTTGCAGCCAAGGGCAGCAAAGGCAAATTTAAGTGAAAGCCTAACTTTAGGTAAAGGTAAAGTTAAAGTGAGTGGCCTCTGTAGGTATCACGGCAAAGCATGTCAAGGCTCTGCTGGAAAAAGATTGAGATTCTAGAAATGGAGACAGAGACACTTAGATGGATAAAACTAAGAATTGCTGCTGTCTGAGGATTAAACATTACCGTGGAGAATTACAAAGACCAGGTGATACATGCAGTCCTGGCCGAAGTCCATTCAGCAGTGGATCCAATGAGTCTGTGAACTCCTCTATGTAATCCCTCCTCACTCCCACGCATAATCGGGATAGATGTCTTTGCAGCTAGAATAACTTACAACATCTGTCCTTGACTTAGATCGATTATGGTGAGAAAGGTAAAGTGCAGCACCCTGAGACTGTTCCTTCCACCTCCCCCCGTGAACATAGTAGACCAGAAGCAAAATCTTAGTATCCAGAAGAATTTTGAAGATTAGTGCCATCAACAAAGATATAAAGGACACAGATATGATTGTCCCAAGTATAACCATGTTTTTTTTTCACAAGTTTGGATGAATTGCGGCAGGTGATGATAGACTACAAAAAACTTAATCAAATGGTGGCTCCAATTAAAAATGCTATACTATTCATAGCTATGCTATCTTTACGGGAATAGATCAACATAGCTTCTAGCATTTAGTATGCTACTCCTTCTCAAGTATCACTAGTAAAGAAGATCAAAGCAGTTCTAGTTCACAGGGAAGGACAGCAGTATACATCTACTGTCTTATCTCATGATATTCTAGAAAATGTAAAGTTGCTTAAGGTCCCTACCTTCTGTCACAGTGTATCTGCAGAAAGCTTGAACATTGTTACATTTCTCAGAATATTATGCTAGTCCATTATATTTATGCTAATCAGATATGGTAAGAAAGATTAGCAATTACATTGGATGCTCTCTAAGATATCACATGCTAACAGCTCTGAGTGTAAGAAATAGATCTTATTGTGGAGACAGCATAAGTCACACTTTGGAGCACTGTTTTGATCCATTTATGGGAAGATTTAAAAGGGTTTAGTTTTGAATGTTGCACACATAGAGAGAGCTCTGTAATAGGTCTAGACTGCAGTGAAAGATGTTCTGCTACTTTAGATGTATGAGCCAACAGATCTCATGGGGGATTCCTTATTGTTTACTAACAAAGAAGGAAAAAAGCCAACTCAGTCCTGTTTCAAAGATGAGTTGATATGGTGAAGCTATATGTTGATATGGTGAAGCAATTATAGCAAAAAATCAATTTCTGCCTCACCAAGTTAATGCTCATGGAAGGATAGGACACTAGTGAAAGGAAATTCTTTTGATGGGCAGCGCAGGGCATTTGATCATTTGCACTGCATGGAGGAAGATACGGCCAATGTGGATCTGCATAGACACCAAGATTATAAGTTAAAAGCTTGGTTGGTTTCTCAGGAGCTTAGAAGGAGCAAAGCTGGGAGTTCAGAGACAAGAAAGTTTGTGTGGAGGCATGTCGGTGAACCTGTGAGAGTGGGCACAAAATATGCATGGTTTGTGTCTCATGTTAATGCCCACCAGAGAGCATCTACTACAGAGGAGGCATTTCACAGCCACACAGATAGAATGACTTGTCCTGTGGGTGTTAGATAGCCTCTCTCTTCTCGGACTTATAGTGGGCCCCATGTAGAATGTGTCATCACGGCAGGGATGAAATTATGAATGGGCCCAATAATATAGACTCTGAGAATGGCTGATCAATCTGTTGCCACTGCTTATGCTCAACATGCCATTTGCAGAAACTAACCCTCAAGAAGGGACAATCCCTTAAGCAGACCAGGTTGATTACACTGGGCTCTTTCATCATGGGAGGAATAGTGACTTGCCTTTACTTAAAGTGACAGTACTCCAGATTGGGATTTGCCTTTTCTTCCAGCACTACCATTTTGAGGGCTTATGAAATGCCATATTTATTGACATATGATCCTGAATAACATCATTTTAGACTAAAAGACTAGTTTTGTGGCAAAGTCTGTGTCTGTGTAAAAATGCATGCATAGTCATAGAATCTACTTTTCCTACCATAGACATCATTCAGACTCTTTTTGCCCAAAAGAGAATATGATTATCTATTAAAAGCTCACCTATGACACCATTTTGGGGTTAACATCTTACAATGTTGGGTGACAGTCTTATAGGATATGACAGCACATATATATTAACACATGGATGATAGATGGTCCTGTGTTCCCAGTATACTAGTCTAGGAACCAAAGGAGAGATATAATTAAATACAATAAAATATATAAACTATTAATACTTAACACAGTGCCTTGCTCTTAGGAACTACTCAATAAATGTTGGCTATTATTTTAACAAATCATAAATGTTATCGTGATCATGAAGCATTTATTATTTCTCTGAAGAGTTAGAGCAGGAGGGTCTCAACTCTGGCTGTACATCTGGATCATTGCTAAAGATGCAATAACACTGGAGACTTTGAACTGGAGTTTTGTCATCTGAATTCTTAAAAAGCTTCACTGTTGATGGCATAGAAATACAGCAAACCTGGGATTAGACTGCAAAAAAGGCTAGTGATGTTTAAAATGTAAAAAATTCCCGGGTTTAGGGTCACCTCCAAGATATGTTCATTGTGTATAAGAAAGGTTAAGTTATGGGGTCAGGATGGGTGAATACAGTACTTTTAACAATATTTGATCAGACATATTAAGGAAATCATGCAATACAAGTTGTGATGAACCAAGTTCAGCCATGAAAAAAGTGCTACTAATGTTTTGTTAAGTACTTAAAGTTATCTTTTCTCAGGATTTCTTTTACATGGTTAATCATACTGCTTACTGGTGACATATAAATATTGCCTCTGTATTTAGAATAAAGTTCCATTATACATGTGGTATTTGTTTTTTGTTTAATATATTCCTGGAAGACATAACTCTCCAATGTTGAAGAATAAAGTATACAGTGGTTCCTATTCTTATGCAAGAATAAATAAATCAGCAAATATCTCCGGATTTTTCTTCTCTTATTGAGCTTAATCTCTAACAATCTATTGTACAAGAATACTAAACAATGAGAAAATATAAGAGGAAAAATTAGTCCATTCACAATAATATCGTCAACAAAAATTACCACAATATATAAAATTAACCAAAAATGGCCAGGACCTATGTGAAAAAATGATTGTAAAATTTTGTTGAGAGGACACACCAAAAAAACATTTCTTAATGAACAGCCTCAATATTTCAAACACTTAAATTATCCCCAAGTTAATCTACACCTTTAAGTACATCCTATTCAAGACCCCGATTTTTTAAAAGAAAATATGATACCATGCTTTTAAGTTTCACCTGAAAGAATAAATGTGTGAGAATAGCCTGGATAAAATACAAAAAGAAAACAAAAAGAATGAAGGAATGCATAGAGGACACTATGATCGTCTCCTTAATGTTCATTCCACCCCTTCTCCATTGAGTAGCTCCAATACAGCTTGGTCAATAAGCCCCGGAAAAGGGATATGGTGGCCTTGTTGCAACCTTCTTGTCAGTGCCCAGTCAATAAGCCATGTTACCCAGAGATGCTAAAAGGACTTCGTTCCTGATGAATATAGCAAGCGCCAAAATCAACCAATCCCCAAGCCCATCCATATCCATCAGGGCTTGGTCAGGAAACAGGAGCTGCCTAAACAGCTTGAGTAAAGAGAGGTTTTAGTAGGGGGAACTAACGAATTCCACAACCACTGGAAGAGCTGAGGGAAAAAAGGTCAGAAAGGCTATTTTTAAAAATTCAGAAGTTCAAGAATCCCAGTGACAACCCCATTAATGATCCTGGGTGCTGCAGTGGATGTTTCTCAGGAAAACTTCCAGAAGCCCAGGGAAGCTGTTGCTGCTGATCTCAGCTGCTGCCAGCAGCTGCTAACAGATAATGCCTTCTACGTCTCTTCCTTCCAAATCTTCCCCAAGTAAGCCTCATGGGGGAATCTATGCCAGAAGCCATGGGGAAAGGGGTTTTGAAAACTGTAGTTTCAGACCTTTCTTCTGCGATGCAGAAGAGAATGAAGATAGGAGCAGGAATGTCAAATTGAAAAGAAATAATCTGGCACACTATCCTACCTCCGAAAATCCTGTTGTGTGAGTGTGGCAGGTTGTATTTCCCACAAATGGCCACACTAACATGTCCTGTCCCACATACTCTTCTTATTAATACAATGTGACTTAAACATTCCCCCTGTTAAGAAGTGGGGTCTGTATTTCCTCCTTGACTCTAGGGAAGCGTGTGACTGCAGTGGAAGTTACACTATGCAACTTCTGAAGTTGGATCATAAAAAGTGATACAGCTTCCACCTGGCTCTCTTGGGACACCCACTCTTAGAATCCAGTCACCGTGCAGTGTGGATGCCAAGGCCACTCCACATGAGTCATGCTTTATCAGAAGTCATCAGCCACTGAGAAATTACACATGTGGTTAGGCATTTACCTTTCCCTCTGAAGTCAAGTGTATTCCTGCTACCTGTTTCCCTCTGTCCTCAGCAAATGTGGCTTCCGTAAGATCCTGGAATAGCAAAGACAGAAACCTATGTGGTTTGATCTTAGGATATCACTGCAAAATGGATGCAAGCAACATGCTATTTAGGCCCTTTCATAGCAAGTCGTTTTTACAAAGTTGTGCTGACTTCCCACATTGCAAAATCGTTCACAGTCTCTTATTGAATCAGCACCCCCTGGCAATTATCATCATGAAGACTTCCTTTATGAAAAAAGAACTGGCTGGCGTGGTGGCTCATGCCTGTAATCCTAGCAGTCTGGGAGACCGAGGCAGGAGGATCGCTTGAGCTCCAGAGTTGGAGACCAGCCTGAGCAAGAGCAGGACCCTATCTCTACTAAAAATAGAAAAACTAGCCGGCATCCTGGTGCATGCGTGTAGTCTCAGCTACTCAGGGGGCTGAGGCAGGAAGATTGCTTGACACCCAGGAGTTTGAGGTTGCTGTGAACTACGATGATGCCACTGCATTCTACCCAGGGCGACAGAGCAAGACTCTGTCTAAAAAAAAAAAAAAAAAATTAAATACAAAAAAAAAAATAAAAACACTAATTGAAGAAATAAGCCTGCAAATAAGATTTCTGTCTTATTTCCTTGTTCTGATTTCCAAGTTTGTCCCAGAAAATAACCTTATCTTTGTGTAAGCTCTTGGCATCTTGTAAAGTTTCTTACTCTTTAGTTTTGGAACATTTCCAGATGGTTCTGGGCAAGTCCAACATCTTGTACCCAAGGGTACAATGAAGTTCCATATGCTCTGAAAAAGTTTAGATGAGAAAGGGTTCCTAGAATTACAATTATCAGCAGATGGTTTTATGGACTAGTAAGGAAACGTATGATTCCGGAGGCCTGTCTGGGAGGAAAAGAGAAAAGAGGGTAGAAATTTGTACACCTAGTATGTCTAAAAATCAATTAATTTTTGAGTGAAAAGATTAATGAATAAAATGAAATATCCATTATTTTTGCATCCCTACCTTAAGTGCATAGTATAGAGCAGATCTGCTGTTTTAAATCTACTCTTAGAGCACTTAGAGTTTTTTTTCTAATGCTTAAAACTAGTGTTCCTGAAAGTTGGTGAGATTAAGTCTTAATATTTAGAGAGATTTATTTTTTTCTTTTCTTTTCTTTTTTTTATTTTTTGAGACAGAGTCTCACTCTGTTGCCTGGGCTAGAGTGCCGTGGCGTTAGCAAAGCTCACAGCAACCTCAAACTCCTGGGCTTAAGCGATCCTACTGCCTCAGCCTCCCGAGTAGCTGGGACTACAGGCATGGGCCACCATGCCCGGCTAATTTTTTATATATATTTTTAGTTGTCCAGCTAATTTATTTCTATTTTTAGGTAGGGATGGGGTCTGGCTCTTGCTCAGGCTGGTCTCGACCTCCTGACCTTGAGCGATCCTCCTGCCTCGGCCTCCCAGAGTGCTAGGATTACAGGCGTGAGCCACCACGCCCAGCCAAGATTGATTTTTTTCACATGTAGGCAATTAGTATTTATAAATGAACAATATGTATAATGTGGCTAAACAAACAAAAAATATCTTAAAGAGCTGGGGCTCTTCCCTTTGACTTGACTCTTTTATGTCCCTTCCTGTCTAGCAACATGCATATGTAGACCATTACTTATTTAGGATCTATCTCTGTGCCTCTGTGACATTGCAGATTTACCCTGAGAGAGAAAATTGGCTTTGCAATTCTGCTCCACAGAGTACAGCACTGTTCCTGGTCAGGTCTCGCTACACATACCACCAAATGGCTAACGTGGTGATTGGAAGGTTATACCACAAAAGGCACATATTGGATTGGATTGAAAGGTAAAGTGGTCAGAGAAAAAGTATATGCCAGAAACCATGCTTTGTGCTGAGTGTGCCTCATGTACTCTTTAAAAATAAATAATCCTGAATTCATTTATAAGTGGAAATTGTTATCATACACAATGGAATATTATTCAATCTTAAAAAAAGAATGAAATCCTGTCATTTGCAGCAAAAAGGATGAGCCTGGAGGACATTATGTTAATTGAAATAAGCCAGAAGCAGGAAGTTAAATACCACATGTTCTCACTCATATGTGGAATCTAAAAAGTTGTTCGTATAGAAGTAGAGTAGAATAGTGGTTACTAGAAGCCGAGAAGAGTAGGGAGGATAGCGGATAAGGAGAAGGTAGTTACAGATACAAAATAACAGCTAGAGAGGAGGAATAAGTCCTAGTGTTCTGTGGCACTGTAGAATGACTATAGTAAACAATTTAGTGTATATTTTCAAATAGGTAGAAGAGAGGACTTTGTTCCCAACACAAAGAAATGATAAATGTTTGAGGTAATGGATATTCTAATTACCCTGATTTGATCACTACACATTATATACATTTACCCAAATATCATACTGTGCCCCCATAAATATGTGCAATTATCATATGTCAATTAGAAATAATAATAAGAAATAAAAAAAAAATTAGATCCACAAAGTCTATGATCATATTTTTCTACTTATTCAATATTGTTATTTCTTTTTTTTTTTTGACTTTGTTTTTTTTTTTAATTTATTATAGCTTATTATGGGGGTACAACCGTTCTGGTTAAGTATATTGCCCATGCCCCTCCCAACCCCCCGAGACTGAGCCTCAAGGGTGTCCATTCCCCCAACAGTGCACATCGCACTCATCAAAAGATTCCTTATTCAACAAATGGTGCTGGGAAAACTGGATAACCACATGTAGAAAACTGAAGCAGGACCCACACCTTTCACCTCTCACAAAAATTAAATCACGGTGGTTAACAGACTTAAACCTTAGAAATATTGTTATTTCTTGACATTTATTTTGTTACATTTGTAACACTTGCTTTATCTTTCTTTTTTCATGCTCCCTATTTTTTCCTAGAACTTATCTCTGATTACTTCAGCCAGCACACATTCTCTAAGTCTAAGGACATTATCATACATAATTACAGGATTTTATCACACCTAAGAAATTAACAGTACTTCCACAATGCCATTTGATAATTGGAACAATCCAAATTTTCTCAGTTGTCCCCCCAAATAGTTTTTTCTGTCTCTTTTCTGAGACTTTTCAACAAAGAAAGAAATCACTGGGGGAAACAAAGAACATTTTCCTCTTATTGACACCTTCTTTTTTTTTTTATTTCAGCTTATTATGGGGGAATACCTTCTTATGTTGTCATAAGAGGGTTGCCGTAAGATTCTTATGTTGTCACAAGATTCCCCTCCTTATCCTTACTCCTTTGATGGAAGTATTTCCATCTCGCTTCTGCATAGGGCTATGACAAAGGTGAATATAAGGCAGCCGTGACGTGAGCGTGTCACCTTTTGTGCAGGAATGTCTGTGTGTGTCACTATCTCTATGTAGAGAAACTTGAAGAAATGATGCATGGTGCCTGTCCTCTGCATAAAGGGGAAAAAGGATCCGATTTTTGTTCCTAGTGCTCTGGGCAAATTTACCACTTATTTCAGATTTACCTTGATATAACAAATTGGTTTTGCAATTCCTCTCCACAGAGTTTGAATCTCATCAAACTGCCAACAATAACCATTTTATATCTTGAGGCATTTTGGGTATTTGCTGCATCTTTCTTTATATAAATTGAGTAATACACAGCTTAACTCCTCTCATTGCTGACTTCAGTGGCTTTAAAGCTTATGCTATTTTTTCTTTGAATTATTTTTGTATCTCAGTTTTTACATTTGAAGGTGTCAGTGTCCCCCATTCCTTTCTTTTTAGATGCTTTTTAGAAATGTGGGTGCATTTCCTATTTGGTAGAATACTTTTCTGAAACCAAGAGAATATTATTGATGTCTACTTTTATGATGTGTGAATTTTACTTTTCAAAGCCTTTTAACATATTTTTAAAATAAAAAAGAAAGAAGGAGAATAATTGCTAATTTTTGAATAGGATCATTTGGAGAAATGTCAACAGGTTAATTTGGAGGGGAAATTAATGCTGAGACTACTGAACTGTGAAAATAAAAGAAGAAAATTTGACTGGGTTAAATATTCAAATATGACCCTATAGAATAGCCTGTCAGTTTGGCAGTGAAAAGACAGACCAGTGACCCAAACTGGATAATGTTCTATTTTCTTAAGATTAATGGAGTTAAACTGTGATTTTCCTAAAAGCAACCTTTCTCTAACTTCAGGGCAAGTATATGATTTCTTTTCTTTTCTTTTCTTTTCTTTTTTCTTTCTCTCTCTCTCTCTCTTTTTATTCCCTCCCTTCCTACCTCCCTTCCTTGCTCCTTCCTACCTTCCTTCCATGTTTCCCTATTCAAAATACAGACGAGGCACAGGGCCTGGGCTGGAGTGTATATGGGGTTTACTCCATCTCCTTTCTGTGCAGTCAGTGTAAGAACACAGCCTGTGCTAAGTATTAGGAAACTGGCAAGTATGTGATTTCTAAGTAGGCCCAGGTTTAGCTCATGTATCAACTGAGCTTAAAATCACATTTTATATTTTGAATATGACAATAGAATTAAGTGGGGAGCTCCTAAAAGAAGTAAATAATAACAAATAAAAACTTGAAATGTAATGATGTGCATTATATTTTAATGTAATATTGTATACTTACCTGGCAGGAAAGTTACCGTGATCACAAAGGTGGTTTTCCCAGGGCAAAGCCTTACCCACTGCACTCTGGATGTGCTGACCCCTGCAGTTTCCCCACATGTGGGAAACTCCACTGTATAATTTGTAGTAGTGGGGGACTGCTTTTGCACTTTCCCTGTTTTTTTGCTGTACAAGAGACAGCCAAAATTTTTAAAATATATATAAACTATATTATTATAATGAAACTATAATATTTAAGCTTTGGCAAATATACGAATTTCAGCTTATAGTTTAAATTGTTTATTTTTTAGTGCTGTGTTAGATGCACAAATAAAATGTCATCTTTTAAAACATTCATTCATTTTAATGCTGACACTCTTTTAAGTGCTACTAGAAAAGGTACCTAATTTAGGTAGAAAAGGATGTGGAAAAGGTGCTTCACATTTCAAAAGATCACCTCAAGACTGTAACTTGTCTTGTTATTCATGAGTTTGGATTCTATGAGCCAAACAATGGCATCCAACTTCATATTTAAAACTGTATATACTTACTATACCACAACTTTTTAGGGATGATGTCATTCTTATCAACAGCTCCTGAGGGACTTTATACCATTAATAGAAATATTTAAAGTTTCTTTGCAAAATATAGGCTAAAGGTTTTAGGTTTTTTTCCCCTGTTTTACTTAATAAGCAATTGTAGAACATCTCTTTTTTCCTGAATAGTGCCTTAAGAAATGAAACCTCTATCATTCCACTATCCTACCATTGCCATAATTGGGCACTAAAAGTATGTGCAGTATTAATGTGTGATATACAGTCTAAAATGCTTGCTGGTGTAGTGGCCACAACCTAGACTGTTAGAAGTGCCTACTCCAATAATCCACTCGTCCGCTGATGGGTACTTTGTCCAGCAGCTGTGCTTCCTCAACAAGTCGTTGATGCTGTCACATTTTCCTGGGCACCATATCCCTGAGTCCTCTGCCTTTGCTGGAATGCTTCTTCCACAGGCTCGCTACAGAGTTTAAAGGAGAAAAAGGTCCCTCTGTGCCATGAGAGACTTTTCATGACAGTAGTCTTTTGCTATCAGAGGTGAAATATCCAGGCCACAGAGGTATCGGTTTTTGCTGTGACTGCCACTTAGATAGAAAACTGGACCTCCTTGAGCTGTTAGTCTTGTATCTGAGGTTTTGAATTTGTTCAGCCTGGCATTTGCCCATTTCCTTACTTCTTTTGACTTGACATTGCGTAGTAAACTGCAATCCCTCTCTGGGAATGCTGCCGAAAGCCTGCTGAATAAGGCTTCTCAGGTTGTGCATTATTTTATTTATATTCTGAGACTAGTGTTCTCTCTATCCAAGCGCCAATCTTACTTTGTGTTAAAGATGGGAACCTTTGGTTTCTCTAATAATAGGTTTTAAATCAGGAGGAAGAGAACTTTAACTCAGTTGGCATGGAGGGCAGAATATATGGTGCAGTGAATAAATAAAGACCTAGAAGGCTTTTGTCAGCCTAAAATACTCCCTGTGATTGTTTTTGATAAAATAATAATAATTACGGTGATGGCTGATGCTTGCCACTGAAAACCTGTAATTTCTAACAGCTGCAGCGCGGCCATGACAGCTACCAGCACGTATAAAATGAAACGTACATTTCCCTGAGCTGAGATTGCCCATATATGTAAATTCCCTACTTACTGTACCTGTTTGCTTTATTAGCGATTTGCCTGAAATGCCATAAAGCTTTATATATTTTCAAAAGTTTTGTCTTATGAGCTCTTAAGAGATTTTGAAGCCAATGAATTATTTTAAATAGATTATTTAATAGGCCTTATCAGAATACAGCTTATTATATAAAATTAATTATGCCGTGGCTCAAATCACATAGATACTGCAAACCTCATAATAAATAAACAGTTATTTAATAGACAGAAATTTGTCCTTTTCCCCATCATCAGCACTGTCAAGGGACTCTATGGTAGGAGAGGGATTACAGATGTGATTTTCATAGTAAGCAACTAGTATGTTACCAAAGTTGCATTTGCGCTGTCATTACAGTTTATCAAAGAGGAGAAAAAGCCCTCTGTAGTTCTCTGTTTATTATAATATTTTGACAGATGTTACATGATTTAACACCATTTGCTAAATAAATACCTGCTATGTACAAGGAAGGCTCTGTGCTTGGTAGTAGGGAGATGAATGAATCAGAAACCTACCTACCATAAGGAACTTCCAATTTATTAGGAAAGGAATACATAAATAACTTTATTGCAAGTTTTTTGAAATAAGAAATTTAAGACTGAAATAAACATAATACTTACATATAGCTATAGGTATTTAGGGGTAACAATTTATAGTTTGATGGGACAGAAAAGTCTTCAAAAGGAAGAGGTCAGGACTAATGTGGTTGCAAGTGAATTTAGTTTAAAGAGACAAATGTGTTTTGTTTGTTTGCATTTTATTTTCCTATAGTCATGTGGATTTTTAGGGTCAGTGTGGGGAGAGGGACAGGGCTTACATGAAAGGAGAGTGATATTTCTCAAAAAAAGAAGATGTTTAGGGCAGACAAGGCCAAGGGTGGCCATTACAGGCATGGTAGTTAGCAGAGTCTTGATTTCAAGAAGAAGAAAGAAAGAAGGAGGAAAGAAGTTTTAGGCCAAGGGAAGGGCAGGAAAAGAGTGTGGACATTAGAAGATTCAAAATGTACAAAGTAGACATTATTCACTTTGCCTGGGCAATAGTGTATATACTCTAGGTACTTCTTGCTTAGGGCAGAATCAGAATTGAGGATAAGTATATTTGTGTTAGAATATGATTATGTTCCTTTAATTCCTATTTTTGACATTATTATATATGTAAATGTAAAATTATGTGTCAATCAACAAAATGAACAAAATCTTTCCTAAGTCGGTGTGAAATCGTAAATATGTTTGAAAACAATACTTCATGCTGATTTTTCATAAACCATTTGATATCCCTTCACAGCTTGGATGAAGCTGTTTTGCGCAACAGGGAGGTAGAGAAAATACACAATGTTGTGGCCTCTGGTCCTGAAATAAAAATAGTGGTTTGATTAAATGCCAGTTGGTTGTAAATGATAACCCACATAAACAGTGGGAAATCATTATGCTTAAGCAGTGAATTCTAATTTAATTTTATGGCCTTTGGAAAAAAATCCCCGAGGCTAGTCAGCAGAACTAAGGAATGGTGCCTGAGCTGAGTGTTGGAGGGACTGCAATTCTGCCAGGCCAGCTCTGAGGTCACCTACCCCTGCAGTGGTCAACCGTCTGCCTAGATTCTTCCCCTGTTCTTCAGATGGGGTCATTTTATTGTTTGGTCATCAACTCGTGGATCTTAAATTCATATAAAAGCCACACCACCAAATTCCTGTGTTTGTTGTCTGTGCATTTTAGTTACCTATTTTTTTGCTGCATTAAAAAATATCCTCAAAACTTAGTACCTTGAAACAACCACCATTTTATTATATCTGACAATTTTTTGTGTCAAGAATTCCATTCAGGCTTGGGTGATTGGCTGGGTGATTCTGGCTGGGTGATTCTTCTGCTTCATAAGGTGTCATCTGGGATCCCTTGGTGACATACAGCTGGTATCTTGGCCAGTCTGAAGGGAATAAGACAGCTCCACTCATAAGCCTGGTGTTTTGATGGTGACAGCTAGAAAGCTGGGATCAACTGGGCCCCTCTCCCCTCTCTCTCTCTTCAAGTAGTTGTCTCTCTCCATGCTGTCTCTCCAACACAGTTATCAAACTTCTGACATGGAGGCTCGAGTCTCCAATGGACCAAAGGAGAAGCTGCCAGTTTTTTTAAAGGTGAGGTTAAGGCTGGAATAACATCCCTTTTACTCTATACATTCTTCCAAATAGTCACAGGCCAGCTCAGATTCAAGAGGAGAACCAAGAGACTGAACCCCTTGATGAGAAAGATAGCCAGGAATTTGTAGCCCTCTTTAATCTGGCATATCATGTACAAAACCGGACATCTCAGAAAAAGAGTCTTGGGAAAAATCAAAATTGTTAATATGTATAGATAAAGTTTAATGAAAATTATTTTTTATTGTCAAACTAATTTCTTCACTTCATGTAGTCCTGTTGAATAGGTGCTATCTAGGGCAGATTACCATTGTGTAAAGAGAATTTTAGCAGGTAAGAGATCTTTATGGATCCCTATGAAAATTTGATGTACAGATCTGATATGTAGCTAGTGCCTTGGCCTCGATCCTTTTTGTGGCTACTTGGATTGTGCTTGTCTTCTAAAGTTGTTCCTCTTGAAGTTTTTGATTGATATACATGTCCTGGGCTTTTCTCAAACACTAAACTATATAGCTTGTTTGTTGGATGTTGTAGATATGTATCCCAGGCAACAGATGCAATGCGCCCTGTTGTCTTGGCAGCACACATACTTTAAGTACCACACTGCTACTCCTAACCCTGTTAAGATAGTCTATTTTGGCATTGACTGACAGTAAGTGCAATAACATGTAAAGACGCTTGTTGGCATTGATTTGGCTTTGCAGTCAGAGAAGACAAAAAGATATTACTTTTCAGCATTTTGTGCTTGAGTTGTCGATCTAATCTGATCTACACAGGGCCTCATATAAAGATGCAAGTTGTATTAGACAGGCATCTGGAGCTGTCTAGCTGAAAGAAAGTCATTGAATATTAGAACGAATTAGGCAAAATTAGCATAGCATTTGAATGGTGCCAATGTAGGTGTAATATTGGTTGACTACTAGAATATGTCACATAACAACACAATCACATTCAATAAAGGAAGAAAATTTACATAGATATGGGATGAGAACAGAAAATATCATAGGGCATTTGTTAGGTAGCCATGATATGATTGAATTTATTCAAGTACTTATAAAACCCACCAAAATTTGCTTTCAAGTATTTTGAAATGGTTTGAATCAGAATAGCAAAGACAAAATAAGAAATGAAAGGGATTTTCTAAAATTTACTTTTGGATTACTTTTATTTCTTCTGGACTTCAACTCAATAAGCATTTATTAACTTATTCCTATTTATGCATGTTTTTCTGTATTCATACATTCAGTAGGATTTCTTGAGAACCTGCTGTTTCCCAGGCACTGTACTAGGCGTGGAGACTTGCTGGTAAGCAAAACCAGGCATCTTTCCAGCCTTTAAGGAGCTTCCAGACTATTTAGGAAGATAAATAAATAAGTAAATGATATATATAATCACAATTGAGATAAGTGCTGTGTTTAAAGTAGGCTAAAGGTCCATTAAAAAAAAAAAAACCCTCAGAATTTCAGGAGTTTTTCATGAGATAGTTGTATTTCTTACTCATTCTACCTGGTTACTCCTTGTTAGACAGCAATCTGGGTAACTCCTCATAAGCAATAATCAATCCAGTTTCCTATATGTTGTAGCTCAGTTTTCTTCCAGACCTTCAAGTTTTCTCTGTTTAGCTGGAAAATGGGGAAAAAGGCTGGAAGATTGTATAGGGCAGAGTTTTATGGGCCTGGCTTAGAAGAGGTGCACCTCACTTCTGTCCACATTCTGCTGTTCAGAGCTCAGTCACATGATCATATATGACTTCAAAGGAAGACAGAAAATATAGTTTTGTTGGTGCCCCAGAAGAAGAGGGAAATTATTAAACAGTCTCTGTCAAATGCTTCTGGATGAAAAGAACAGGGTGCTTCCAAGATGTGATGGGTAAAGGAAAAAAGTAAAAGACACAATATCATCACAAAGTTTGCAGTTTTGTTAGTGAAATATATGAATGAGATATTTAAATAATAATGCAACGCAATTTGTATTTGAGTGAAAACTGGAGCATTAAAGGAAAAATCTTTTCCTGTCACTCAATCTGATCCCATCCTCTATGTAAAAAATTGAAGTCCAAGTTAAAGTACTTGCTAAAATAATATGGCTAGTTAGTGTCATAGCTGGGCTACTTCTTTGTCAGGGAAGTTTGTAATGCTCAGTGCTTAGGCTCACCGTTACCCACATAACTGATCCCTATTTTCTATCTCTTACCAGACAAGCCAACATTTGCAGTTAATGGGGCTTATTGCCAGTGCTGAACTTTCTTTGGAGGAATTCAATTAAAGGGGCCTTGATCCACAGTCAAATCACTGCCCACAACTGGCAATAACTATTCACCAGAGAAACCCAAGCCGAAGAAACCCATACAAGAAATCTGACCTTGCTTAACTGGTTTGGTGGGATAGAGCCAAAACTCTTCCAGAGACAGCTACAGCTGATTCACACAAATAAATTTTGGAGCCACCTTTCCTGGGGGCTTGGCCAATGTGCCATCTGGCCATGGAGGCTGGCTCAAATTTGGACTCATTGTACACTTATGTACTAGCTGTGGCTGAAATTTGGGCTGGCTACAAGATCACTCTTACACAGAAAAGAGTAGCAAACTTCATTGCATATCTCTGTATATTGATATAAATGCTTTTATATTGGGAAAAAATTGAAGTTTGACCAGTTTCTGTTGGAATCACTTTAGGGAGTAAGAGGTAGAGAGAATTGGAGAGACAGCTAATAGGGACTCCCAATCACATAAACAAATTGGAACCTATGCCTTGTTCAGACTTCTTTAACGTTATGTTTTCTGAAAGTGATATGGATAATATGTAATACTCAAATGGAGGGCTTGGAGAATTCAGAGTGGGTACAGTTTTGTTATGGTTAACCTTCATGGAAGAGATAGGGATTAGGAAATGTCTCTAAAAATATAGTTTGCAGATGCCCTGCTTCTTAATCCCCAGGGTGCTCAATGAAATGAAATGTAGACTCCTGGACTGCCTCCAGGTTGATGAGTAAGACTTTCCGGCTTTTGACCTGGAATCCTGCATGTTCACCAGAATTCCCTTTTGCTTAAAGAATGGATTCTGGAAAGGGATGAAGAAAAATCTGAACACTAGTATTGGAATGCACGTTATCTAATTGCTCTTCTGTATTTCCTAAGTAACATGTCAGTTTACCAAGGGAGTATTTTCCTGGGCATTCCAGATCTGAATCTAATGAAAGGCTATCTCTTCACATGGTCAAATCAAATATGTAATAATTCATGCTAGCTTCTTTCAGATAACTAGTCAGAAAGAATTGTTTGTCTGAAGTGATTGCTGTTTGCTAGAATCAGCTGTCATGGATTATGTCTGGCATGCCAGAGGTCTTGTGAGAATCAGCTGTCAGGCACGGAATAGAATTGTACAGTTGCTATAGGTCAAAGGAGATAGTGTTTTTTTGCTCATGGAATTTTGACATTGTGTCAATGGGGGTATAACTAGTTATACTTAACAAAAGTGAGGTTCCCAAGAAGTCTTATTAAGAATCCTAAAATATTAAAATATCCTCAAAGTATAAAAGATTTGTGAGTTTAATTTTCCTTTTGGCAAAAGTGAGATACTGAGTAAACATTTTCAATGATAAATTCTGATAGAAAAGATATTTCTTAAGACTTTTAGAGGGACTCACACTTGAAACTTTAAATCTGACTTTCTTGAATGTACTCTGGATTCTGATTAGACACCAGTAGATTGATAATGTTGATTTTTTCATTGATGACGTTATAGAATATAGAAGGAGATCAATAGGTAGCTTTTGAAGCCATGCTGGATAAAGTATGTAGAATTATGTGATCTTCCAATAAATGTAAAATCATGAAACTGCCAATCCTGGCATATCGTCAGAAGTGGTGGGTTGAATGGCGAGACTCTCTTCCTGTCTCAGCTTCTATCCACTCAGGGGTCACAAATTGGCCACCCACGGGGATCTTTTGGCCTATGAATATATTTAATATGGAAGAAAGAACTTGTTAAACTTTTTAAATTCTGTGAAGCCATTTAAAAATGGAATGATTTTACATTAAAAAAATCAAGATTTCTGGATGCTCATGAAAAATCAGAACATTAGCACATTCCTCTATGGCAGCTGTCGGAAGAGGCCGCCCCCTTGGGTGGATTAAGGGCTCTCCAACGTGTACCTGCTTCAGGCATTCACGTCACCTGCCTCCGAGTTTGTGCACCCTTGAGGGATTGCGGATCTTGTTAAAATGATCTCTTCTCTCCTTTTAAATCTCTAGTGCCCTCACTTAGGATGCTTTCAAGATGACAACCTACTCTCTGAGGGACAACAGAAACTACTTGACTACACTTTGTAAAGATACACGTGCATAAGAAATACACAAAGGTGAACAGTTACAGGCACACAAAATTCAATCAGATTTGTCAAGCTTAGAAGATATATTATTGTGTCCTTACAGGAATAAGGACCAGAGTTAATAGAATTAAATATGATGTCCTAAATTTACTTTCAATATGAATACACAAATTTTATTTCACAACTACAAATACCTAAATAGAAAATCAGGAAAATACAAAGTGATAGAGACTTGATTTGGCAATATTTTTATGAAAGCGAAGTTTTAGTAAGTGAAAAAAAAAAGTTCAATATGCATCAGGAGTGCGATGTGACTATTAAAAAAAAAGACACAAAAACAGGTGCATTAATATAAGTTAAATGTACAGATGATGAAAATTATGGTCGTTTGAACTCTGTGTTTGTCAATCTGGGCGTTGAGGAATGTTTTCTCGAAGTTTTAAAAAGGCACTGACCACAAAGCTGCAGGGAATGTGAGAACAGGTGACTTCAATGGAGAGAGGCCTAGGAATGAAAGTATATAAGGGATGACTGAGGAAACCATATATTTAAATCACAGAAGAGAAAATATTGTAAAATGGAAGCGGGTAAGAGAAATAGGCAAAGTCTTTAAATATTGAAAGGGCCGTGCCACAAAATAGGGTGTCCACTGTGACTCCAGAGAGCAGCAAATGATAAAGACTCGTTTATTTTTAAAATGTGAGAGACGATAAATTGCAGATTTCTCAGACAAGTGACACTGACCACTATACAGAGAGGAATAAAAATCTTTATTAACAGATGGATTTTGAACACTTTTTAAAGAGATAGAGATTGCAAAGGGACAAGATAGAAACAAAGAACAAGTGATGAAAAGGTACCTAATTTTCTTTTTTCTTTTAGAATTTTAAAAGTTCATAAATATATCAGAAAAACATCAGACATAGAAAAAAATCAAATTAAAATTACTTTTGCTACTGCATTTTAGATAAAAATCACTGTTATTTTTTATTATAAGCAAATTCCTTATGAGAAATTTCATATGAAAAATTATACATATAAATATATTTTTTCTTTTTTAATCAAAAGGGGAGCCTGTTACATCAATTTTTCTGTAATGTTTCTATTTCCATTTCACAATACATCATAAATGCCCTCTCCTATTAGTAAATACGTATTTAAATTATTTTAATAGCATACTATAATATTCTATTCTTTATTATAATTAAACATTTATTTGTCATTGGAAATGTATACTGTTTCCTTTTGTACAGAATTATACGAAAAGATAAAATATATTATCTTGTCTAATTGATTCTGTCAGGCATATTACTAAAATAGGATGATGACATCAAAGGATATCTACCTTTTAAGGAATTGTGATATACATTATAAATTTCCCTTCAAAAAACATTTCACAATTTACAATACCACCAGCTGGTAATGACAGAAAAACTTTTTCAACATCTATGTTAACTTCAATGTTACCAGTACTTAACATTTTTTTCCCAGTTTAAAGTTTTCTGTGGTTAAATATATTTTTCTTTGATTATTAAAGAAAGGTTTATATTTTTTCACATATGTATTTTACATCTTTATTTAACTTGGGAGTAGTTATATGTTCATATGTCTGGCCCATTTTTTATGTACATATTCATCTTTTTCCTATCAATTTTTCTTGTTTGTCATTTACATTTCAGACTCATTTATAATGTATAAGTCAATAACTGTGAAGGGTCTGAGATTTAACCCACTTGTAAGCTAACAATTTAACTCTCCAGAGTTTCATGGGTGCTAGCAGAAGACATGACACTTGTGGATCAGAGAAAATGAATGGTTTATTACTCACAGTGTTAACAGTAACCAGAAGTCAGTATTTTCTTAAGCTGGTTTCCAAGCTCCAGTTCTCACAGGGCAACATGACAAGGGCCACACGATGCTTGTATATGCAGTGGGTTGGTTGTATTACAAGAAAGTAACTCCAAACTTAGAAAATCCCAACATTTTATAATAGCAAGCAAATCAACACAACATTTGCCCTAGAGCGAGACATTATTATACTGGACAGCAAACAAGTCTTCCCGATCTCTATTTCCCAAGGCTGTTGCTAAATAAACTTCTTGAAATGATAGTTCAGAACAAATGCCTGTTAGTGTCTCTGCTCCCAAGACATGCAGAAATGTGAGAGACCCATGGAGAATTGTCTTCTGACAGTACATGCCATACTGAGTTTAAAAATTAGATAGCAAAATTTATCACTTTTCTTCTTAGTTTCTTTTTTTGTTAGACCGAAGAAGTTATTCCCTCTTTTGAGAGTGTTATTAAACTGCTCAATTGGTGAATTCCCACATCAATACTTTTCAAATGTTTCCACTTAAGTATCCCAAAAGAAGAGGTCTGCCTCATCAATGAATTTTGAAGTCACTCATTTTGTCTTAAGTATTTTGGCAGAGGATTTTTTTTCTATTCAATAAAATATTTGTTTGTTTTAATGTGTAAATAATATTAATTTTCCCAAATCATCAGGAACAAATCATTTGGGAAGATGTGCTTTGTTCATCCTTTAGCTTTGAAAATTCTAGCACACCATAATTAATATTATTATGGCATTTCTCAGAATAATTTTAATGTATTTTAAGCACCAAATATGTGCCAGAAATTATTCCAAGTATTTTATAAATATTGGTTCACTTTTCTCTCATAGCAATCTGAGGTGGCTACTATTTTCATGTCTGTTTCACAAATGTGAAATTGAGGCTCAGAAACAATAAATAATTTGTTCGATATCAATTTCCTGAGTTTGAGAATCATAATCACAGTTCATTTGATTTCAACAAGGAATTTTCCTATTGTGGAAATAAAATAAAATCCCAAGCCCCTGAACCAAATAGAACCCTGCTGACCAAGGACACCCCAGAAAAACTTTTAAAAACTAAGTTTCTTAGCCATGATGAGATAGGAGGTTGATCATGTCTCAGTACACCTCCTTTTTCACTACCTGTCAGTCACCATATTGTTTTTCCCTAAGAAACCAGCCCTGGAAAACAAAGAACAGAAGACCCCTCCACTGACTTCAACCAATCACCTCATGCCACAGCAATATCCCACCCGCCCCACTTTTTTCACAATTCAGACATGATAGCTGGCTGGTTTACAAAGCATTCCTTTCTGATAAATGACCACCAACCACAGACCAGTCCTGTCTGCTTTATGGAGCCTGCACACAAAGCACCTCTGTGTTCACCTTTTGACGTACAAAGCCTAGTTTTACTGCATTTTAATGTTAAGTCTCCATCCCGAAGTGAACATGGGATGTATGTAACATATATATTTGCTTACCACACACGTGCACAACCCCCCCTTCATGAATATTCATAGCTCCTCTGATAACCTGTTAGATATCTATGTTTACCCAGCCTGATTAGCATGAAACTCCTATCCCACCCTTCCTCTAGCAAAGTGCCTGCTTTGGGTGTTAGCTCTGCTTGCAACCTATCATAAAAAATAAAGTTCTCCTTTCCAAATCTATAGATCTTGTGATTTTAATATGATACTATTGTCTCATGTCCTTGAAAAAAATGGACAGATTTATGTATATAATTGATCAGAGACATCTGCAATGCTGACTTTTTGTATGTGTATAGCTCATTTAAGAATCTAATAAAAGGTGTGCATCATCTCTCAGAAAAAAAAATGCTTTGTCTAGTCTACACACACAGCATTACATATAATTTTACAAGGTTTTTTTAATGATATATTCAGTATCAATAAATAAATTTTTTGTGGCTTGGGAGGAGCCAGCCATGTTAAGTTCAGTTATTTGCTGTATTTTCATTTACCCTTTAGTGCTTTAGAAAGTCTTAGCAGAAGATATTTTTTAATAATTTAATTTCACATAGAATACCTATATATAAAGTGACCAATGAGATAAAAGTAGAGCATCTCTGGTTGAAGCAAACATAGGAGACTCAATTGCCACTTATATGGCCTTTTCTTCATGTGTCATGGGGAGCTAGAATGGAATCTGGTTAATCTCGTCAGGCAGCTAGGGCTCAAATCCTGGTACCACTCAGAGGTGATTTTAAGAATATTTAACAACTGGTAATGCTAGACTTTGACCAGTCAGAATGGACATAGCCTGAAACATCAGATATAGCCACACCAGCTTATAATCAGCCCTGTCTCCCCCACTTACTAGCAGTGTCTTTATCTGTAAAATGAGGATAGCAATAGTCATTATCTTATAGGGTTTTATGAGGATTAGGTGTGATAATACATATCAAGCACTTACAACAATATTTGATAGAAAAAGGGATTCAACAGTAGCCTGTCATCACCATCATTATCATTGTCATCATCATCATGACTAATACTCGAGGAACTCCTGAACTTTACAGTAAGAATGGTAAAGTCCTCTGCTAAGAGAAGTCAGGGAATATCTTGCTATAATAAATTTGTGAATGGTACAAATCTCTAAGGGATATTATTTGAATGAAAGATTTA
Organism: Varecia variegata; assembly: GCA_028533085.1. Lineage (NCBI taxonomy): Eukaryota > Metazoa > Chordata > Mammalia > Primates > Lemuridae > Varecia > Varecia variegata. The sequence continues at coordinate 42,459,441 of CM052439.1, read as the reverse complement.
GGGTTTAGAAAGGTCTAGAAATGCTAGCAAGGTAGGCAAGAACTAATACAATGACATTTAATAGAGATAAATATAAAGTTCTGCATTTTAGTTAAGATAAAAAAACCCTACCTGTTTATAGGAAGGAAAAAAACAACCTTAAGAATTAAAAAAGATTCTAGTAAAAAATGTGCCAGGGTTTCACATGACCAGTCAATAGTACGTGTGATGTCACCTCTAACTATGGTTAGTGTGATTTGTATCACAGTGGTCAGATTAGTGCTGCTCTGGCCATATCAGGCATGTAACATATTGAGTTCCAGGCATCAGGTTGTAGATAGAGACACATGGATATATTGGGATTTGTTCAGAAAAAATTAACCAGGAGGGTGAATTAAAAAGGGTCTCAAGACCAGGAAAGGTAACCAGGAGTGTTCTTCCTAATAAGGCAGAGATCAAAAGGGAGAAGTGATGGTGACTTTCAGATGCCTGGATAACTCAGCCTGAAAGCATTCACTGTGCCTCTGAGAGGAAGGAACAGAACCAATCAGAGAAGGTCACAGAAAGGCAGAAACACATAAAACATGCCTAAAGTAGATCTGCCTACCCACAAAAGAGGAGGAACTTTTCTTTTCCAATGCAGGCATTCAAGAACAGAAGGAATAGTAGTCGAGTAACGAATGCTGCAAAGGGAATTTTGCCATTGGTGAGAAGTTGGTAATCTCTTGGTTTCCTTTCCAAAATTCCCAAAATCTATAACTTCACATTATGAACCAAGTTGGTTGTGAAGGGTAAATCAAAGGAAAGAAAAAAGAAAGTATGGCAAGAGAGTAAAAGTAATTAAGTTACTTCAGAGAGAAGATTTTATCTCAACAAAAAAATTTCCTAAGAACTAAAATTGAGAAAGAATAGACTAGGCTGCTATCTACAGATGTGAGCTTCTGCATTTGGAGGTGGCCACTGAATGATGTAGTCATATATTCTTGCCAAAAAATGGGTGCTTAGAAAATTTCATTCTGTTAAATGAATTATCACCTGCCAGGAATGTTGTTTGAAAGATTCTTGAATTATTAGAACATGTACTAGATGAAGTCTAAATCTTCCAACACCAAGGTTTTGTTATTTGGATTGTTTCTGTCTTGTACCCAAGTATATTTTGTCTTATTTGCTCCATAATGAACTCTTTCAATGCCTACCTGAGAAATGTCTTTATTTACTAAAGCCAAATCAATATTATATGAACCAAACATGATTACTCTTCCAGAAGTTCTTTATTGCTTTTACCTAGCTGCTCACTTTACTTTGACCTTATTATTAATATATCTTAGTGATGTTTGATCAATCATAGAGGAGAAAGATATTCCTTGTTTATCTGCAAATCTCATAAATCTAGAAGATAAATAAAGTATTGAGGCTTCAGATACTCATCAGTATTTTAGAGTGTATTTGAACATAGATTTTTTTCTTTTAAATATATGGATTTGAACTTTTTGGTTCTAAAAGAGTGCAATTATCAGTTGCTAGGTATTTGAATAATTATTAGGTCAAAATATGTTTTAATAACATTTTACCATTAAAAAAATAACATGTTTAATTTATAAAATAAGACAAAAACTATACACATGAAGAGAAAAATTAAGATCACTTCCTGTATTAGTTTCCTCAGGCTGCTGTAATAAATTACTTCAAACTTGGTGACTTAAAACAATACAAATTTGTTCTTTTATGGTTATGGAAGCTAGCAGTCTAAAATGGTGTTCTTAGGTCCGTGCTTCCTCTGAAGGCTCTAGGGAAGAATCTTTTCTTGTTTCCTGCTGGCTTTTGGTAGCTCCCAGGAATCCCTGGCATTACTTGGCTTGTAACTGCATCACTCCAATCTCTGCCTCTGTTTTCATATAGCCTTCTTTTTGTGTATCTTTGTGTCCCTATGTGTCCTCTCCTCTTCTTATAAGGGTACTGATCATTGGATTGAGGGTTCACCCTAATCCAGCATGTCGTTATATTCACTAAGCTACACGTGCAAAGGCCCTATTTCCTAATAAGGTCACATTCTGTGGTTATAGGTAGACACAAATTTTGGGGGATCCTGTGAACTGAATATTTCTGTCCCCTCAGAATTCATATGTTGAAGTGCTAATCTCCAGTGTGATGGTATTTGACAATGACGCCTTTGGGAAATAATTGGATTCGAATGAGGTCATGGGGATAGAGACTTTATGATGAGATTAGTGCCCTTATAAGGGGATGAAAAGACCAGAGGTCTCCCTTTCTCTCTACCATGTGAGGATACAACAGAAAGGCATCAATATACAAGCTAGGAAGAAGGCAATCACCAGACCTAAATCTGCTGGCACCTTGATCTTGGACTCCCCAGTCAATGGAATTTTAAGAATTAAATGTTTATTGTTTGAGCTACCCAGTCTATGGTATTCTGTTATAGCAGCTAAAGCTAAGACAAGGGGACACTATTCAACGTACTACACCTAAAATCTCACTTCTGTTAATGTATTTTATTCTTTCAATTTTTTTATTATGGTAAAAGACACATAACATTAAATTTGCCATCTTAACCATTTTTAAGTGTACAGTTCAGTGGTGTTAAATACATTTATATTGTTGTGCAATAATCACCATTACCCAACCCCAGAGCTCTTTTCATTTCATGAAACTGGAACTCTATACCCATTAAACAATACCTCTCCATTTCCCCCTCTGCTCAGCCCTTGGAAACCACTCTACTTTCTGTCTATAAATTTGACTACTCTAGGTACTGTGCATATATAGAATCATATATTATTTGTTGTTTTCTGACCGGCTTGTTTTACTTGGCATAATGTCCTCAAGGTTCATTTGTGCTATAGCAGGTGTCAGAATTTTCTCCTTTTAAAGAGTGAATGATATTCCATTGTATGTATATACAGTCAGTCCTCTATATCCACAGGTTTTGCATTCATGAATTCAACCAACCACAGATCAAAAATAATTTTTTAAAAATATACATAAAAAATCCACCAATGAAAATAATACAAATAAAAATAACCGTATAACAACTATTTATATAACATTTACATTGTATTAGGTATTATAAGTAATCTAGAGATGATTTAATGTATACAAGAGGATGTGCATAGGTTATATGCAATACTATGCATTTTATAAAAGGGATTTTGGTATCTACAGGGATCCTGAAACTGATACCCTGTGGATACTGAGAGATGACTGTACCACATTTTCTTATCCATTCATACACTGATGGACACATGGGTTGCTTCCATGTTTTAGTTATGGTGAATAATACTGCTATGAACATGGCTATATGTTACTATTTTGATGTACATTCTTTCTATTTTTATTTTGTTCATATCTGTTATGAAATTGGAATCTTGATACACACACTATTTTGGACCTCCTCCCTTTCATATTGTGATTTCTTTTTTGTGGCATTAATTAATTTCCCACCCTTGCTATTTTTAGCATACAAAATTAATTCAACCAATACTCTATTGAGGAATATATTGCTATATTTCCCCCCTTGTTTTGGCTACTACAAGTAAGGCTATGATGCACTTCATTGCATATAAGTTTTGGATATATCAATGTTTGTTTCCATAATGAGAAATCCTACACTAGAAATAGAACGGCTTGTTCTAAAGGCATCTATTTTATCAAGACTTTTAATATATAGAATATTCAATTTATACCCTTCGATATGTTGAATATTGAATAAGTAGATTGAGTATATTTATGCCTCTTTGAAAAGGATCATCTTAGTTCTAGGGAAGATTTTATTAAACTTCCAGCATGTCATCTAATTAATATTTATATTTAATATTGTGCAAATGCTATGGGTAGGTTATATTCCAGGTTAGATCTTGAAATAAGGCAGTATTGTTTCTTAGGCATATATTGAATATGAGTGATTGGGAAGGCCTGCTTCTTTTTATGTCTTCTCTAAACCCATTCACTTTTACATATTGTGTTCGGTCTTCATTCCCATAGTGGGAGAACCTAAAGAGATCGAGGGGAGCAGAGTTGTTAACAGGCAGAGAGTACAATATACTGAAGATATTAAGCCTTCCTTTCCATTCTGACTGGAAAGCTGGATTTGCTCAGACATGTGTACCAATATTTAACTAAAAACTGATCAAAATAATTACTCATATATCTAAATAAACATATTGAAGATACATTCTGAGACAATTTAAACTTTGTAATACTAAATTTTGTGTGTCAGAATTTTGTTTTAATAGAAGTGTTAAGTCTATTTTGGTGGTGGTCATAAACTTTGATGCTTAGAGGGACAAGTAATATAAATCAGCAAAGTTGAGAAATAAAAAGTACCACAAATCCTAGAAACAATGGATTGAAAACAATGCTTTTGGCACGCCCCCATCTAAAGAAACATACTTTCCTCATTTCTACTGATTTTTTTCTACCTGTGAAAAATGGGCCTGGGTTTGCCAGATTTTGTGTGTGTGTGTGTGTGTGTGTGTGTGTGTTTTAAAGAAAAGCCAGATATTCAATTTTTTATGAAATATTCCAATATTTTAACATGGAAAACAAATTAGAATTACTAAAAAACCAGAAAGGAAGACGTTTTAAGCCAAAAATAACACATTGTAGAGAATATTTGCCTTCACAATATCTGCTTGTGACTTTTGGTCTAAATTTTGCTTCTCATTTATTAGAATGTTTACAGTTCTGCTAAATGTAGTGGTGTGTGTGTGTATGGAGTTTCAGTTTGCCACTCCTTACCCTCAACTAACCCAAGGGCACTAAGCATGGGGGAAAAAAAAAAAAACCAAGATATTACAAATGTTGTGGTATGCTTTCCAAATATGTTAGCACATAGCTGGTAAACCTTAAAATTGTAATGTCAACTTAAATCCCATTTTGGGCAATCAATCAATTCTTTATGTCTTTCAAGCATCTCAAAAAGTCAAATGAAGAATTTTACTCTTTGTACATAAAAACATTCAATTTTACCTACTTGAATAAGATAGGAGTCTAGGTTAGTGATTTAAGACATGGAAGAAATTAGGACATGTAACTAATACATCAACTGATTTCATTTGCAAGGAAAAAATTTTGATGGGACGTATCTAAAGCACTTGATTTAAATAGTTGATTCTATTTAAAAATAATGTCTTAATTCTAGTATTTTAATTTTTAATAAAATTTCAGCTAACGATATTCTCCTAAATACATGACTTTTATAATAATCCTCCATATAAAAATTCTTTCTATATGAAAACTTTTAGAAAGTGGTCTAAAATATAATAAAGTTTTGCCATTCATATTACAACTAAGAATCTTAAAATTCATTATGGTATAGAAAGAAATAATTGGGATAAAGTTGATAATATTTCTTTAAAGTTAATATTAAAGTAGCTTTTAAATAATTATGTTATGCAATACAATGTCTGTAGTATGATATGGATGGCAAGATTCCAAATATTAAGCAGTTATTTGCTATTTGCTCATGTGAAGTTGACAATTTAATTGGTTGTCTTCAGTGTGTATTGTGTCAAGCACAGTATTTATGATCTAGTTGTCTTGCACTAGTTTAATTGTCAGGTGAAACAAACTGGTGTTTTTCTGACACTAAAATTGATTCTTTTGTAATGGCCAATAACAATTCTGATATTCCTTAGAGAGTTTCCCTATTTCTTGGTCCAATCAAAAGAAACAAAGAGCTATTGACTAGAAAATGGCTTGAGCTCCAAACTTGTAATGAAACAAGGAAGAATTTAAAGAAAAATATTGACAGAAAGAGGTGTTAGAAAATTTACCCTTCTGTTGCTTTCTCATACCAGAGGTTTCCCAAAGACAGTGTGTGTGAAACAGATAAGGAATTTGTGGAAGAGCAAAATAAGCATGACCTATATAAATTGACAAATTAACTGCTCTGCAGAAGGGATAATACTATCTTCCAGATTGGGTTATGTTGGAGAAAGAATGGAAGTGCAAATATTTTAATTTTAACTTCCTTTAGTTCTCATTGCTATCTAACTGGTGGCACCTGCTAAGTGATAAAAAGAAGTGTCTTTAGCTGACAAATTTTAAATACTTAAAATTTTAATATAATTGCATTGGCTTGATAAAAATCAATACAACTTGTTAATGTTTTCCTAGTTAGGAAGGTACAGTGTACCTTTCCAGGAATGATCCATATGCATGATATTATCTTAGATACATACTGAAAATAAATAAATTTTATGACAGTCCAGGGATCCATATATCTACATGAAGTGACTTGCTGATTTATAACACCAGCAAGTAGATTTTTCATTGATTAGTAAAAAGTCAGATATTTTTAAGTACCCAGAATACATTTTAAAATACCTAGAAACTTCATGTGTGTATATGGATATGAGAGAAAATGCCCATGTTTTGTAGAGTAGATTTGATTTAGTATGATTTAGTATTTGATGACTGTTTTTCATAACAGATATATTTAATATACAATAAAACCCGTGCTTTTGAAGTATACAACTCAGTGATATTCACAAAGTTGTGGAACTCTTACCATTACCTAATTTCAGAACACTTCATCATCCCCCAAAAGAATGACTATGACTATTAATAGTCATTACATAAACCCCTTCCTGCCAGACCCTGGTAACTATTAATATAGTTTCTGTTTCTGTGGATTTTCCTATTCTGAAAATTTCATATAAATGGAATCATACAAAATGTGACTCTTTCTGTCTGGCTTCTTCAATTTGGTGTGTTTTCAAAGTTCATCCATGCTATATGCGTGTATTAGTACTTTATTTTTTATGGCTAAATTTCCTGTTTATGGATATATCATTTTGTTTATCCATTCATCAGTTGATATTTGGGTTGTTTTCACCTTTTAGTTATTACAAATAATATTATTAACACTCATGTACATGTTTTTTGTGTGGACACATTTTTAATTCTCCTAGGTGTACACCTAGGAGTGGAATTGCTAGGTCATAAAGTTATTCTATGTTAAATATTTTAAATAACTATCAAACTTCTACAAAGTAGTTGCACTATTTTACAATGTTTATAGTAATGTATGAGGGTTCCAGTTTCTCCACATTTGTGCTCCAAATTGTATTCTCTATCTTTTGTATTTTAGTCATCCTAGTGAGTGTGAGGTTTTATCTTATTGTATTTTCTTTTGCATTTCCCTAATGATTAACAATGTTGAATATTTTTTATATGTTCATTGGCTATTTGTATATCTTTGGAGAAATGTCTATTAAAATCCTTTGCCCATCTTTTAATTGGATTATTTATCTTTTTATTGTTAAATTATAAAGAGGTCTTTATATTTTGTGGATGCAAGTACCATATCAGACATATGATTTATAACTTTTATCCATTATGTGAGTTGTAGCTTCACTTCCTTAATGACATTCTTTGAAGAACAAAATTTTTTACTTTTGAAGTTTATTTTTTATTTTGTTGCTTTGAAGTTTAATTTATTTTTTCTTTTGTTGCTTGAGCTTTTCATATTATATCTAAGAAACATTGCCTAATTCAAGATCACAAAAAATTACTTCTATTTTCTAAGAGTAGGAGTTTTATAATTTTAACTCATACATCTATATTGATTCATCCTGAGCTTTGTAGTAAGTTTTGAAATCAGTTAGTGTGAGTCCTCCAATTTTGTTCTTTATTTCAAGATTGTTTTGGCTATACTTGGTATCTTGACGTTTCATATAAATTTTAGAATCAGCTTAACAATTAAGCCAGGTGGAATTTTGATGGGGATTGTGTTGAATCTGTAGATATATTTGGGGAGTATCGCTATGTTAATATTAATTTTTCTGATCCATAAAAATGAGATGTCTTCATTTACTTAGGTCTTTAATTTTTATCAAATCCTTTCTGTGCTGCTGTTGAGATTATCATGTGATTTTGTACTTTATTCTATGGGTATGGTGTATTACATTGATTGATTTTGGATATTAGACTAACCTTGTCTTTCTGAGATAAACCCTACTTGGTCATGGTGTATAATCCTTTTTATATGTTGCTGGATTCTACTGGCTAGTATTTTGTTGAGAATTGTTGTGTCTATATTCAACAAGAGGCTTTTGTATATAGTTTTCTTTTTTTGCAATATCTTTATCTAGTTTTGATATCAGAGTAATACTGGCCTCATGAAGTGAGTTGAGAATTGTTTCCTACTCTTCTATTTTTTGGAAGAGTTTGTGAAGAATTGGTTTGAATTCTTCTATAAATATTTGGTAATTCAGCAGTTAACACCATCTGGGCTTTTTGTGGGATTTAAATTGTTTTTTTCTCTTTACCTCTTTACTTGTTATAGGTATATTAGGATTCTCTCTTTCCTCTTGAGTCCGTTTCAGTAGCTTATGACTTTCTAGTAATTTGTTTGTTTCATTTACATTATCTAATGTGTTGGCATACAATTGTTCATTGTATTTTTATAGTCCTTTTTATCTGTAAAGTCAGTAATATACCCTCTTCATTTCTGATTTTAGTAATTTGAACCTTCTCTCTGTTTTATTAGGAATTCTAACAAAATGTCAATTTTGTTGATCTTTTCAAAGAAACAATTTGGTTTTATTGATTTTCTCTGTTGTTTTTCTATTTTCTATTTTATTTATTTCTGATCTAATTTTTATTATTTTCTTCCTTGGGCTTACTTTGGATTTAGTTTCCTCTTCTTTTACTAGTTTCTTAAGATATAAATTTAGGTTTTTGATTTGAGATTTTTTTCTTCTCACTCTTTTCTCCAATAGATGCAGCTCAGTAATTTTTGTTGCAACTGAAAGATAATACGTCACAGAAACTTTCTGTAGGTCTGGGAGAAAGTGCTATTTTCAATAAATAATAAAATAGTCTTTGGCAATATGATTAGACATGAATAATGCAAAATGTAAGAATGGATGTTCTTAAATCAACACTATCCAATGCATAAAGTTGGCTGATTGTATCTGCCTCTGTGTTGCTCCTGTAGGTAACAAGAACACAGTTGAAAATCATCTGTTTTCTCCTTTATGGTTCTCCTTTACTATTCATGGTATTGGAATTTTTATGCCAATATTATTAAAAAATTTATTTTGAAAATTTATTATATTACTCTAATTAATTAATTTGGCTATATAAATCTATTGGCTGGCAAAGTTCAGATGAGCCTAAGCGCTGAAATTGAGCAGTGAAGCTCTTGGTCTTCTTGTTGCTGTATTAGTTTTTTCTTTCTGTAAAACAAAAACAAAAATCAGAAATACTACAGAATCAGAGCATAAAAAATAATTGTAGATATATGAATATTTTTCCTCCACATTTTTACCATGGCTATATATATGTGTGTGTATATATATATATATATATATATACATACATATATATATAGAGAGAGAGAGAGAGAGAGTGTGTGCACACATGAATGATACAGAAATACAACTGATTATTGAATCACCTATAACTTTAAATGACTTCAATACACACACTCAAGAAATGTTTAATGTTTAAATAATTTAAAGTATGCTAATTTCAATGTAATAAAAAGGGAGCTGGAGAACTTAGGCTACAGTAATAAAAGGATAAAATACAATTTCTAGGTTATGATATATTCACCATTAAAAAGTATTTGAGAATCCAGAATAGAATATCAATTATCTGCAAAGCATAGAAAAGTTTATTCTCAACATTTGCAACTGAAATAGAATGAAAAACACTACTAAATATATTTCAAATAAATGTTCTTGACTTTAATTCTAATGGAAGTAACAGGAAGAGTACTTGTGAGCATATTATAGTAAACCAAAGTGATCTTTCACATAGGAGTGATTTTAAATGCACAGCAGCAAAATATGACTTTATAGATGCATCAATTTGGGCAACTAAAATTGATCATCTGAAAGATTGTACTTTCCTCCTTTTGGGGGAAGCAAAGCTAGCACTTACTTGCTAAACTGTTGAAGAATTGCAAGATAACACACATTTATGAAAAAGAAATTGATCTGATGAGTCTGCGCTTAGTTCAATAACCAGTACAAGAGTTAACAGAGTTAATCAGGATTGCTTATGCTATCTCAAATGAAGAAAGGTTATAAATGAAAAGGAAGGCAAATGTATACAAAACAATGAACACTTGTAAATCTCATGAAACTACAGAAACAGAAATACCACATAATATATATACCTTAGTTGCTGTTTTTCCTCTTTTTTAAAAAAATTCAAAATATTAAGGGGTTATTAATGTTTTTATTACATGGATAGCTTTTATAATGCTTGAGTCAGGGCTATTAGTGAGACATTGCTGAATTTATTTATCAATTCCAGGAGTCATTTGGTGGAGTCTTTGAAATTTTGTAGATACAAGATCATATTGTCAGCAAAAAATGAATGTTTGACTGATGTTTGATGACCATCTTGTGTCTAGATGTCTGAATCTGGTGATACCAGGGAAGTTTTTCTCAATAATTCCCTTGAATAGGTTTTCAATGCTTTTTGCTTTTTCTTCTTCTCCCTTGGGGATACCTAAAATTCTTATATTGGTTTGCTTCACATAGTACCATATTTCTCTGAGTGATTGTTCAATCTCCTTTATTCTCTTTTCTGCATCTGTGACTGGGTTAGTTTGAAAGCTTTGTCTTCATGCTCTGAGATTCTTTCTTCTGCTTGGTTTAGCCTGTTGTTGTAGCTTTCTACTATATTTTGAAATTCCCTAAATGACTCATTTCTTTAAGGTCTATTATATCCTTTCTTATGGTGTTCAGCTCATTAGTGACTTTTTCCTTTCTTTAATTGACATCCTGAAATATTTTTTGGCTTATTTTTATTGGTTTTACAGCCTTCTCTTGAATTCCATTTATCTTATTTACCAACCATATACTGAATTCCATTTCCAACATTTTGAGAATTTCCTTTTGGTTGGGGTCCATTGCTGTAGATCCACTGTGATCCCTTAGGGGTGTCAAACTGATCTATTTTTTCATGTTACCAGAGTTCCTGGCCGGGTGCGGTGGCTCACGCCTGTAATCCTAGCACTCTGGGAGGCCAAGGCGGGTGGATCGCTCGAGGTCGGGAGTTCGAGACCAGAGTTCCTTAGTTGGTTTCTTCTCATCTGAATCCTCTTCTCTCAGCTCAGGGCTGATACGTTTGCAAAGCACCTCTTCTTCTTTGATGGGAACTCTCCTACAAAGAGAGAAGAAGGAGAGGTCCCTAGATGGTGCATTTTTGTCCCATTCTGAAAGATTGACCTGGCATGGGAGGGGCAGGCACACCGAGAGCCTGTAGTGCACCTGTTCTGTTTTGTCCTGTTGCCCTGTGATTGTTACAGTTCAAGCCAGTGCTAGATATCTTCATGTGGAGTGGGGGGTTGTTTCTCAGGCTGATGTGGAAGCTCAGGATGGGAGCTGGGTGAGACCTCTTCATGGAGGCTGGCTTTCTGGGGGGATTGCTCTGTCCAGGTCTCACCAAGGAGGTGACAGTGGCAGCTGGATGAGGCTATCTAGGCAGTAGTCATGGGTGTCCCAGGTGCAATGGTGGCTCAAGGCTGGTGGGTCACTGGTGGAGTATTGGGCTGTGGGGGCAGTTCCTGCCAGGCAGCCAGTGGGAGCATCAGAGGCAGGGCCACAGGGCTCAATGGCGGTGGGAAGCCTTGAAGCTGGGTCTGGGGGCACTGATGGCAGCACTGGATCTTGTGGGCACAGCCTTGGGGCCTGGTGGCAATGGTGAAACCACAGAGGCAGAGCCACAGGCCCAGTGGCAGGGCTGGAGCCTTGGGGGTGGAGCTGCAGGACCAGAGGCAGTGGGAGCTTTAGAGCCTGGGCTGCAGCCTGGAGGCAGGGCAGGAGCTATATGGGTGGGGCTGTGGGGTGGGACAGCAGTACTGGAAGCATGGAGGTAGAGCCCCATGGGTCTGGGTGGCAGCACGAGCATTGAGGGCATGAGGCTGCAGGGCTAGGTCTGCCAGGTGGCCAGGGCTCTCCCTCTGCCAAGGTCTTGTGGAGGCAGTCACCACGAGGTTTCTCAGGTGGCATCTGTGGTGCCCCCTCTGCTCAAATTCCCTGTTGGGGGTGAGGAGTGCTTGGCTCCCAGTCATAGAGCATGGCACAGGAGAGCACTTGCTTTACCTGCTCCTTCCCTGGCCCGGTAGAGGTGATTTGGAGGCAGCTGCAGCAAAGCCAAGCCCTGTGTAGACCTGGTGCTCCGGACCTGAGAGCTCAAAATGGTGTCAGTTGCAGTAACCTAGGAACCAAAGCCATAAAATCCCTGCTACACCCACTCTCCAGTGCAATGTTGCTGCACAGACTCCAAGCAGCTCCCTGATCAGTCCAGAAGCCTGCAGTGGAGGAGGGGGCCCCTCACAGCATAGGACACACTACCTGCCAGGGGAGCATGGAGCCCCAGGGTTCTCTCCTCCTGTCCTTCCCCACATGTGGATGACTCCCCCAGGTACCCCTGATCTTGCAGAAGTGCTTTTCCTTCACTCTGAATGTCCCTTATTGCTTTTCTGGTGGTTCTCACTGCTCTTTCCACAAAGGCCCATCTGTATGTGGGCATCCACCTGCAACTTTCAATTCTTTCCTTGAGAGTGGCATGAGGGGGCTGTGTCTAGTCTGCCGTCTTGCCCCTCCTCCCCCTAGTCAATTTTTTATTTCAGTTATTGTACTTTTCACCTCCCAAATTTCTATTTGGTTCTTTTTTTTTTTTTTAAAGAAAATACCTCTTTACTGTTATTTTATATTTAGTGAAATGTCTTTCTCATATTTTCTTTAGTTCTTTAGACATGGTTTCCTTTAATTATTTGAATATATTTATAATAGCTTATTTAAACTCTTTGTCTATTAAGTTCAACATCTGGACTTCCAGAGGGATAGTTTGTATTAACTTCTTTTCCTGTGAATGGGCTACATTTTACTATTTCATTGTATGTCTTGATTTTTTGTTGGAAACTTAACATCTTAAATAATATATGTGGCAACTCTGGAAATCAGATCTCCTCTTCACTAGGGTTTATTGTTTTGCTGTTTGTTTGTTCCGTGACTTTTCTGAACTAATTCTGTAAAGTCTATACTCTTTGTCACGTGTACTGACGTCTTTGTTCAGTTAGCTGATTGGACAGAGATTTCCTTAAATGTATTGAGTCAATAACTCTCCTAGTCTTTGCCTGGCCATGTGTGCAGCCCTGCACTTGTATGTGCCTTCCAGATATCCAGGAATATGTCAGAGCTTTTTAAAACCCCTTACGAACACCTCATTGCTAGTTTTTCCTTTTACGTTTGTTGGCCAACCTCTTGTTTTCCCCAGCTGTTATCACTGCCTCAGGCAGCTGCAACGTTGAACAGCTGCCCCTGACTATTGTAAACAAGTACCCATGAAGAAAGGGCTGTTCTCACAGAGCAAGTTTTAAGTTAAGTCAAGTGAAGACAAGTCCTGTGAGAGTTGGTTTCTAGTGAACTGCCAGACAGGTCAACTAACAATTCTTTGTAAATGGGGCTTCTAGGGGTGCTCCAAATCCATTTTTCCCCACTTAGTGGCTACTAGGCTAACAGTTTTCACAGTAGGATGCAAGGCTGTTTTTTTTAAGGATACTATAAATGTGGTAAGGGTGGGATGGAAGTAAGAAAAGTTAAAACCACAAGGCTCACTGGTCATATAAAGATTCAGCCAGTTTTCTCGACTAAGTGATCCTTGGATATTGAAAACTTTTGGTTAATTTCTAGTTTTTAAAATTTGATATTGAGATTTATTTCTATTATTCTCATTGAAAGAGTAGATTCATGAAAGAGTAGTTTTTTTAGAGATCTTCATTCCACCATTCTGGAAGTTCTTCCTTTCATAGACTTTTTTAAGTAAAAAGGTATTTAAAAGTTTTTGAAATTGTATCACAATATAATGAATGATAAATTTAAAATATTGCTCATAAGACATATTTGCAAACTCAAAAATAGATCTAAGTACACACAGGAATTTAGTATACAGCAAAAATGGCATATCCAATTTGTGGAAAGAAATGCAATTTTCTATAATTAATATTGAGTAAATTGTGTACCTAATTATAAGAAAATAAGCTAGTATTATGGTATCACATTTTTCATCAAAAATAAATTCTTAATGCATTATATAGGTAAAAATGAAAATTAATACTATAAAAATACTGGAAGAACATGGGATTTTATTTTACTTTTTATGATCTTGGTATTCAAAATACATTTTTAGAAATGACAAAACAAAACAAAGTATAGAACCTATGAAATATTGATAAATTCATCTACACACAACCAAATCTGTGAGGTAAAAATCATCATAAATTCTAAAGACAACATAGTAAAAACAATGGTTGTTTGTAACATAAGAGAGATGGATGACTGGGGTAGAAAAAGTGGTACAGTATGCTTTTCACTACAGATATTTTGTGCTTTTGAATGTTCTGAAAAATGTTTTGAAATATTAAATTAAAAAGTTAAAAATTAATAAAATCTGCTGTATTTTTATCATTTTTATGTTTTAAATTTTTTTCTGTTATTCGGTTAGCTGTGATAGCAAAATTAAAAAAATAATTACTTTGCCTAAGACATGATTATTTATAAGCTTAAATTTCTCTTACAATAAATCAACTCAATTAAAAATCAATAATCCATTATAAGATCATGTCATACATATATGTCATGAATATATTTTATATAGTGTCCAAGTAGAAGACACAAAAAAATGTCCTTCCAATAATCCATTTATTTAAGTTTTTCTTTCCTCTGTTTTTTCCTAGTAAACTTCTTAGAGAAATAGATAGGCACTGCTGATCTGACATACACCAGGAACTAGTAACAAGGTTGCCTCTGATACGCAAGGAAGCAATATGGTCCCTTGACCCAGATTGGTGTCTGTGGCAGTCATTGAGGCTACTCACAAATATTCTGGTTCTCCCTCCATGCACACAGAGGGCTGCATTTCCCCACTCCATTTGAAGTTATCCATGTGACTTTGATCAATGAAATGTGAGGAGAAGCGATGTGTGTTACTTCTGGTCAGAAGCTTTAAGTGCCATGTTCCTTTCTTTCTGCCTCAGTGATTGTGGAAACATGTGTCAAGATGAAGCTTCCATTAACCAGTTCTCTGAATTATCAGCAGGAGCATACTGTGCCTGCTGACATGTAACATAAATCAGAAATAGGTTTTTATTGCTTTACGTCACTGGAACACAGAGGTTGGTTGTTATCCCAACATAACCTCACCTATCCAGATGGATGCAAACTCAAATCTCAGCTCTTCTCAGCCAATAAGTGGCTTTGTGACTTACATTGCAAATTTGTCCCAAGTAGAAGACACAGAGTAGAATTATTTTCTCTCATTCCTCTTTTTATTAATTAATGAGAAAAATGAAGAAATTGAGGCTCAAGTCCATACAACTATTCAGTGGATGAGAAAAGACTAGAAACCAGGCCTCCTCTCTCCAAATCCAGTGCTTCAATATCATATTCAAGCAGACATTGAATTAACTTTTTAATGCCAGATAAGAAATGTTAGAATTTTTATCCTCAACCACGACTGAGGGGAAGAGCTCTTTGCTCCTCATTTTTAGTGCTTCCAGCAGGTTTGCAATGTATCTAAGTCCATCCAGGAACAGTGGGAGCATCAGTCTCTGTAGCGTCTCTGTGTTATGACTTGCTAACTGTCTTCAGATTTTTTTTAGGCTGCATAGTTATTAGGATGATTTTCAAATATATGTTTCCATTTGCTATTGACAGAGTGCAGGTCCCGTGTTGTCAACTTTCCAAACTTCAAATCCTAGATGTCAGGGAATTTTTCAAAACCTAATTCAGAAAAGACAGAAATATTGCTTCTTGCATGAACACATTGTTTAAAGCCATTAGATGTACTGCAATTCTCTTTGAAGAGTTCATATTTCTCCCACCTCTGAGACAGTATCTACAGGTCATTCTATTTTAGTTGAAAACTATACAAACTCTTGTGAATATGTTTTTGCTTATTTTTTAAAATATTAAAAATTATACTATACTATTTTAAATAGTGTGATATATTGGTAATTATTTTATTGTTCATTTGTACTTAATTGATGTGCTATGGTATTGTATCTCCTGTGTCATATGTTGTCTGATCTAACCTCAGGGTAAGATGTGCCCAAAGATAAAAGGTACTATAAATTAATGCTTTTTTTTTAAGTTAACTGTGAAAAATAGATATATTGCTTCCAAAAGTACAGGGTTGGTAAATAGGTGAAATGAAAAGTGTTTACAAAGTTAAGAATAGATGTTCTAGGTGATGTCAGGCTAAATATGGAAACTAATTTATTTAGTATTCCAGCAAATATGTATTGAGTACCTATGGTATTCCAACAACAGTTCTCAACACTAAGAATAGAAGTGAGAACAAAACAAAACCCTGCGGTTATGGAGTTTATTATCACAGTGAGGTAAACAAGAGATACACAGACAAGTAAGTTATAATAACGAATAGAAATAAATGCTAAGAAGAAAATTATAGCAGCATGGGGATAGGGTGGGGGGGCAGTTGTGATCAGACAGAGTTGTCTCTGAGGAAGTAACTTTTTGAGCAGGGACATAAAAGAAGTGAGGGGATGAGCCAGGTGGCCATCTGAAGGAAGAATGTTTCAAGAAGAAGTTACAGTGACTATAAAGATACTGAGGTAGGAGTATCTGAGACTTGCAATGAGGCCAACAAAGTGTCATGAGCAAGAAGAAAAATGACAGGGAATGGGAGTGGGGTGATATTCAGAATCATATCAGGCAGGATCTAATAGGACATAGGCTATTATTGTGAGTATTGGAAAACTACTTCAGGGTGTCAAGAGGAAGAGTGATATGACATAAATTCCATTTTAAAAGACTCCGTCTGGCTACTGTGGGGAGAACTGACTGTCAACTCACCTCTTGGGGGACTGTGATGCATCCAGGAGAGAGATGGTGATGGCTTGGATCAGGTTGGTCCAAACAGAAGGGATCACATGCTGGATATTATTTGAATGCAGATCTAACAGGATTCATCTGATGTATTGGAAGTAAAGTTATGAGAAATAGAGAGGGATCAAGGGTGACTCCAAGGTTTTTACCTAAGGCACTAGACGTTTTATACTGATAACTACCGTGGTAGGGACCTCTAGGGAAAGGATGTGTGTGGCAAGGGGTAGGGGAGAGAACCAAGAGCTCATTTTCAGATTTTCTAAGATTCAAATGCCTGTTAGACATCCTAGCACAGGTAGAAAGATTCAGAGGCGAGGTTCATGCTGGAGAGCTAAATTCAGGAGTTATCAGTGTATAGAACGTGTTTCTGAAGGTCACTGGGGTGGATGGGATCATGGAAGAGTAAAGACCACTGTAGCATTTCTAGATTGGGGAAGATAAAGAGGATCCAGCAAAGGAGACTGAGAAGGACCAGCCAGATGGGTAAAATAATCCAAGATAAAAAAAAAGATTTAAGGGAAAAAGGAGCGATGAAGTGTATCGAATGACGTTGAGAGTTTGAACTAAGAGGGTGAAGGGAGCGTGGAAAGGAGGGAGGACAGAGGCGGGATGGGGTCTAGCTGTGATAGATAATACAGCATGCTTGTATGACGATATCCATGATACAGAGGAGAGGGGAAATGAGGGTGCACTGAGTCAACAGAGGAGACAGAGTGTACATGGTTACATATGTGGTGCGTCAAAAGATTCGGTGGCAGGAGAACGAAGAGGGGTTCTTCTGATTCTTTCGTTTTTTAGTGGAATAAGAAGGAAGGTCATGAGCTCTGGGAAAATATCTTGTATTTCCGTCTCTCTCACCAGACTTATTGTCAAGGTCAGGGATCAAGTCTTCTCTATCTTTATATCACTAGCATCTGACCTGGTGCATGGCACCTATGAAATAACTCACTAATGGTTGCAAAACTCAAAGGCATAATAATGTTTAAAAATTACTTTTGGTTTCCCCTTCAGTTAATATGTAATTGAACATATTTACGTTACTGTTTATTTTATTGAAGTAGAGATAGAGTGTTTATAGAAGGCTGATTTTAAACATCTTAACTCAAAGCAAGACTCTCACCCACTGAGACTTGTTTTATTTTAGAAGTAGAGGGGAATTGATTCTCTCAGGCTACATAGATTTCTATATATGGGCAAGAATATTAAAAAATATTCAAAGAGTCAGCATTTTTCCCTTTCCCACCAAGGTAAATTTCTAAATAATTAACATCATTGCCAATGATGGTCCTAACTTTTAAAAATATATAAGTAATTTCCCAGGTGAAAGGTGACATGGAGTGCGAATTTCAGATGCTTTGAAACAAAGCCCAAAAGATAAAAAGTAGCAAGTAATCATGGTATGCATTTTTTGTATTGACTACTTTGAGGTTTCTCAAAGGTTTCTTAATCTCAGTATTTGACAGTTTGGTCTGGTAATCCTTCTTGTGGGGATGGAGGTGGGAGAAAGCTGCTCTGTGCATTGAAGGATGTTTAGTAGTATCTTTGGCACCTGTCCACTAAATGGCAATAGCATCCCTCTCCTGAGTGTGACAGCCATCAATGTCCTTAGACATTGCCAAATTCCTTTAAGTGGGGCAAGGGAAACTCACCCTGGTTTGAGAATCACTACCGAAACAAACAAATAAACAAAAAGACAAGTTTCCCCAGGCTTTTGGCTGATTCATTCTAGAAACAGGTTATTTTTCTATGTATAATTGTGAAGTTTTTATATAAGGAGGGTACGGACATAAAGGTAATATCCCAGGAATGGTAATTAAGATTGTCAATTCCTATTTCACATTCATAGAATACCTTCATCCTAGATATGCTACAAAACATTCGAAGCTAAATACTCATTAGTTAGAATGTAGCCAAAGCTGTCATGTGGGAGGGGAACACAATTGCCAAAAGTATATTTTAAGAGGCAGAACTATGACCGATGGTGCCAATTATAGAGACAGGTAGTTTGATTTGTGATAAGGAAGATTGTTCTAATGATTAGTAGTAGTGTCTAAAAATGCAACAAGCAGCCCCAGATTCCTTTTCAGTAGATTCAATTAAGCCAAAACCGTATAGTAACATTTCAGGAATATTACAGAAGAAATTAAAGCATTGGTTGGGTTTGAGATCTTGTTCCGTCCTGAGAATCCAGAATGAATAGGAGGGCCATAGAAACACCCTAAATTAAGCAGCATAAGGCAAAAAAGTAGGGGAAAAAAGGCAAGAGAGCAATAATGGGAAGCCACAAAGTTGAACTGGTGTGAGAGTAGGGAATTAATCTTTAGGAAGTAAAGTTCAAACGAGAAGGAAAGGGAGAATTCAACTGTGTGATTTCCCTCACTTTAGGATTTTCAGCAACTCTAGACTCATGACTTGAGGAAATTTCCTTGAGCTGTCTTGGTGGTATCTAAGGACCTTGCTTTAAATCCATCTCTACTCCTTTATGGGAGATAAAGGAGTCATTTTCAGGAGTTAATGCAACAGTAGTAAGAATTCCCTGGGGTACTTGTCAACCACACGGATTTATGGGATCCTCCTGCAGAGATTCCAGTTCCTTATGTCTCTTTATGAGCTGGAGATTCTGCATTTTAAGCAGGCACCCTTGGGGATCTAACACAGGGGACCTAGGATCACACTTTGGGCAACACTGTTATGCAATGTGTAGTTCAGTTTGCTCTCTGGATCCTACCTGAGCCCGGTGAATTTTGTGATTTTTCCAGGAAAGAGATATTTCAAGGAGAATAGCAAATTATCCACACTAACTATCAGAATCCAATTTTCATTACTGGTATCCCTTTCCCAGAGTTGAAGTGGAACCAAACGGAGTGCAATAACGTTTTTCTGCAACTGTGGGGTTACAATATATTACATTTTTTGCTATGTTATTTTCCTGGAGTTTGTATGTTTGTGCTTTGTATTAGCCTTTTTTAAATTTTGTAATTTGTTGTGATTTCTTTCCTCATTCTAGATAAATGTTTATTTTGTATCAAATTATATATTTGTGACTTTATATTCTTTTTCTAAAAGAGATCTTCAAATTAGAGCTTTAAGTCTGACAAAACCTGCATCTGACCTTTGATCATATTTTCTAACAATTTTCTGTCTTAGTATCTAGTGAAGTGAAAACTGCTTTTCTTACCCCTGAATACATAGTGTCTGTCCTGCTAGTAAACAATCGCAGCTCACAGAACAGATCTGGATGCCTTGAGAATTCTCAGAAACAGCCCTTTCTAACAAACTTCTCCAAACCTCCAGCCGCTCCAAGATTTGTGAGCCACAGGAAATTATAAAATTGGCAGTAATAATTGTATAAGTGCTTTCATTTATATAAGACTTTACAGTTTATTTTTGAATGTTTTGATATATATACATTTTTCCCCTAGATATTTCAAACAAACCTGAAAAATAGCACAAAATCAGTCAGGTATGGAGTATCCCTGGAATCCTGGTTCTTAGACTGGAGTGGTTATTCCCATCATAACACATAACAAGAGAGGCACTGAAGTTTTGAACAAATCTGCCATTTTTAGTGGCAACATTTTAAGCCCTTTACAAATGATGCCAAGTAGACCTACTTTTCAGGTAGAGTGTGATCCACTTTTCTGGCACAGAAATCAGTTACTCTGAACCTTTGACTTGAATTCTGTCTCTGATTCTAAGTGTCAGGAATCTGTTAACATTTTTTAAGTAAAATCACGATTGCATGATTTTTTCCTTACAGGACTAAGAAGTGTAAAAATACCTGGAAAGAGGTATTTCATAGGAATAAGATGATGTTTCATGATGTTTTATAACATTAGATAGGTATCTTTCCTGTTGAATTCATCACTTGTAGCCCGGGTATGGCTGGGATGATGAGAACGAGATGGAAGAGAAGTAAAATGCCATGAAGGAAATTCATGGTTGATGTAAAACTTGCTAGTAAGTCATGGCCCCTGCCATTGCCTCCTCCTTTAATATCCTCTTACCTTTCCAAGCCACATAGTAATTCTGCTGGAGCTTTGACTTTCCTTGGTCAAGAAGATTTTTCACAGCTTCACCACCTGACATTAGCCACCTCATTGCTGTCTCCATGCTTCTGCATTTCTTTCCCTCCTCCCAGGGGAGCTATCTCTACTTGATGCTCTTTTTCATACACATGGAGGTTGTTGTTGGTAATTATTTTTGCATGTTTTTGTCACTTGTACTTACTACTTACGTATGTTGAAATCGCAGGGAAGCATCTACCCCTTAAAGAAGAGGCATGAGCTGTCTTTTTCCCTTGTACATTACATAGCATCTACAGTGTTAGTAGGCGGGGCTTTAATCCACAGTGCTGCTAGAAGAGTTGAGTAAGATGGCAGATGCTTCTGATGCTTCTCTATTCTTTGGGTAGAGAAAGGGAGAGAAAGAGAACATTCGGGCAGCAATGTGCATAAAATAGTAAAGAAGAGAGAGAAAGAGAGGATGCAAAAGTCAATGTGATAATGTACTAAAATAAAGTAAGTTGCCCTTCAAGATATCACAGCTGTAAGATCCCAGAGATCTCTGTCATTCTGTTCCTCCCTGCATCTTCCCATTCCCATCGTGTGATTTAATTCCTGCAACAAGATCTATAAACAGCCTTTTTGCTTCCAAACCTACTACAAAGCCTTGTGTACTCTGTTAACCTCTAAACTGATCTCCCAGTATTGTTTGGTCTCTTTTCTCTAATCTGTTCTACGCACTTCTTTCAGATTAACTTTCCAAAATTCCTTCCCTATTCACTCTGTTCCCCTGCTGAAGATGGCTCCCCAATAACTACCACATTAGTCTTTACACCGGGATGGGAGTGCAAAGACCTCAGTGATGTAGTCCCACTGCCTTTCTCTCTTCAGCACTTTAATTCTAATGCATCATCCTACTAAAACTGGACAGTTTCCTGTTCTTTGCAATGTTCTGTCCCCCAGGGCTTTACCCCTCCATCTGCCTGGAACGCTTTCTTGTGTCTACTTTATAGACAAACCTCATCTTTCAGGTATCATCCAAAATGCTACTCCCTCTACAAAGTATTTCTCCTCTAAGTTCAAATAACCTTGTGTTGCTTTCTCATGCCACTAAGCATATTCTGTCTGGCATCAGAGAGATCTAGGTACTTGTTTTTATTTCTATAAGAGGACTGTAAACTCTGTAAGGGTAGAGAATGTTGAAACAATCTTTATGTGTCAGTTGTCAGTAGTTTACACGCCATGTGAACATTAGGCACTTGATTGTTATTGTTGATTTAGTTACTTAAGCTAACTGTGAAATGAACAAAGTAATAGGGGCAATTCAAAGAAAAAGGAGCCAGTTCTATTAAATGCTATTAAAACACGCATGTACATGCATGTACACACACACTCACACACACACGATACACATATAAACAATGAGAAAGGCAAAACAGGAGAACCTGGGGCTGCCTGAAAACACCTTATCCCAGTTCCCTTCGTGCACATCCCTAAATGTCACTTTCTATGTCCTGATACTTTTACAACTCTTTGCTGCCTTCTTTGCTTTCCAAATTCATTCGGCACAGGTTTTGCCCTTCTAAGCACTTGAGGGGCTGCAGGGGGGCACATGCCAGGATCAGTTGTGGAAGTGTTCACTTCACCCTTGTCCCCACACAGCACTGAGGTAATTCCACTGGATCTGGTGTGATCATTTTTGCACCCAGCGATAGACTCAACAAAATGTCAATTGTTTCGGACTGAAGCTCAGCATTGTCCAAGGCAAAAAGGGCAGAGACTATGTGCAATGTTTTCCATGAGGAAAACCAGTGCTGCATATTGCGCTGAGCTAAGAAAGAAGCGCTACAGCCTAGGACAGCAAGAACTTTATATTGTGATTGGCTTGCACCTTTACTCTCACATCCTTTACCAGACAGAGCAAAGTTACTGTGAAGCTAAAGAAGTTTAGTTGGTGTTTCAGGGTCTTACATTCTTCCGGGCCCTGGGACAGGTCAGAGCAATGTTGTGTTTTTCATTTTGTACTTTTTCACACTTTCATCATCACCCCTTCCCACCACGGCCAAGCTGCAGAAGCTTCAAGCCCCACACCACACAGACCTCCTCCCACGCCTATGCCTTCATCCAAGCCGGGTCCTGAAGTTGCTAATCCTCAGAATTAGCAGCAATTGCATTGAGAGAAAGAAGTTATAAACCTTAAGTTTTTATTTTGATCGGGCAAAAGTCCCCATGAACTTCCCTTTCTATTAATATGTATTTTATTCCTCATTTGTCAGTGCAAAAACACAACAGAAATAATGAAGGACACATATTTTCATAAAACAGCAATTAGACAACATCTGTTTTTATTTCAACTAGGAACAAAGCAATAACTTGTATCCAAAATTAGGGAAATCATTTCCACATTATATCGAATTTAACATGAGAATAACACACATATCAGAGCAAGAACCATAGGAGGCGGGGTAGACACGGGCAAATACAAAAGCTATCATAAACAGTGATTGTGAGGAAACATACGAACACACTGGATGAAAGGCTGATCTCACTAATAGCTGAAAGACAATTCTCTGTGGGGCGTTTGTGCTTCTGAACATCTGTGTCTCTAAACATCTTACGAGAGAGGCATTAACTGCCCTTTGTTCTGGACTATCTCTTCAAGGATGTATGGAGAGCAAACAACATTGTAAGATACAGATAGTGTCTCCCTCTGGAGCGAAGGACAAGAATGCTCACAGCCCATTATAAAAATTGTGGGTTTCTTCCTGTAGCACAACCCACTGCATGTGCAGGCATGATCTGGAGCCATCTGCAACATCCCTTTAGGATATGGAGGCGAGGAGCAGTGACACAAATATGCTGATGCTCACGGTGCTTCCTGTAGGGTGAGAAATAATGCCCTTGCTCTCTGACCCAGGAGTCTTGTGTCTTCTGCCAGCATCCATAAAACTATAGCAGACTGTTAGCTCGCAAGTAGAGTAAAATCTCAGGTCTTTACAGCCCTTGACACTTATGCAATGAGACTATACAATTTAATAAATAAAAACAAAGCTGCATGGGAAAACAGGCAAAGAACATATGACTATTTAGTAGAATGTAAAATATAAATATCTATACTTCAACATCTTTAACGTTTTTACTAATCAGGAATTATAAAATAAAATAATATTGAGATGTCATTTTTCACCTATCAGATTGACAAAAACTAAAAATACCAGTAAGAACCAGATCTAGAGAAGAGATGGAGAAATAGATATTTTCATCCATTGCCGGTGGATGTGAAAAGTAATAAAATGGTTTATTAAAATGTGTTTGTTTATATCTACTTGGCCAGCCATTCTACTTTAGAATCTATCAATGGGAATAATGTCCCCTGTGACTTCTCTCTATGTATACATATAGATACACATATACACATTGGTCTCTCACTCTCTCCATATATATATATACATATATATATAATAAATGAATATATATTATATATACACACTCAGACATATGTATACACACAGATATGTCTATGTACATACCTTATACAGAGAGAAACTGTTCATAGTAGCACTGTTTGCCAGACCATGACCTGGAAACCTGGATGCCTTCTAATACAAGAATGTTTAGATATAGGTAGTTTGTCCATGTCATGTAAAGGAATGCAATTATGAGAAAGAATATGTTGGATCAGTATGTGTTAACTTGAAAGGACACCTATGAGTTATTAGGTTATAAATACAGACATAATAAAAAGGGGTATTCTTATTTTAAAAATATTAACATAATATGTATGTATGTGTATATGTGTAACCTTACTGTAATCTGTCACAGTAAGCAAGTAAGGACTGAATATACTATTTAATCCGAAGGTGACTGCAAATTGACTTTCCTTTCATGCTGTGAAAGAGACTAATAGCTTACACTGAGTTCACATCTCAACCTCCATAGCAGCTTGGTCCAAGCCACAAAGCTTTGAAATCAGACAGACCAGCGTTCCCACCCTGGCTGGACAGCCGGACAGCCGACTGGCTCAACGAACCTGTACAAGTCATCTGGTCTTTCTAAGCCTCTGTTTTCTCATCTGTTAAAGTGGAAATAACAATCATATTTACCTCACATATTTATAAAAATTAACTTGCAGAAAGTACACCCCCCGCTAGCACAGTTCTGTCATAGAGTCAATGATGATGACGATGAAATTTAATACTTACTGGGCATTTATTACATGATTAGACTCAATATACAGTAGCTATTTTTTTTTTCTCTTCTAGCCTTTTTCTAAGTAGTAGATTGCTCACCTCGCTGTCTATTAAGAAGTGATGGTATTTTGGATTTTCATATTATTTCTCTGTGCAAGCTCAGTCAAATAGCAATGGAGTCAAGGCCTTGGGGTGCCCATAAAGTAGAAGTGTGCACATTGATAGTGTTGCTTCTTCAGTGAAGGAGGTTAGAGCCGCAGCCATTAGATGTCTTAATGGGTATGAGGAAAGCCTCTAGTAACACCGCTAGGGGAACATTAGCATGTTTACAATTAACCAACTAAGTAGTGGCTATCATTTATGAGTGAAAAATAATCATCCCACACCTACCTTAAGTAAAAGCTACAGTTTCCTATCAA
Organism: Varecia variegata; assembly: GCA_028533085.1. Classification (NCBI taxonomy): domain Eukaryota; kingdom Metazoa; phylum Chordata; class Mammalia; order Primates; family Lemuridae; genus Varecia; species Varecia variegata. The sequence continues at coordinate 42,433,954 of CM052439.1, read as the reverse complement.
ATTGAATGCAACAAACTCCTAAAACATTTAAAAAGGCAGTCATCCAAGACTTTATTGCAAGAATATCAGAGAAATGCACCAGCTGAATTACTTACCATCTACTTAAATGTCTCAGCTATTAAGCACTGCAGTGAGGAGCTATTTATAGGTCTCATTTCTCCTATAAGTCCTTACCTTGTAGGGATCTAGCTAGATCAGGAAAAGCCCCCATTTTGCTCAGGATTGCATAGGCTGCCGGAGGATCATGGTTTTGAATCAATCAGGAGTCTGATTGCTTTCCCTGAACCTATTCAAGTATTAACGGTTTCTCTGTCAGCACTTAATGAGCATTTCCTATGGCTGGATAGTCTCCATTACTTTGTTCACATACATAACAACTTTTGATCATCATTTTAGGTAGGATGCGGGTATTTGTTTCCAAGCTGGAGAGACCAGTGGAATGATTAATGTAACTTAAAATTAGGACCTGGAAAATTGCAAGCTAAAGTACGAACATAAAGATGCCCCCTGGAAGCTGTGTGTCTCAGGGTGTTGAAATTACTGTAGAGACCAGTTGAAATCCTGGAGAACAAGGACTATGCCATAGGCACTGTCTCTGTACTTCCTTCCAGTACCTAGGGCAGTGTCGGGCACCCAGCCCCAGAGGAAGAAAAGGGAGGAGGAAAACACATGACCAAAATGCAGCAAAGTAAAAGACATTAATTAAAACATTTGCTTCATGCTGGAAACAAGCTGTGGATTCATGCAAGTGCCAGAGCTTCCATTAAAGCTTTTCTAAAGTCAACATACACATGACGCTTTATTTCATCCAAGATAAAGTGTCAGTTTCTGGGGCTAGAATCATGGTGAATGCCCTTTCTGTCTTATCCCTCTCAATCCCTTGTCAAGTGACAACTTCAATAGGTATTGAAAGGAAAGGCACATGTGCTCAGAGAGCTAGAACATTTCTTACAAAGTGCTAAGAAGGTCAGAAGGGATTTCAAGGTCAGATTTGCCTTCTATTTTCTTAGGACTCTAAGGTGAGAGATGACTTATAAAATGCATCCCTTTTCCATAAAGTGTTTGGCTTTGGGAGGATACCAAGCAAGCATTCTGGGGAAAATATTATACATAATTGAAGCCAACTTTTAGTCACTTTTTCAAATTTTTGAATACTACAAAATAAAATCTCAAAGTTTTTAATTTCAAAATCAACGGTTTAAATTGGTTTATTTTTCAATGCATGAGGCTGTAGAAGAGGCCTGGGGGACCCAGAAATTTCAAATGCTGAGTTCCAGGTAGAAACGCAGGCAGAGGAAGAACCAGTAAATGAAAGGCAGAGAAGGCGGAAAAGTCAGTAAATGAAATAACATCACACGGTAGTTAAGACCACACACTTGAGAGCAAGATGATACTTACTATATTTCTGTTTTTGGACAAATTCCTTATCCTCTCTGTGCCTTGATTTTCTCATTCATAAAATGTAGATGATTGTAGTACCTTTCTCTCAGGATTGTTTTGAAGAGTAAATGATTTAATTTATATAAAGCTCTTAGAAATATATCTGGCACATATTAAATAAATCTTTGCACTTATCAGAAGACAGAGAAACATGTTGGAAATAAAGGCAAATATCAAAATAGCAATTGTTTGTTAAATGTTATGTTTGTACCTCTTGCCTCCAAGCTCCCAGAAAAAAAAGACAGGACTCTTGTAGCTCTTCCACCCAGCGAGTCAAGAAAGCCCTGAGCGAGCAGCTGCTAGGGCAGATCCAGGGACTTTCAGAGACGTGAAAATCCCAGCCCCCCCCAGGGGATGGACATTCCAGTTCAACACACACTCGTAGGAAGTGGTTGGCCACTTCCAGGAGTCCTCGTGCCAGCAGCAGCTGCGGGCTCATGCGGGAAAGGAATGAAGTGGTGGTTCTCACCTGTGTTTTGTGAGACCCCGTGACAGGTGTGCTTCCAAAGTTACAAAACATAACATGATCTTTTTTCTTTAATCAATAATAGGTTTGATTAATGTCTTCCAAAGTAAATGTTGAGCTGAGCATACCCATGAGTTGGCTGAGAGTGATAGTCGATGTTTCCAGTTAAGGCACTGTTAGCAGCCCTAAGGGAGAGTTAAGAATTTGCTTTCACTTTGCCTTACCAGAGGAGCTCAGAGGGGCAGATACAAACAGTGGCAGGGCTGAAGGGCAGCGTGCTGCTTTTGTTAGGCACATGAGACCCTGTTATTCGCTAGTTATGACTGGTTGTCTTTGATGACTTACTTAATGTTGTTTGGAGATTTTTAATTCCCTCAAATATTTCTCCCCTGCCCCTGCCTAGTTCCAAAGGATGCCAAGAACACAGAATTGAGAGTCGCTGGAATGAGTGCTAATGGTTTTAGGCGAGCTGTCAAGGTCATCAGAAAATTCTTAATACGTGAATGTAGTCTTTTTACATAGAGATTCAAATAACTATTATTGTTTGGGCTCTAAAACTGTTTACCAATGTAAACATGAGGTAAAGTCCTTTTCTAATATTTATTCTCTCCTCTAAAATATTTACAAAAGGAGTTGAGGAAAGGAAAACAATTACAGATTATTGTAATACCATAAAAGGGCAGAGATTTGGGGATAAAGAAGTGGTAGAAAGGTAAGCAGTTTCCTAAAATTCTCATATTAAGCTTTTGCCTTGAGTAATTATTGGTTAGTAGATTAAAGGTTTTTAAAAATGTGCCATTGCTCAACTGGTGAATTGCTATTAATTCCACTAAACTAGACTATGCAATTAACAGAAACTAATGTTTCCACATAGCAGCTATTTTTTATTAATAAATGATATTCATGGAAGACATCCATTAGTTGAAAAACCAGAGGCCTGGCATTTGCCCCTAATTTTGCAAAAAAAAAAAGTATTGTGTTAAACATAATTATTTTTTTTCTTCAATGGAAAGCTTAGTTTTGAAATTTCCGTTTATGTTCCAGAATCTAAATTTGTTTATGTCTCAACAATTCTACAAAGTAATTGTTCTATTTTCTTAATATAAAACTGTGACTATATTGGTAACTTAGAATAAATACAGTGTATATAGATATCATAAAAATTTAAAAATGGAAAAAATAGTATATTGTTATTGCTTTCAGAACAGAAAACAGTGAAGTAGTAGGGAGGGGTAGGGGCTTGAGTGAGTGGAAACTTCAATTAGATGTCAGAAGACCCAGGTATCAGTCTAGATTTAGAAATTTAACTGGAAACTGAAGCACATCAGTAAACCTCATTAGGTTTCAGATTTCACTTAGGTAAATGATGCTAATATCTGATCCAATCATCCCATAGAGTTTCTGAGAGCATCTTTGGATACAACGTATGTGAACACACTATATAAATATGTGACACTATTCATCAAAGTGTGGTCTTATAGAGTGTTATTCTCTTCTTGATACCAATGTTTAGTTTTCTCATTTTAAAATTTCCTTTTTTACTATACAAGGAATAAATGAATATATTACAATCATAGAAATCCAAGCATTTATCATAATATGCAGAAAAGAAAATGGAAGAGCCCTGACTTGCATATCTCCAAATCTTCCGTTCTCTTTAGTGGCATCTCTGCAAACAGTTTAATGAGTTTTCTTTCAGAAATGTTCTAAGCATATATGGGTGCATCTATGTAAAATATAATTTTATTTCAATAATTGGGATCACAAAATTTATTTCTAACTCACAAGTCTAGCTTACTAAAACAAAGTTCCATCCCCCACACACTGTTTTCTGCCAAAGAAAAACGTGACATAATTAGCACTGCAGTTGTTTCAAATAGAGGATTGATGGTGAAAGGTTAAGGGAAGGATGTAGGAAAGATGGAATGGACTTTTGTTTCCGTAAGAAGGACAAAACCCAAATACAAATGAATGTGCTTCAATTGTCATAAACATGAAACCCCATTGTGTTAACAAATGGGAAATAACACCTCAGGGCAGCCAATCTAAAATAATCTCTGCGTGATGAGTGCCACTGGCAGATCTGCCAAGATGCACAGATTCTCAGTGTGATCACATAGATTTCATTGGTCACAAACAGAGAAAAGCACATGATTGCACTGAAAACGATGACAGTGGTGCCAGCCCAGAAATCACAGCTCAGGCTCCTCCGCGATAGCAGACTATCACACCTGCCACTTGACAGGTGTGCAGTAAAATTTATGAAAAGCTTTTCTAGCCAAGCCATCGGGCTGCTGAAAAGAATGGTGAATGCCTTGAGCCTTGACATTTATTACAGCTTTGCCAGCATATCTGTCTTGTAGAGTGTGATTTGAAAAACGATATGTCTAACCATGATCTTAATAAGCTCATTTGTTCCAGGATCTCATTGTACTCGTGCTCGCCGACAGAAGAGGAGTGGGCCAACAATATAAATAACGGAGGCTTCCTTGGGAAATGGCTGTACTTATTTCAATATGGAGACGAGCCGGATGTTTAACATTGCCAGTTGCTGCACGGGAGGGAGGAACTGCAATGCTGCTTTGCGATGTTTCATAACTGAGGCTCCGGGTCTTTCATACACTTAATTGCAATCAATTTGCTACGAACACTGAAAGTAAAGCATGTGATAAGTATCCTGGTAGAGGTACAAATTTATTAATATTAGCCACGAAAAAAATGTCTTTAAATATATTTTAAAAGAAAATGTCAAAGTATTATTTACTACTCATTTTGAAAAGATTAAAAATACTTTTTATATGTCCTCGTTTATTCTTGAAATACCCTTGGACGATAAAGATGGGACAGGTATCATTTCTTGGTGATATAGGATGAGCAAAAGGAGGTCAAACAGATGCTTAAAACTGGCTCCCCCCAGACCCTGTACTGTGGTTAGCATATATATTTCTCAACTTTCAGAGTATAGTACTGTTTTTCTGGATAAATATAGGTCTTAGCACATACCATCTATATTGAAGATATTTATTTTTATAAATGTGCTTGTCTATAAAGATATAATGCTCATTTAAGCAGAGATAATAAAATAACACTTTAAAAAGCATTATGTTATAAAGATAAACAATATTTTTTATCCTATAGAGGACCCAGTCTTGTATTTCTTCCTCTGCTGCTAGCAAAAGAAATATTTCATTTCATGAAAATCTTACCCTCCTCTCTTTTCTACGTCTATTTATTTATTCTAGCCAATTCATATCTCCTTTCTTGCCCATCTTTGTACCTCCCAATATTATTCATTTTAAGGACTAGCCCTGCTGGTGAAAATTAGTAAATAAACCAAGAAATCAGAAAAAACCCAATTAAGAAAAAAAACTACAAATAAAATTTGAGAGAAAAATGGTATAATGACAGAAAAGAAGTCTATTAAAGACTATAAGGGGGAAAACAAGTATGTAAAGCTCTACGCAAATGAATTTTAAAATCTCAATGAAATGAACAATTTTCTAGAAAATATTAATGATTACAATTAACTCAACAAGAAGTAACAAACTTGAACAGAGCTATTAGTGTGTTCATAGTCTTGGAGGAAACTGAAAATACCATCAGAGAATTACCTTTAAAAAATGGATCCAAAGTCTGATAGTTTTACAAGGAAATTGTTTTATATTTTTCAGGGGACTAAAGATCCCCTTGGTAAATTCTTCCAGCATATGGGAAAGGATGGAATGTTATATGATTCATTTGATGTTAACTTGATAATGAAATTCTGTAGAGATGCTACACAAAAAGAAAACAACACACTGGTCTCCTGGAATATACATGAGTGGGTATGCAAAGTCCAAAACAAAATACAAGCAAATTGAATCCAGCATCACATTTTTTAAATGCATTTTTTTCTTGAGGGAATATAAGAATGTCTTACTACTAAGAAATTATTAATATAATAAATTACATAAATTGATCAAAAGAGAAAAAATAGTACTTTACTCTGTTAAAATATTAAAAGCATTTAATAGATTTCAAAGTCCATTTTAGGCCCAGTTAAAATGCTGCCTCCTTCAAGAAGCCTTCCTGGATTTCTTTGGGTGAAAATAATCTCTACTTTGGGCTCTCATATCACTACATACATTTTTTGTTTTTGCTTATAACACAGTTTACACAATGTCTTGTATTATAAATATTTGTGTATATACCCTATCTACTTAGCTATTATATCCAAATGGTAGCTATTATGTTATGCCTATTTCTCATCTCTCATAACACCCAGGACAGAGTAGCTTATTTATAAATGTTTTCTGAATAAATTTTTGAAAATAAGCATATCCTATTTAAAATTATAAATGACAGGAGATACACATACATATATATATATATATATATATACACATATATATATATATAGAGAGAGAGAGAGAGAAGGATACCAATTACTTGTATAAGCACCTTCCTTTGGCATGATTTAATGATTGGGAACATCAGTATATACCAGAGGTCAGAATGCAGCTTTTCCAACCACTTTGTCATCATGATACTTCTTCTCTGACAATACATAAGAAAGGATTGCACATTTTATTCCATGATGGGAGTTATAGTAACATTTACCCTGGGAAGATTGTTGTTGCTTCTTTTTCTTTTTCTTTTCATGCTTGGAGAGCAGTTGTAAACTTTCTAGGTAGTGTGATAATGCAACAAAGGAAATTAATTTTTGTAAATTTTTGAAAACCGTGGAGTCACACAATTATATTAGGAAATTCTACAAGAAATTGAGATCCATATTAAAATAATATAGTTCTTTTCCTCTACCCCAAATACTTTTGTCTAAGTTATCTCATATGATTTTTGTTGGCTTACCCTATACACAGACTTATTATGGGTCTTTATTAAGGAATTATATATTAAGGATAAATCCAAAGTGACCCCACATTATATGGAGTTTGCTGGAAAATATTCACAATTAAAATGGTCCCATATTGCTTTTATCTCCAAATTGTAAAGTATAGACACCTCTTCCACATGTTTATTTCAACTCTATGTGACCCTGTCATAGAGAGGCAAGCCCGATGTAGTGGAAAAAACACAGAGTTTGGCACCAGACAAAACTGGTGTCTTATCACTGCTCTGGTATTTATGTGGCTGAGTGAGCTTGGGCATGTTACATAATGATTCTGAACCTCTATTTGTTCATTCCCCGCATAGGAATAAGTACTTACTTTGCACTTATGCTGCAGATAAAATTATGTAACGATTTGGAAAGCCTCTAGCTCATAGCAGGTGATCAGCCAATACTATTTTTCTCCCTTACAAGAAAGATCACATATCATTGAAATTTCTGGGCCTTTGCTAATTGGTCCTAAAAGATTTTTCTCTTCTGAGCATCTAGGGGAAAAGAACATAAGGTCCAGGAGGGCAGGAGCGGTCCTGTTATGTCCCAGTAGTTATCTAGGACACATAAAGATGCCCAATCAGTTATCAGTTGAAGGAAAGAGTGCATAAAAATGCTTCTGAGCTCTTTCTTTTTCTTTTTCACTTTATATCCAACAAAAGTTGACTTCTAAAAATCATACGACATAAATTTTTCCTTGACAATTTTAAATTCTGAAAATTCTTCAGCATCTCTTTGACATCCTCACTCCCCTCCCCTCATTATTCCAAATAAAATCCAAATTCATCTGTATGCTTTTCTTAAGACTTGTTTATACATTTTTCTCATTGTTTCATATTTTTTCTATATTTATTCATATTAATAGCATAAACCCAATAGGATATAAGCATAACTATATTTGTCTATTCTTTTCTTCCAATGGCTATCCCAACTTGGCTATGCAGAATTCCCCTAAAAAAGAGAAAGATCTCATAATATTTTAATAATAATTTTCAATTATTAAAAAGTTATTTTTAGTTGAGCCCAGTTAAAAACATCTAGTTCATATTGAATTTAAGTTTCATCTCTTCCCTTCTTCCTAGGCATAGCTGGACTCCATCTTGAGGTGGGGAGGAAGCAGAGTTCACTCTACCGTTGCTCTCTCCTCTCTCCTTTCTGAGCCAATAACTCTTTTGGGGTTGGAGCCCAAGGAAACAGGAAAGTTGAAACAGGATAGGTATTTCTTGCTTAGCTGGTATTGTGATCCTCTATTGAATATTGCTGCTCCTCTGGTGAACGCTAACTGTTCGTTGACTTTCTCTTGATGACAGACAAATACTTTGACATATATTGGAGGCACAGCTGAGTACTTGAGATACTTATGGGGACATTCTCATTACTGCTAAGATTTTTGCACTTCCCCCTTTTCATATGTCCCCCAGCAGGGTACCCCATAGCTTCTTGCTACTGAGGTTATTCTTCCAGCTGGTGGTCATCTTGGATAGACATCCTGAGATGTGCACAAGTCTGGCTAATTTTTGCTCTGTCTACTTGAGCCACAGGAAACTTGCCTTGCCAGACTGATGACAGTGCAGGCTGCTTCACAGCTGAGTTCTTCTCTGCCCTGCTAGCTCTTTCCAGTTCTTTTCTCTCCAGCTCAGATAGATACAAGGAGAAAATCCTCAAGTTTGCTGCTGCAGAGTACTCTACTGGGGAGTGGAATGTCCTTGCCTACTGGCATCTCCAGACGCTGAGTGATTCTCTCAGATCTCCTCCACCTGGACTCTCTGAAGACTCTCCTTCAGAATACTGCTAACATCTCAGGACTCCTATAATTTCCTCTCACATCTCCCTCCTTACTTCCTACTCAGTTTTCACTGTATATAGACTGGGGTTGGGGGATCTGAGACAACAGTTGAAGGTAGCAGAGCCAGTCTGGCTGCCTTCTGATAAATTCTAAAGAGGTTTTCCTTCCTTCTCCCTAATTTTGCTCTGTTCAGAATGTCTGGTACTTGACAGCTTTTTGTCTTCTACTTTGGATCCAATAGCTAATTCTGGTGAGATAGGGGGAAAAAAATCTATCACCATTCTGTTCATTTTTTAAAGTGGTGCTGTCTTTCTCTCCAAAACTTCCAATCAAAATGATGAAAATAATTTATTGCACAGATATCATTCAGTCTTTTCCATATTGAAGGTAAAGAAATATTAAGGAGATGTAGGAAAGTCCAAGAAGAGCACATTTTTAAAAATTTCCTCCAATAAATCAGTATAACTATCAAAGGGTGAGGGGAGGGCCAAAAAGCAAGTTGCTGGAGCAAGCAAAGGATACTAATAATGTGCCACAAATTTTAAGTAATCATTATTACACTTGGTAAAGTATAGGTGGGATCACAGCAACCCCAGCTAAGCAGATAAAGCCATGTGCTGTTGTAAGATTTGAAAAACAGAAATCCAGGCAAAGTCAGTACCATCGCTAGTGAGAAGAAAGACAGAAAGGCACATCCAGACACTGGAGGAACAGGAGCTCTCTATTGCAGCCACTCCCCCTGCCAGGAATCCACACCAGCGCTCACTCAGCTGTGCAGCAGCTGCGGATCAAGTTCACGACTAACCCAAATAGAAAGTCTGTCTGTCGTGGACTTTTCTCTGACCTACTTTTTTTTTTTTTTTTGATTGATGATTTCACCTGGATGCAGGAAAATGGTCCTGAACCTAACATATACCTTTCCAGACACATGGAGACTTCTCTACCTTAAACATAAAGGTGCTAAAAAAAAAAAAAAAAGAGGTCAGATTTAATCACACAAGAAGACTAGAAATTTAGAAAGTAGTTTCAGGTTAAGATATTTAAAAATCTGTATTTTAGGATTTTAAAGAAGACAAAACCTTTCATTTATTCTCTGACATTTTTACATCAAATTAAGACATTTATAAGGGGTTTGCAGCATATGATGAGTCCAGAAATTATTGCTATCCTTTAAACAGCAAGATTTTAACATATATTTTCAAACATGAAATTAAAGAATATGTTTCTATTCTTTCAAAATGGTAAATTCTAAAACACTTCCCTTTTCGGACAACAATCTCAGTTAACTATTGGGAGAGTTACTCCATCAGAAATTGGAATTAAACCACGGAAGAAAATCCAGGGAGGCAGGAATCAGAGGCTCTCACATAGAAGAGGGACAGAGAGAATCCCTAGGACAATAGTGAAGGGAAGGGTGACGGAAGTGTACTAGCGATCAGTCAGTATAGTTTGGAACTGAGGGATACAGAGAGCCAAGAAAATGAAATTTCAAAAATGGCTAAGGGTAGATACTATAGGGAAGAATTTAAAAATATAACAAAAATGACCCAGCAATCCCTCTTCTGGGTGCATGCCCAAAGGAAATGATGCGAGCACCTCCTAGAGATATCTGCACCCTCATGTTTATTGCAGCACTATTCAAAATAGCCAAGATATGGAAATAACCTAAGTGTCCATCAATGGATAAATGGATAGAGAAATTGTGGTACATATACACAATGGAATATCAGTCAGTCTTAAAAAAAGAGTTGCTGCCATTTGCAACAACATGGATGACCCTAGAGGACATTATGCTAAATGAAATAAACCAGAGACAGCAAGAAAAATACCACACGATTTCACTTACATGTGTAATCTAAAAAAGAGCTGAAGAATGGAAACAGAGAGTAGAATGGTAATTGCCAGGGCAGGTGGGTGGGGGGAAATGGGGAGTTGCTGGTCAAAAACTACAGATTTGCAGTTAGGTAGGATGAATCAGTTCAGAGACCAAATGTACAGCAGGACTATAGTTAATAATATTGCAGTATATATGGAAAATTTGCTAAGAGGGTAGATTTTATGCGTTCCTACCACACATACTACGGAAGGTGATGGATATATTAACTCACTCACCTGTACTGATCTTTCACTATGTACATGCATATAAAAATTAAACAAAAAAAAGAAAATTATTAATTGGGAGGAGATTATAAAAGAAAAAATTAATTTGTTTTATACTACCTAACTTTTAGCCATTTACTTAGCCATAATTACATTAAAAATAGAACACTGATCTAACCAAGACTTATAATGTAATATTAATAAATTGGATCCTAAATAGGAGAAAGACATGGGTGAGGGAGAGCAGTGGCCAAAAACCATATCCTCATCAACATTAGCAACCAAAAATATTTTTAAAATAGCAGTATAAACCTATTGTATTTGAAAAATGCTTTAAACAATAAAATACTCGAAGATTTGATAGTGGCTACCCCTATGGAGCAAAACTGGGGGCTGTTGAAAGGATTTCTTGGAAAACTTAGAGAATTACTGTTGATACATTTTTATATAACAAATATTAAAAAGAATAACTTCAATACAGTGAAATGAAAAAGTAAATATTATAAAAGAGTTGGTAAAGAGACATTGGATACCTTTAAGTAGGGACTGTTAGTTGCTCCTATGTATGTGCTCTCCTCTTCTTCCATGGTGATGGGATTTTTATTGTCAGTCTCCCACACATGTAGGTACAGCCATGTGACATCTCTGACCAGTGAAATGCAAGTAGCAGTGTCTCATGGCAGCTTCTTAAAGCCTTCCTAAAGAAGCAGCGTGCACTTGCTCTTTGCTTTTTTCTTCATCTTCATGCATTTGTTAATCTTCATTCTTCTCTCTGTCCTGCAGGTAGAAACATGATTGCTACTCTCATGCACCATAAAGCTAAGACTATGCACAATTGAGAAATAAAAACAGAAGCCTTCTTCTTGACATAGGGGAACACTCTGTCTGCCTTAGACCACTTACCTTCTAAAATGCAATAGTTATTTTGGGTTTTCTGAAGTTAAACCTAACTAATATATACATTTTCAACACTGATATTATTAAACTTACAATTCAAGATATAAAAAATGAAAACAAGAATCAACCAAGACATTGATTGATTGATTGATTAGGATAAAAGAGAATAAAATAATATATAAAGCATAATAATGAAAACCATTTAATTCTGGAGCTGGTAAAATCAGAAAACTTATCAGAACAGAATCAAAAGCATAGAAATGGTCAAAGTAGATATGAAACTGGGATCAAAGTTGCATTTCAGATTATTAGGTTAAAGTATAGATAATAGGCTATCATAAGATATATACCTATAATATATAAGTATGTATATTTATACATAAATATATTAAATACAATGAGTATATTGAAAGAGTAAAAATTTTTCTGGGACCGTAGAGTAACAATCAGCTTGGACAAAAAAAGGAAAAAAAGTCTTGCCGTCCACAAGGGGAAGAGTAAAGACACAGATAAAGCCAACTCCAAAGTTGACAGAAGCCACTGTTCTTCTAAGGTGATGCAGCAGTTAAAAATGCCAAAACAATTCCCTCTTTGAATACCTACTACTTTTTTGTCAATGATGTCCCTAGACTGCTGCTATACCCAGCTATTACTGGGATGGCCAATTGCTAAACCATTCTTGCCCTCAATGCTCAGTTAACCTAGCTTCTCCAATCCCACCTCAGAAAGAGCAACCACTCCAGAACTGATTATTTAAACTTTTAAATAATCAGATAAAGCTGAATAAGGGAAATTAAAGGGGACATGACAAATTGGAAAACATTTACCACACACATGCCATAAAAGAACAAATATGCCTCATATATTAAAAGATTTTACCAGTAAAGTTTATAAAAATCTCTATCTTTACTAGAAAACTAGACAAATGCTCAAATATGAAAATAGGTTCAAATAAAATACGGAAAATTCTCAACTACACTTGTAATCAAAGAGATGTAGATTAAAACACTCTAATGGGTTGGGTCAAATTGTGCTTCCCCAAAAGATATATCGATGCCTTACTCCATGCTACCTGTAGATGTGACATTATTTGGAAATAGGGCTTTTGCATATGTAATCAAATTGAGGTCATTAGTGTGGACCTTAATCCAATGTGCCTGGTGTTCTTTGAAGAGGAGGAAATTTGGACACAGACGCACAGAAAGAACGCCATGTGACAACAGAGGCAGACATCGGAGTGGTGCAGCTGCAAGCCAAAGATCGCTAAGAATTGCTAACCACCAGCAGAAGCTAAGAAGAGGCAAAGATGTTTTCTCTCTCAGGGATTTCAGAAGGGGTATGACCCTGCTGACACCTTGATTATGGACATCTAGCCTCCAGAACTGTAAGATAATAAATTTTTGTTGTTTTAAGCCACCAGTTTGTGATACTTTGTTATGGCAGCTCTAGAAAACTAATATAAATAGTAGTAAATTACCATTTTTCAACTCTCAGGTAAAGATTAAATGATTTTCAAATACTGCTAAGGATGAACTAGAAATTATAAATTAGTCTAATATTTTTCTGGAGAATTTGGTATAAAGAAAGTTCATACATATTTAATATCCAGTTCCATTTCCAGGAATTCATCCTAAAAATCAGTGGAAAGGTAGGAAAAATATATAATGGAACAGTATGAAGAGTGTTGTTTATAATAATGTAAAACTGAAGAATATCTAACATTAGCAAGTGGTTAAATACAATAGGCTACAACACCACCCTTAAAATTAAAAAGATTTATATTTATGGAAATGGAAATTTTATCAATTCTTTAGTGGAAAAAAAATCACTGAAGATCCCATCTATGAAACACTTAAAAAGATAAAATGCAAAGTGTTAATAGTGACTATTATCTGCAAGATAGAACACAATTATTTTTCTCTTTCCTTTTTTTTTTTGCCTATTTGCATTTCCTCAGATTGTAAAATGAGAAATATGCATTTTTTGATTGCATGCCAATTATTGATTCATTATTTTAATGAATGGAAACAATAGTTTAAATCATATGCTTTTTCCTTTAGAGTCAGTTTGGTTTCTTTTTTTTGATTTGTTTTTCAATTAAAGTACTTTTAGCTATGTTAATTATGTCTTCTACAGGGATATTAAGGTTAAAGTTAGTAAATAAATGTGACCAATGCATTGAACAAGCAGCTTTCACAGGGTATAATTGCAAAAGCAATTTTATTTTGTCTCCCAGAGTCTCTTTAAATCTAATCAGTGGTTAAATATCCCCATCTTGCCATCTTGACAACTGGATAAAATTTTTTCTAATTACTCTTGGGTAATAGAAATCACACACCTCACATTCTCAGTTCGGTAACTAAAAGTGTCCAATCCCAGATTATAATCAAACTTTGAATTTGGTTTAAAATGAACTCTTTTCTTTCCCCTAGTTGAGGCTGGCAGCAGGCAGAACTTGAATAGAGGAAAGCCCAGTCTTCTCTCTTTCCTCATTGTGGTGGTTTCTACTTTTACTTCGGCTTGCTAATGGGAAAGTTTGGATGTAGAAGACAGAGAGGGGAAGGGGAAGGGGACAGGGAAGGTACTACTTGACTGGTTCTGTCCTAAGACACTTGGTGCTTGGTTCTTGGTGAACCTGGCAGGTATTTAAAGCTGACTCTTTCTGCAAAACGCATCCCAGGTTTCCTCAGATACTCTCACCATGAGCATCTCCCTGCAACTTCTGTCCACTCCTCGAAGTCTTTGCTGTTGGGATCCCAACAGTCACACCCTCTAAATGGATGGTCTGTGTTATAATTCATGCAGGGATAGAGCAACTATTGTCTTCTTGCTCAGCTGCAGGAAGCAGCAAGAGTTTCATTTTAATATCTTGTTATATGTAGTTTATATATTCTAATCCTATGTAAGTTGATCATGAAGGGAGCTCACAGCTAACAGCAGAGCGCCAGCTTGAGAATCATTGTTGCTACCAATCATGAGAGAACATCCTAAATTCCTTGCATTTGTAAACATATTTGCTTGTGTTTCCCTCCAGGCTACCAAAAGTATCTTCAGCAGAACCTTTCTGCAAATATCATTCTCACTTTCTTATCTTCAAATTGTAGACTCAGGGATGTTATAAACACTTGTCTATCTTAATTCTTTTAAAATTCTTTTTTTTTTTCCATATTTTCCTAAAATCACCTTTATTTGCTTTCCTTTTTTTTTTTTTTTTTTTTTTTTTGAGACAGAGTCTCGCTCTGTTCCCCGGGCTGGAGTGAGTGCCGTGGTGTCAGCCTAGCTCACAGCAACTTCAAACTCCTGGGCTTAAGCAATCCTCCTGCCTCAGCCTCCCGAGTAGCTGGGACTACAGGCATGCGCCACCATGCCTGGCTAATTTTTTCTATATATATTTTAGTTGGCCAGATAATTTCTTTCTATTTTTAGTAGAGACGGGGGTGGGTCTCGCTCTTGCTCAGGCTGGTCTCGAACTCCTGACCTCGAGCGATCCACCCGCCTCGGCCTCCCAGAGTGCTAGGATTACAGGCGTGAGCCACCATGCCCAGCCCATTTGCTTTACTAAAAGTACTAAATTGTCATAGGAACATTTTCTTAAACTTCCTGGCAGGAAGGTGTTAAAGCAGCTGGCCAGGATCCATGGAATCCATTTTCTCCTCTTCCCAACGCGATGTTTCCTGGGGAAAGAAAAGAAGGCGGGTGAGGCAGTCTAATCTTGTTGCATGGACCTCTGGATAAATAGACTAATGCCGCTTGCTAGGAGGAAGAGACTTTATCTCTGAAATGCCCTTAGCAGGATATCCCCGATTTAGGATTACTGTACCTGTAATAAATGGAACTCAGGATCTATGAGGCATGGCTCCTTGGAGAATGCCACGTAGTCTATAAAACCCTAGTAGGTATGAAATGGAGACATTTTTCAATTTAAACATGCCTCACTGTTTAAGGAACCCCAGAGCCTCCCTTACAGATTTTATCTATTTAGAGGCACATGTCATCACCCTGATGTCCTAGACCTCTTCTGCTTCATCTGATTTTCTGCTTGAATATCTTGTATTTTTGTAATTAATTATTTATAGTAAATTTTGATATTGAGTAAGATCTTTGAGTCATGTGAATCTGATTTGGCAATCTGATGCTGTATGTTAGCTCATATCTTTAGCTTCTTTTAAAGGGGTTCATCTTAGATTATCATATCAATGCACTATTTCCAGGAATTTTGTGCCTACTTCCAAAATGGGTCATACTGATACATATTTTTGACCTTGATTCCAACTTATTCATGACTGGGATTGTATTTCTATTTTGGGATAGGCATCTATAAGTGGCATTTCACAATGAACTGATTACAAAGGTTTCCAACAAAAAACTGGTTTGTTATGCCCATGAATGTTATTTGGACAATGAATGAACTACCTTTAGCTCCTAATGGACTCTGTAATTTAGCCACTCTTTTTACAAGTTTCTGACATTTTCTTATAAATCTTCAGAATCATCTTAATTTTAATTTTTTTATTCTGCCTCCCTGATATTTGAATTTTATTTGCTATTCCTAATATCAAGTCCTGTACAAGACGTCTTTTTCCTTTTTTGCTTCCATGTTTAAGACCAGTCCAGATCTCACTTTCTGTTCTTATCCGGAGAACCTACTCTGCTTCTTGGTTGGTGTCCAAGGACAGACTCACTTTATCCTTATCTCTTTAGTCTTCTTTTCTCTTCCTGCCTTTTTAAGATGCTAATAATTTGGCTTTCTTTGCTTAGGCTCTACTCCAGAAACATCACTGAGCTAACAATACAATTGGCACCAATATTCCTAACAACCACCACAATGCTAAGTGTTTAAAGAATTGGCATTCATTTTCTGGGCTAGGTCTAATTATAAACACAGGCCCACTGGATATGAAATAAATTCAAGAAACATTCACAAGGCACTGTTCTGGAAATTGGAGGGTGGAAAGATTGTATTCTATTGGCTGTGGTGGGGATTGGGAAGGGGAGAAAGATACTAACCACTATATAAGGCCAAAGAGAGAAATGAGAGGAATAGATTCCCTGGTGAGAGAAGAAAGGAAATAATTCCTTTTTAATTGGAAAAAATGGTGATGCTTTCAAGTAAGAATGTTATTTGACCATGAGTCTTGATGCATGGGAATGAACAGAGTTCAAGGGTAGGACAGAGTAAAAGGAAAGGGAGATGGACAGCATGCAAGACTAAGAGACTAGCAGAAGCAGCCTAGAGAAATTGGTTGGATATTTAAGGACATTTACATTGAGGATATAGATTGCCCCATCCTGGTTCTTTTGAATCAGAAAAAAAAATTGACGATTCTCTAAACATGAGAATTGCAGTATAAAGTAAAACTTCTCTGTTATTTGAGCAAACATTGGGTCAAGAATTCTTCCTTTAGGGGATAGGGGTAGTTGTGTTAGTAAAAGAGTTTGCAAATGTCCCTTGTAAACACCTTTTCTGGTCTCCTGTCTAGGCAGCCAACAGTTAATTTTTACTTATCTAGAAATGATTAAGGTAAAGAATTTACTCAATAGTATTTTCTTCCAAGGACCCTCTTTAACATGATAATAGGTCGAAAACTATAGATTCTTGGACATTTTCTTCTTATTATTTGATACTAAACTAAGATACCATGAAAAGCTTCATCAATAAGACATCATCTATAGGCCAGTGTTAAATGCTAAACTTCAGAAATATGTCTCTGCTAAAAATGAACAAAGTAAGCCAACAGACAATAAAGGTTACGGACAGATTTAGCACCATGATTTTTTAAAACCATGTTTTATAAAATGGAGGCAAAGACATTTTAGAATCATGGTTTTTACCACTGAAAACCACACATCTCAATCTGGACCTTCAGGGAATCCTGTGTAATATAGAATCTAACCACTTCTCCCTAGCCCTGCTGCCATCGTCCTGGACATGTCCCCATCATCTCTCACCTTGATCATTGTGATAGCTCAGAACTTGTCTTCCTGCTTCTCATTTTGCCCCATTTTATTACTCGTCCTAACAGCTGGCTTCTGCTCTTCCCCCGAGGAAAGCCCAGGTCCTACCCATGACCGTCAAGGCATACACGGTCTGTGTCTCCTCCCCACTACCTTTCAAACCCCAGCCATCATATTTCACCCTTCTTCACTCCTCAATGGCCATACTGGCCGCCCTGCTATTCCTTACACTTGCACATAGAATCCTGCCTCGGAGACTTTGCAATTGCTGTTTTCACCACCGGGTGCTCTAGTCACTTTCTCAGCGAGGTCTTTCCTCAACACAGAATTAAACTTTCCTCTCTTATCCCCATCTCTCACCCACTCTTCATATCACTCTTCCATGCTTTTATTTTTAGAACTTTTTACTGCTTAATGTACTCTCTCTCTATATTTTAAATTCATTGTTTTACTTTCTGTCTCCCTGAACAGAATGCAGACTCCATGAAGACAGGGATTCATTCATATCTGCTGTGGCTACTGCTGTATCTCTCCAATGCCTAGAACAGCTCCTGGCACATTATAGATGCTAATTAATATGTCTTAGATGAATGAATAAATTAATTGTTTTCATTATGGAATCCCTGTTGGCATATATTTTGTATGCTAAATTATGAATATGGCATTTTGATTTTTTTATTCATCCTACAATATGGGAAATTATTATTCAAATATTTAAAAGGAAAAAATTTGTAGTACAAGGTTTTCAATGAACCTTGGTGTAGAGAAATGTTTCAGAGATGAAAACTATTTCCTAAAATTCAATTTAAGTTTTTAAAGTATTTTAAGGAAACCAAAATATAGCAGATTTTTTCCACCTTGCCTTCTGACTGGGTGTTGATGTTCTAGCAATTAGAAACTTCATTAGTGGCCATATGGCCAAATGATCTCATTACGGACCTTTGAATTAATTTGCATTTTTATTATAATTCTGCTTCTAAATTGTATGTGCTATGTTTAATCATTTGTGTACTCTCAAGAGAATTGAGGAATTCTTATTTCATTGAAGAATATATATCTTTAGGTCGAATATAAGTAGTATGTGCATTCCAAACAATCTTTTTAAATCATTAGATTATTTAAGTAAAAAAAATTTAAAAATAAAACCAACTTAATTTGTTTCATTTGCTATGCCTCCTACCACTTTCCCTGCACCTTTCTGAGACAGCCTTTTGTATGATAATGTCATTATTTGTTTACTAGGTAGGTTTGGTGAAATTTTAATAAAACTGCCATTTGTAAGTTAATTCTGTCTCTATTTAGGTTAAATTAGTGAGGGTAGAGTAGACCTCTTAATTCAGGAAAAGTCTATGAGGACTTCTCCCCAACTCCTCTATCATCTCCACAAATAAAACTGTCTTAAATATAAGACCAGGAGGAATCAGCTACCTTGGAAAAGTACAAGGCCATTTGTGGGTTGGGGGACACTGGCCCTTTCAGTCCCTTGGCTTATAGACCTGGTCTGTGGGGAAGAAGTAGTGAATTAGAAAAGGAGAAAACACTCAGCAAGAGAATAGAAGAAAAGAGAGCATTCCTCACTCCAAGGAAATCACCGTGAGGGGAGACAGGGTTCTCCAGGAGCAGACATGGGGATGGACTTTGAAATACAAGATGTGTATTAGGGATCAGTTCTTATGAGGCAAAGAAAGAGAAAGCAGGAGTGGCCACAGGAAAAACCTGAACTGTGATGCAGGCCTAACAATGCCTAAGCCAAACTATTAGTGAGCTTGGAGGTGAGAGTTACCTGTGAGAATTACTGACCCATGTCAGAGTGAAGTGGCTGCGTCTTTCTAGCCATGGCTTACTGAGTCACTGGATGTGGGCTGCCCTGGAAAGAGTGTGATCTCAGGTGAGGCACCTCTCACACTTTCTCCTGGATCATGCACCCTTTGTGTAATCCGTCCAGCTGTTCATGTCAAAAACTCTGAGAAACCAGCAGCTTAATAATGGCAGCCAGCAATTTATTTAGCACTTATTATGTGCCGGGAACTAGATAAAATATCATACAAACATTGTCCCCTTTAATTATCACAACCACCACTGGGGCAGAAGCTATTACTTGCCTGTTTTACAGATGAGGGAACTTAGGGTTTCAGAGATGAGTTATAGGCCCACGGTCGTATAAACGCACATGCTGAAGCCTGAGAATGATTTCAAAGCCCAGATTCTTTCAATTCAGGGAGTGAAAAGGCTTATAAAAATAGATATATGTAGGTGAATCAAGCAGGAGGGAGACTTTGGGAGCTAACATGAAATTCTGTTACCTAATACAAACCCTCAGTAATATAGCAATATTTGAAAACAGTCAATTTTTGGCATGTTGTGGGACGGCCCTCTGGCGGGGCCCACATGGTGAAGGACTGAGGAAGCACATCTGTAAGCCTGGAAGTGCCCGCCCCCTACACACACAGTAAAACCTTCATATGTGACTGCAACCCCAGCCAACAGCTTGACCCCATGAGAGACCTTGAGCCACAGGCACCCAGCTGAGCCATGTTAATTCAGCAAGAGCCTGGCATCTTATAAGCTCTCAATATATTTAGTGGGTAATACTTATAAGGATTCTGGGGGAAAATCTGACTTTGTGTCTTAGCAATGTGTCTGGAAGTATTGAGGATTGTACAGTGTTAGAAAGGGAAGAAAATTTGTAAACCTACCATAGTTTATATTCAAAGAAACACCCATTCTTAATGTAAGCAGAGGGATTGTAGGACTTGTTGCCTAAGAACACAGGATTTGAGCCATGTAAGGGTTTCAGGGAAGGTGAGAGCTCTATCCCATGTACACCACGCTGACCCCTATGTGTATAGGGGTCCCATGTATCCAGGTCGGCATAGTGGCAGATGGCCCATGCCAACAAAGGAAGAAATTCTTATTAGGGATTTCACAGAATCACTCAGATCTGGCCAGAAACAAAAATACCTAATTCCCGTTCCAATGTGATTTGTGATCTGAAATTTTACCTAAAAATAGCATCAACTTCTTCAACTCCAAAGGAATAAATATTAATAGCTTTTTAGATAGATGTTAAAGTACGCTTCTTGTTGGGTTGCTCATATGATTTATTTTTTTTCTTATCAAATATGACATATATTTAACAAAATCTATTTCTCCTCCAGTCTTGAATCACAGATGTAGTACTTGCATAATACAGTGTAATGTGGCTTGTGGCTGCCAACAGCCGTAAATAATGCACCTTAGTAAAGCACTGCCATCAGGTCGCCTGTTGCATATGGGCAGCTGCAAACCAGTCTGACACCACCTGCAGGCTATTTCTACTCAGAGGTTCAGCACACTGGGAATGAGATGCCCAGGGTTTCTTAGGCAAATCAATAGGTCAAAGCTAGGATCTGTGGCCAAAAGTCATTATTTATTCTGAAAGTTTAATGGGTATATAAATAGATTAGGTAGAAGAGAACATTGGTTGTCAACCACATGCACCCCTTCAGAAATTAATATTAATTATCATACTTATCAAAGTTTTCTAAAACGATAGTATATTCTGCTTCAAGATTTTGGAACTAGTTTGGTCTATTGCCTAAGGTTGCAGAACTAGATGTACATTTGGCCCTTTTCTGAATTCACAAAAATCCTAAGACAAAACAGCCTTCATATAAAAGCATATACAAGGTTTTGTATGATTATAATTATCATATACATGTTAATAATAGGTATTGGAGCAAATACAATTTAAAATATGATCACAACATATTGAGGACAGACTTTATAAAATTGATTCTTCCAATATTTTGAAGTTTACCTTAGAATCAACATATTCATCAGTCACAGGATTTATAGTTCCTAAGTATGACTTCTATCTTTTTTGTCTGATAACTTTGTCAACTTTGTTGGGGGGGCAATGATTTACTGAATGTGATGGTGCTTTGACATTTTTGCAAAGAATTGCCTTTTGGGGAAGACTGCTATACTTCTGCATCGGATAAGTGACTTGCTTAAAAACTATAATTTTGAAAATATCATTTTGAGGGTAAGAACAATTGAAAAGTTGAAGGATGAAAATTCACACTTTCATAGTTTTTCAATGATCATTTCTTCTAAGTAGATATATAAGAGGTTGTTAGATAAATACGCTTTACATATCTTTCTGGTTTATTGCAAATAATATAATTGAAGACTATCAAATGTATTTTGTGTTCTGTGTTCTGGTTAATCATTAAAAAACATAGTAAACATTTTTGTCATTTTTATATATCTGTCTAGAACTTTAAAATATTAGCTTTACAGATGATCTGATGGAACCTCTGCTATCTGGATTATTTTGGAAGAAGAGTCATCAAGGTATTGAATACTCTGGAATTCTTAAGACAATTTGTCATTATCTCACTTTTCTGTTTCCACTTTTTGTTCATCTTCAGCTTATTCCATTAGACAAAGTCTTCTGTGTTTCTCTGGCTTGAGTTCCAATTTGTTTTCATTTCTCTCTCTGCCACTGTCCTGTTTGCCTTTTCCTTTGGCCTCTGCCCTGACCCTTACTCTATCCCCAACACTCACTCTTCTATCTCTTCTACCCTTTGAACTGTGGCATTAGCCACAGTTCAAAAATTTTCAGTATTAAACAGACATCAGAAATGCTGGGAAAGTAGGAATCAGAGTATCTGCTGCATCCTTTCTCGAAAATCAAACCAGCTGAACTTGGGGAAAAAGAAAAAAAAAATGTTTTTATCAATGTACATGCCATTTTTATCCATTTTTATTTCGCCTTGTTCAGCTACCATGGAAAATTAACACCACTATTAGAAAAGCAAGTGGGAAATACTGCTTCAAAATTTCCACCTGCTAAATTTGTAATCCAGGTTACTTGAATTTCTGTTGAAAGGATAAATAATAACCTTAAGCCTACATTTCTTTTAGAAGTGAGCATTTTGTGATTGTCATCCTGTGTGGGGGCTATTAACTGCAAATAATTCCTTGGATTTTTTGCAATGTGTTAGTTTACTGTTAAATTATGAACCAATTGAGGAAAATTAGTTTTAAACTATACCTTAGGTAAAAACTTCATTCTCACAAGAAAAACATATAAGGAATTCAATTTTTTTCATATATTACTTAAAGATAAATTCCTCAAAAGATGGTAGCAGGAGGTCACTTTCCAAAGGATTTTATGACATAGTTATTTTGAAACCTTGATATTTACAGATAAGCTGTGATACAACAAATTAAAGAAAGTACCATTAATTCAAAAACAAAACATCAGTGTTGCCATAAAAATGTTAAGAAGTCACACTACAGATTTTTTTTTCTATAAAAAGTTAAGAGTTTTTGTTTGAAGAATATTTTGCTTCAAGGACGGATGGTTTTATTTATCATGGGGTGTTTCTAACTGTGTTTATAGATAGTGTATTTATAGATTGTAATGTGAATGAAGTAAAATGATACCCCAGTTGTGGGATAACCTTTTAGAATATGTATTACTTAATTCTTGTTCTTAATGTCATAACAGTTGATCACTTACTCTACTGACATTTTATTAATATTTACAGTCATTTATTAAAAGAACAGATTTTATTTTGTTGGGTTTCTGTTTTCACCTCTACAGCAAAGGTTCATTTTGACCTTCATTCCCTTCACTTGGAGGCCCTCATTTCAGGTCATGGTCTGGCTGAGGAAGCTAGATAAAGCCAGGTTTTCAATGTAATTTTTAGTTTCTTTTAAAACTCCACCCACCCCAGCTGCCTGTTACTAAAATGTTCAAACCACACTTTGCAGGACACTCAGAGCCCTGATTTAAGTTAAAGCCAAGCTTGTGCAATAATGGCAAAAATTAATATAGAGCGTGCTAACATTGTTCTGAATTTATCACAGTTCATAGACATCTGAGACATGCTAACCAACTATTAATATATTTTTTCCAGCAGAATTATTCCTGAAAGGTCAAATTTGCATATGATAAAAGGGTGTAAGACTGATTAAAAGAATGCATAATTTTTTGATCTTCTGGATCCTAAAATCATACTGATCTGGCCACTAACCATTTTGCAAAGGGACCATTGGGCACTGGAAAATTTTCTATAAGTAGCACATATTTGTCATGTTCATGAACACTTACATCTCATTGGCTGAAGGAATCTAGTCAATGTCAGTGCATAATGAAGGGAAGAGGAGAAGGAACTGTTGAGTGGATTCTTTAGCAGGTGGGTAGGCACTGGTGTTTTTGAGTCAGACAGAACAAGTTTGCTTGTTTTGAGACCTTGGCCATGTTATGTAAACCCTTTGTGTCTTGCTTTGCTCAACTGTAAAGCAGGAATGTAATAATAACCACGCCTTTCAAGGCTAATTTAAATGAGACAATTCAAGGAAAGTGCTTAATATAGTGCCTTGCCTATAAATAAATATTCAATGAATATTAGCTGTTACTGTTACTAATATTGTATTGTTCTAGTTTTGGGTGTTACTACCTTTATTGTAGCATGATTTTCCCGGTGTAATATAGCTCTTACTTAAAATGTCCAGGTTCCCGGCATGGAAACTTGGTTTAGATAGCCACACCCGCTTATCACCTCACAACAAGAGTTCAAGGCTTATTTTTTAAAGTAACTACAATGAAGTTTTTCAGAACTATCTTGTTCAGTATTGGAATGTACACAATAATATATACATAGTTCCTTAGTCATTACCTGAACTCTGTAGTATTTCCTCTGTTAGAAGCAGTGGAGAGGCATTTCTTCAGTGATTTGCAAAGTGCGGTTCCCAGATCGTAGCATCAACAGTGCCTGGAAACTTACTAGAACTTGACCCCCACTCCAGACCTCCCGAATCAGAAGCTCTGGGATGGGGACCAGAAACTTGTATTTGAACAAGCCTTCATGATGGTGCTGGTGCTCACTAAAGTTTGGGAACCATTGCTTTAGTGCTCCTAACAACAGGAAGCTGGAAATACTAATCATTGTTTTGCAGAAACTATATGAAAAAAATCTTTTTAAATGGTAAAGATAATTCTGACTTTATAGCATCATAGAGGACAAATTCAACGAGCAAGAATCTGGCTGTGGATTAGGCGAAAGTGAAGAACTTGGGGATAGGTAGATTTAGAGGAAACAAAGATAATGATTACAGCTGAAAGAAGGGCTCAGTGTTTCAAGAATCCTTGCTGTTGCAGGCTACCCCTGGAATTATGCTAGAGTAGTTAAGGCAACGCTCATGGAACAATAAATGGAATTAAAGTAGTTGGTTTTGTAGCTCCTATTCTGCATTTTCTTTGATTTAACATTGAAGGGATTGTGGTCATTTTAAAGTTTTTTTAAATCAGAATAAAAATTAGCATACAAGAGAGGAAAACTGGACAAAAAATGAATGGATAGAGGCAGTGCTAAAAAAAAGT
Source organism: Varecia variegata (assembly GCA_028533085.1). Lineage (NCBI taxonomy): Eukaryota > Metazoa > Chordata > Mammalia > Primates > Lemuridae > Varecia > Varecia variegata. The sequence goes on along the minus strand of CM052439.1, from coordinate 42,409,053 downwards.
TGTAGAAGTTTCCTACTAACTCAAAACTGAGTGCAAATAGAAATCCCTTAAATATGGATCTGCAGTCTGGGAGCTGTTTAGTCCTCATTTCAGCCCCACTTAATTAAATTACCTGTGCCTTTTAGAAATGCAGCAATAATCAATCAGCCCAAAGACTCCTTATAGTATAGTGAGAAGAACCCATGCTTTAGAAATAAAACAGATCTGGGTTTAAATCTCATTTACTAGATATTTGATATTTAGGCAAATTACTCAAGAATAAGGTTTTTAATCTATAAAATAGGGCTAATGATGCTTACGTTTTAGGGTGGTGTGTCCCAAAGGTGAGATGGGGCATAACTTCTTTTGAAGGGAGTTCTTGGTAGTGACAGGATTGGAAGAGGCTGTGGCACTTAGTGGACAGGGATTTTGATGCTGGGCCCCCCACGACGGAAAACTATTCTGTGCACTACTGTGCCCTGCCCTCCTTTTCAATGCCCCCAAGACATTCATGTAGGTGAAAATCCTCTTACAATTATCTAAACCTAGAATCTGTGTTTTACATAAACATAAGGTATTTTTTCATGGTTTTAACATACACTAAATTTTCCAGGAATGCAAATTACTAACATGCAAATTGAGGAAAGATTATACTTTGTTTTGTTTGTGTTTTCTTCTCAGAATTTGTTCACCCTTTTGGAAAAAAAAATCACATAAGCAACAGCAATGCTATGAGTATTATTTGATCATCAGTAAAACAGCATATCAGACTGTATTTGAGGAGGTTACATTCCCAGCAATACTATGTATGGGTGCAAGACATTCACTACCTCATTGTGTCTTCTAATCATTCTTGAGCATTTCCTTATAAAAAGAAAGTAAATGAAAAATATTAATGAAATATATATTATTTTAATATAATATAGTTAGAGCATTTTTTAAAAATTATGAATGTAGGTAAGTTATATGAGCTATAAATTTAATTTCAGGATAGTAACTATAGAATTACGAACTCTTCTGAAAAGAAGATGGTAGATCTGAAGACTGGGTTCTAAGTTTTTGAGAGGCTCCAATGAAGCAAGGTTAATGAAGTGGTTAACATAATATCTGGTGCATGCTAAGTGCTTTTATATGTGGTAGCTGTTATTACCATAATTAGGAGGCAGCGGTATTGGTAGGATTGGGCACCAGTGTAAAGCAATATAGGTGACTACACACAGGCCAGGAAGTCTTTTTCTTTCCTGGAAATACAGATCCTGGCCACTCTGATGCCAGGTGTGTGCTTGTGGCAACCTCTTATTTCAGGATGATGAGAGCAGCCTGGGAGTTCTGAACTTAACCCTGACTCCTAGAGAAGAGGGAGACAGGAGCCAATCTTATCTGGAAATGATGGGAAGATTAGGAATTAGATTCAACACTTTGCTTCTCAATCCTGATTGAATAGACAGTAGTGCAGGAAGGTTTTTGTTGCCACTATTACTTTTTTTCTCTGACCACTGATTTAGCCATCTGGTTGCATATGCAACTCCCTCAAGTGTTGCATGTGTTACTTTTATGGTTCCTCTGTTACCAGAGCAAATTATTCAAGCAGAGAGCCTCAGGTAACATTTTAGACTGCAAGCGGAACTATCATGTTTGGGGATGACTATGGTGGCCTGAAGTGTATACTATCATCACCGATACATAAGCATACATATTGGAGTGGTTCAATAGGGATTTTCACTATTCTAATTCCTATTTGGCCCATGAGTTGTGACAACCTCTTAGGACTAGGATACCAGCAGTCTATAAAATAAATAGTTGCATCCTGGAACAAGAAATTTAGAAATATTTCATGGACTAGATGATATCCCAAGATATGCTGGTATTCCTGATCTATGCTAACCCCAGGTATTATGAAATAATTTCATAAGAACTGATGATGTACCATGTGCAATAATAGATATATTTTTGGTCAATGTAAAATAATTCTCTCTATGTACCTAAGCTAGTTAGAAAGAACAGGTTAAACTCCTTATTGAAAAAGGCTTCTGTGGATTTTTATGTGAAAGCAAGTAAACAACCTAGACAATGTTTCTTTAGATAATTGCAACCACTCACCCACTTATTGCTACTTGCTTCTAATGCTTACTGGCAAGAATGATGTGTAAAACATGAGGCGGGCATTTCAATATTTTTTGATGATGATAATGATAATGAAATTAGGTAAGTTAAAATACAGAGCTATACAGTATGCTAAGTTACCACACACTGAAATAATAACTGGCCATTTGATAGCATTAATCAATATAAAACCTAGATATTTTTTATTTAAAACCCTTTTAAAATGTCACAATGTAGAAGTCAATGTGACCTGGAAGGATATCTGTGTCTAGACTATGCAGACCCAAAATGCAAGATGATCCTATTGCAGAAGCTACTTCACCTCTGAGGTTGGTTTGACGAGCACACTTCAAAAAACTGAAATACACACTGACATTTAGAAATCCACAGGCTTTCAAAATTCTGTCAATTCTGACATTATATATCTGTGCAGTAGAAATATTCCCTCCCCTCTGCCTTTTCAATGCTGTTTTAGTAGAAATAAAAAGCCTAGGAAATGTCTTTAAAATATTTAGCTTCTTTCCTTTGACTCTTGACTTGTCATACAAAATATGTTCTTCCCTTTGCAAATGTGTATTTTTCCTGAAAGCTAATTCTGTATAAGGCTGCATTCTGGATAGAATAATCTCTAGTTTGTTACAGGCTCAGAAAGGAGTGGACATGATTCCAACTGGGACTCCAAGTCTCCACACTCATAATTGAAATATATACCATACATGGTTCCTTTGCCTTCGACATTAATACCCATCTGCTGAAATGGCAAGGTGCCTGCTCTCTGGTTGATTGGATGGATGCCCTGGAGCACAGGTGCCTGGCAATGATGGGTTTAGAGAAATCCCCAACATAACATTGTTCGTGACATTTCCTCTGCAGGACATCTCTCCTGGGTGTGTGTTATAAAGAGGGCTCTCTCTTCCTGTCTGATGTCATGACTGCTGCTGTATGTCTTCAGAAATTTCTGTTCATCATTAAAAGCAAAAGTCTCAGAACAAGGTGACATTTAAAAAGTAGAAACTATAATATTTTGATACTTGAGGGCTAGCTTAGGATTTAAAAAAAATCTGTCTTGTGCTGGAGTATAGTAAGGCTAAGAAGATCTTAAATACCAAGTTTTCAAGCCCAGAATATTCTTCCAGGTACTGTCTATTAATTACTAGCATTTTATAATCCATGACAGTTGGTGATATAAAGCCAAAAGCCATGTTGGAGTACTATACATTTGATAGTATTTTATGAGATATATGTGTATATATGTATGTGTTAGGATTTCAAAGTAAATGGACATCTTTCAGTTATCTCTTTGCAAAAGCTATTGTTGCAAAAAAACCCTCTTCTTTTTAACATATTAATCAATATTATTTTTCTCCCTTTTGATTATTTCTCTTGGAGGAAAAATTTCCACATTTAATTAGATAGTTCCAGGGGTGGGGGACCTGTGGCTTTGGGGTCACACATGGCCTTCTGGATCCTTCAGTGGGGTCTTTTGACTGAATGAAAATTTTACAGAACAAATCCTTTTAATAGAGGGATTTGTTCTGTGAAATTTGGATTTAGTCGAGGGGCCGCACTTGGGAATCTGGAGGGCCACAGGTGGCCTTGAGGCTGCAGATTCCCCACCCCTTTTTGAAGATTAAATACTTGGGAGAAATAGACAGATGACAGTAGGGTCTTCTCTGCTCAATTTCCAGTTTAGAAAACAATTCTCTTAAGTTGGGTAAGAGAGAGATGGAGAAGAGGAAATGAGATAGAGATGTGCTAATGGGCCTTAGAGCATTCCTGTATCCATCTCTTGGGAAAAGCCCAGAGATGGTGTAAGACCTCAAAGGAATGACTGTGAGCTTCCTGTAGTAATCGGAAGCCATAAAAAGCTTTGCTGAGATACCCTATTCTCCAGGTTCACTGAGCTGGAATTATTTAAAGGTTAGCCCTTACCTTGTACCCAGGTAATTAAAGGACCCAAGGATCCATGCCCCTCTCTCCCCCTTATTGTTTGACCACATGAAAACAGTCTGGAACTTTGATACAGCCGTAAGAAGGAAGAAGAGAAAACCAAACTTCACTGAGTACATTTCTTCTCTCCTGAGAGGCTTGTAATTGATTTAAGTTGTTAAAGAATTATAAAGTTATATTTGTAGTTCATCAAAGCATGTGTGCTGAGATTCATACTGACTAAATGATACTATTTATATCATGATTTATTCCAGAAAGAATTAAATACTATTTCAAAACTTTACAAATTTTCTTTTCTACTTTTGATTTTGTTAAAGGCAGTGTTTATGTAATGTGCCGCATTCAGATGGGGAACATATTGCCCATTCTGTTCATTAGAAGCCTAACTCAATAGCCTGATATATTGCAGTTCAGCTCTCTGGCTTGTGCAATGCCTAGAGGAATTTTTTGCTCAGTATTTTGTTAAAAAAAAAACAAAAAACAGATTTCTGATAGTAATCAAATCAATACACTATAATAATTCTATCCAGTCTAGGATGTATACTTATATATAATTATTTGCAAAATCTATGTTTTAAGTTGACTATCAGTGTCTACTTTTCACTTCCTTTTTGCTTAGGGATAGATAACCTCAAATCTCACAAAAATTCTGGTTAGGAGAGAAACTCCTTTAGTGAGTGCCAAGTTTCTCCTATATCATGATGTCTGTACTTGTGTTTCAAGGTTCTTATGCCTGTGTTTCTTCCCTTCCCGCACCATCTTTGCTTATATAATCACATAAAGGGTGACTTTAAGCACAGAATCATTCTTGGTAGATCTTTACAGAAGACATTTCTTGCTCCTAAACTGCTTTGTGTGGGTTCTTAGTGTGAATGGCTGCCTGGTGCTACCCTTCTGACCCCGTGAATGTGTTCTCATTGCCCAATGTGTTCCTGCTGCTGCCTGCTCAGCTTGCTGAATGCACCATGGGTGCTCTGCAGGGAGGAGAGTGGCAAGAGCATTTTAAATGTCTGTTGTGGCAAAGAGTCACTTTATGTGTATGGTCCAAGATGAAAACAGATTTTCTCCATTACTCAGCATTAAGACACTAGTGGATCAACACAATTTAACATTCTTCTGCCATCTCTTTATTTGTATACTTTCTATTATTTAACTTCAGACACATTTGTACCCATGAACCTGTGGAAACATCAGTGAAACCTGACCTTTGGCTGCAGATCTCTGATCCTTTTGCTTATAATTGTGTTGTAAGTGTGCCTCTGCCTATTGCCTTGTTGTCAATATTTTTCAAAAGTTAGGTTTATGTCAACTATGAAAAGCAATTACCAATGCAATCAAAATTGTTGAAATTGTTCTAATTTTCAAATAACTTAGAAGAGTTCTAAATGGTACTTTGGGACCTCTTACTATATACTACTTCAAACATGGGAGAAATAGAAACATGTGGGAATAATTCATAAGGCATTTATATACAGTATAATCCAGTTGTATAAATCCATGTAACAGAAAGCTCTGGGACTAATTTTTATTAATTAACTTTTAGGTCAATTTTTTTTTTTTTTGAGACAGAGTCTCACTCTGTCACCCGGGCTAGAGTGCTGTGGCATCAGCCTACCTCACAGCAACCTCAAACTCCTGGGCTCAAGCGATCCTCTTGCCTCAGCCTCCGGAGTAGCTGGGACTACAGGCGTGTGCCACCAGGCCTGGATCATTTTTCTACTTTTAATAGAGACAGGGTCTCGCTCTTGCTCAGGCTGGTCTCGTACTCCTGACCTCAAGCTATCCTCCCACCTTGGCTTCCCAGAGTGCTAGGATTACAGGTGTGAACCACCAGGCCCAGCCTAGGTCAATTTGTTAAATAACCAACCATGACTTTGTTTCATATCTTTAATTTTGATTCTTCTAGTTTATTAATTTTCAAAATAGTCAATTATTTGATAAATACCAGATAATTTCTTCTAGTTGTCTTGCTCTCTAAAGATATCCTTAACATTAGAACAGCACTTGAATATGCAGTTTTTTTAGAAGATCTATGTCCCTCTTTGGATCTTTAAGTAGAAAACGGGTAATAGAGCATAATATTATCTTTTTTAATATGCTGAGATATTTCCAAAATTTGTATGGGATATAAAATTCCATCAAACATTGTATGTAGTGAATTAATTATATTGATATGTAGAAAACTATAAATCACATTGATAATATTTTTGTGAAAATCTGCTAACTTCATGTTTAGAGAGAGTATAAGAAATTGTATTTTTATCTAATATTATTGTCAAATTTTAAAAAGAACTAGACTAGGAAAAACCTCTATGTTTAGAGAGTTTTATGCAACTAAAATGAAGAAAAATAAGCTAGTTGTATGGATAATTAAGGCTAAATTATCTTGCTTGAAATATATTGTTGTTGCAAATGGCAAATAATTGTTGCAGTATTTTTTAAGTTTTGTTTTGTTTTTGGTTTTTTTACATTTTATTTTCCTAAAGCATCTCTAGCCTTTATATGAATCTTAGGAACAACAACAACAAAGTAGAATTCAATATAGCAAAACAGAGTTAGATTTATAACATAAATTCAGCATCCTCTGTTTAGGTAAGACTGACATTGCACCAAAAGCCTGATAGAGATTCCATGTTTATTTACTTCAGAGTGCTAAATCAAGCTCAATGAAAAGTGATTTGTAAATTGCTTATTCAGTGAACTTGAATAAATAACTCACAAATCAATGTCTTTCAAGAATTTGGTAACCAGCCCGTTTCATTTGAAACCACGCTACAGCCTATTGATTTCCTCCTCTCGATGATGTCGAACAGGAAATGTTGAGTAGAAGCAGGCCATTCTACTTACCTGCCAAGAAGGACAGTTTATTTCCAAAAGAGGGAAAAAAATGTGACTAGCATTTTAAAAAATACCCCTTCTTCCAGCTACCACTACCTCCCTGAGAACGAAGGAAGAGAGACCTCTAACAGGGACCTTTTGCTTCAGAGAACCTGGGTCTGACTTTACTGGGCAGTTCTTCACAGAGTCAGGTGTCCACAGGGCCAAGCAGATGTGTCCACTCAGAGCTCATGTTCCCTTCCTCGGGTCATGCTCCCAGAACCCAAGCTCATTTTCAGGACCTGCACAAGCTTCCTCTTGGGGACCCCCGGCCAAGTTGGGCCATACTACACCTGGGTCTGAGGTGTGGCCAAATGGGGGCAATTTGCAAGGGGCTTGGAGAGAGTTTGGACATCCAGGATAAGGTATCCTCATGCAGGAGTGTGAGGTTGCTCATGGGACCAGAGGAGAAAGAGGAAACAATTATTGGCCAGGAACAAGGACCTGGGACTGGCACTTCCCCTGCTGCACATCCTAGTGCACAATTCTGAGGATTCCAAGAATTTTACATTTGAACCTGGCCTTCCCGATTGCCATGAAGACACATTTTTAAGGTAGGAAGATAGACCTTTTATTCAACAATGTGTCAGTTTAAATTATAACTTTTAAATATTTAGACATATGGCATATGGGCCTACCTTTGTCCTCTTGCCATAGGCCCAGCACTGTTAAGGACAGACTTACTATCTAGCACCCTATCTCTCTGCTCTCCTTCACAATCACACTTCTCATGGTTTTCTTATCTTGCTGCATCCCATTTGCTCACACTTTACTTACTTCTCTCCTCACCTGTGTATTGTGGGCACCTCCAACTTCAACAAACCTACTCTTACTTATGCTACCCCTTACTTCCTTATTAGAAAAGTCCAGTGGTCATGATGTTCAGGACCGAGTAATCTTGTTCTCTCAGCAGTATTTGACATTACCAACCATTTGTCTTTTTTGAAACCCCTTTTGTTGTTGGTTCCTAGGGCACCATGGTTGTCTTATTTCCCCTGACACCTCTCTGGCTACTCCTTACCTCCTTCCCTTATTCAAAGTCCTCAAGGGTCATTCTCTTATTTTTTCATTCAAAAGTTTCTTTCCAGGTTATTTCATCTGGATGTAACTTCCATCTGTATCAGGAAGTATCCCAACATGATTTTTCCAGCTCATGTTTCCAGAGTAAACATGATTTTACTCTGAACTCGAGACCCGTAAACACAACCACCTTCATTGCATTTCCCTCTGACATGTTATAGGTGTCTCAAAAGTGACGTGCCTAAGCTGAACAATTTATCTTATCCTTCAAACTTGGTCTTCTTCTAACATCCACTAAAACCTCACAATGTGCCATTATCCATGGTAAACTATGTAAACCATAAACATAGAACTCATCTTTCACACCTCTTAATCCTCGTCTCTCCTCTATGCCAATGTATCACCAAGTTCTCTTGGGTTTAATGAGTTTCTAGTAGGTGTACTTCTCTTGAGCTCCACTCCAGATCTCCATCCCCAGCCTCATCTAGTATACGTCAACCTTTTACTTCCTCTGCTGTAGCCCAGCCTTTCTCAACCTTTTTATGCTGGAAACCCTTGAAATACTTTTCAGATTTCAGAGAATCCTATATAAAAATTATTATATCTACAGCTCATAATATACTAGTGGGGACAGCAAATTATAAATAATATAATCCATTAACAATTGTCAATGCTTTTTTGAGTAAAAAATTATTTTTTGTGGATCTGTTTATTTGGGCCAGTATATTAACCTATTCTCATGTTGCTCTACCTCTCAACAAATAATGTCAACTCTAATAGAAGTCAACATGTAGGTAAAGGAAATTCTAGCTTTTTCTTTATTTAAAATTTATATGTTTGATTTTTTTTTTTTTTTTTGAGACAGAGTCTCGCTTTGTTCCCTGGGCTAGAGTGAGTCCCGTGGCATCAGCCTAGCTCACAGTAACCTCAAACTCCTGGGCTTAAGTGATCCTACTGCCTCAGCGTCCTGAGTAGCTGGGACTACAGGCATGCGCCACCATGCCCAGCTAATTTTTTCTATATATAGATTTTTAGTTGGCCAGATAATTTCTTTCTATTTTTAGTAGAGATGGGGTCTCTCTCTTGCTCAGGCTGGTCTCGAACTCCTGACCTCAAGTGATCCACCCGCCTCGGCCTCCCAGAGTGCTAGGATTACAGGCGTGAGCCACCATGCCCGGCCTTGATTTTTAAAATATATCCAAGTTGGCCTAAGCACTTCATTACAAATTTTGCCTAATATAATGCTAATGAGGTTATGTGGTATATGGTATGTACAAGACAGTTGAACTTTTTTTCTTACTGAAAGATAAAAATGCCTTTTCATGCAAATTTTTTTTTTAAAAAACAGTTAAGCTTATCTTACTATTTTTAAAATTATTATTCTTTCATTTTCATAGATTCAAAAAATTACAAGGGAAACATGACGAGTTTCTTTCAAATAATTGACTTGAACCAAAATGAGATTTAATTTTTCTAATGATAGGCTCTGTATGTTTCATTTAAATAAATATCATGAATGGATTATGATTGATGTTATTTCAACATGAAAATTTATTGACAATGTTGAATGATAAAGCTACCAAAACCACAAGACAAAGCACTATGAATAAAAATATAGCTTAAGCACAATTTTACATAAGACTTTGTAAAACATTTTCTTACTGAGCCACATGTCAGGTCCAAATATAGGCCTAGACAGTTAAAACTTTCATACACATATATTGGTTTCTTGATGTCTTCTATAGGCCTATATGAACATAAACTCAAATAATGGAATTCACCTCTTCAATGTGAAGTATGTGCTCATTTTTCACTTCACAAATACTATAATATGCAGTTCTTAGACTGAGCAAGGAGTCAGGGAAAGGGCCCCTCACCTGGCCAGGTATTTGTGTTAAATGAGAGGAAAAAGTGGCTGTGTTGTCCTACAGTTCTTGCAGGCAAATTTCAGTAAGGCTAGAGACTTGCTGATAACCTTTCTCATTAAGTCCAAGCAGCACGGGCAACATTTCGAGGTTTCCTGTTGCAACATGATTGTTTCTAATGATTCTGTTTCTTTTAAAGCCAAACATCTTGTCACTTGACATCAAAATCTTTCCTTCAGGGCCTTGCAGAGACTTGTCCAACTGGTTCACGTGATGAAAAAATGTTTGCTAAGCAGGGTAGTTGCTGCAGCACTTAGTGAAATCTGGTCTTCTGTGCTCTTTCTGAAAGTATTCCTGCAATTTAGCCTTCAGCTCAAACACCCTACAGAGAACTCCTCTACTAAGTATATAGATTTCTATAGGGGGCAGCCTTATGTTGTCTTTGTCCAGGTTTCTAAAAATTCTTGAGTGAACTGGTCTTTGTTTAATAGTTAACCATTTCTATAGCATTACATAGGAATTTTTAAATCTCATATTGAAGAGTTTTTGACACCAGCACCTCTCAGTAAAGAAAGCGATGAGTATGACAATATTGGGATTTTTCATTATTTTAAATGTAAACATTGGTAAAGTATAACACAAAATGATATAATAAATGTCTTTGTGAATTTGGGCTGCTACAACAAATTACTATAGAATGGGTGGCTTAAACACCAAACACTTATTACCCACAGTTCGGAGTCTGGGAAGTCCAAGATCACGGTACCAGCAGATCAGGTGTCTCTTGAGGGCTCACCTGCCTGTTTGCAGATAGGCAAATTCTTGCTGTATCCTCATATGGTAGAGAGCAGAGAGAGAAGAAGAAAGCTCTCCAGTTTCTCTTCTTATAAGGACACTAATCCCACCCTCATGACCTAATTATCTTCTAACAACTCTACCTTTTAATATCATCCCACAGAGGAGTAGAGTTTCAACATATGAATTTTTGAGGAATACAAACATACTGTCCACAACAATAACAAACAAGAAAGAATCACAAGAGCATGAAAACTTTGAAATATAATTCACTTCTAACCTATATAATCCTTGCTCTCTAATATTGTAGAGTAAGGATTGTGTAGCACAGCAAAGCAGCATGAGAGAAACCGAGTCATGACATGTAAAAATACCTTCTTTAGAATAGAAGTTTCCCCACAATTTTTTTATTACACAAGTAGAGCTTGGTCACCTTTATAAGTCAGTCATGAACATGTAAGAGGAGACGGAGATAATTTGGGAGGGAGATGCTGATATCATTCATCTACTCCCCTCCCTTTTGTTCAATTCAGTACTCACCATTTATCATTGACCTCCACTACCTCAAGGAAAAACTGAGAATGCACTTGTCCAAATGAACACAATCCTAGTTTCTCTTCTAGGACTATCATATGGAACTACGAGACTGTCAGTGAAGCCACTACTGGGGCCACTCAGTAACAATCCATCACTGCAAGTGCTAACACTGTGTGGTGTGTCAAGTTTAAAAAAATGTCCCCTCCCCTTTTTACCCAATCAGTGAAACCCCTAGTGACATCTTGTGTAACCCTAGAGTTCCATAGAAACTCAGTTCACAAACCTGCTTTAGTTACATACTTTATTTCATTTCCTGGACTGCATCATGTTCTCTCCATGCCATGCTCTTCACACTGTCATCGCTTCTGCTTGGAATGCCTCTGCCTCATTGACTCCCTGACACCTGAGACTCTGAGTTAGTTCAGATTCCCCCATTATACCCTTCACAGTCCCCTACACTGCCATTCATAGCACTTACACAATTGTACTTGAATAATTAATAATGTCAATTGTGGTTTAACATCTTTCTCTTCTACTCGGACATAAATGGTAAGGTCCCTACCCCTTGTGTTAACTGCTAAATCTACACTCCATACTATGATCAGGGCCTCCAGAAATAATGCTTACCTCTACTTCTGTGCTTGGAATTTACAGAGGTAATATGCAAGCAAATTAATGAACAAGCTGAAGCCACAGGACTCTAACAGGTAGTGGGCAAGAAAACTAGGGCAACACAGTAGATTGCACAGCTGGCTCAAAATTTTCTGTGAACACTCTGATATGCATTATGCAGCAGGAAAACTAAGAAGACAGGAATCTCTTCAGAACCATATCACAGTTTTGTTTTAAAAACTGAGTCTTTCAGGGCATACATAACAATAAAATTTTGGAAACATAGGGTTTCAACTCCTTGTGACATAAAGTACTCTTAATCTTCTGGCATGAAATTCCTAATGCCTCTTGTGTGGGGCAGAGTTTTCAAGATGAAAATTTCTTTCTCAAAATTCTAGAAATAAAATGACTTACTGAGCAAGGAGGCAATTGTCTTTGCAAGAATGTTGGTTATTAATGGAGGGCCTTGGTTCCATTTTGACCATGAGATATTGTATGCTCCTTTCCTGGGGAATATGAGTTGAGAAAACAAGGAGGAAACAAAACTAGATTCTAGTTCCAATGCCGTGGGTATATTTCTAACGATTATGGATGGAAGTTATTTTAATCCATGAAAAGGCATTCTCTAGAAGAAGATAAAAACTCCAAGCTATGCAGCTTTTAATTTCTTCCCAGAGACACTGCTAAACAGTAACATGAAACACTGCCTCTGTACTTTCTCTGCCCCTTGTCAAGTTACGAAATGGATTTTAAAGTTAGAGACTGAATGTGTGACTTCTAAATTTGTGATGAATAAGAAGTTGTTTCCATTCAGTAGACCTTAAAAAAAAACTACTTGCTTGGGGTTTAAGTCAGGCTTTTGAATTCAGGTCAGTTTAAATTCTATCCCCAGTTTTCTTTTTGACCTTGCTAAAGGCATAATATTTGTCCTTTCTATTTTACAGCATTAAAGGACCAATGCCATTGTAAGAAAACATATTAGAAGAAATTTCTAATAAGACATGCAAACCTTTGTTTTAGTAGACAATGTTTTCTATTTATTGTGAATTTTTCAAGTAATAAAACTACTCTATGAAACATCATTATTATATTTTTTTCTCTTTCAATATATCATTCAAACTGAGCAAAAATTTCATCTTCATAGAAAAAATAATTAAGAAAACATTATGGAAAGGGTGACATCATTAAGATGGCAGAATATGAAGCCCTGAACCTTGCTTCCCAAACAGTACACCAATTCAACAACAATACACGGACAAATTCTCTTTCTGAAAAACTCACAGATTAGCTGAGAGTCTTCTGCAGCCCTCAACTGCTCCATTGGATGAAGGCAAACTTAGCCACACTGAAGCCAGTAGAAAACTTTGAGACACCATTTCGCCATAACACCCAGTCCTGGCATAGCACTGGAAGATAAGGAGACTTGTAGCTCTCAGCTTCTCCTGGGGAGGGAAAGAATTGGCCCATACATCCAAAGTTTTAAATATTTCAGGAGCTGCCCAAGGTACTGGCTTCTATCATGCCTGTCTCAGAGCACTGATGGGATTTGGCATATTCTACATGTCTGGGAGATGGTGGGAACAAAAAATATGTAGTAACCCTAAAATACTTAGGAATAAGCTTAGCTAAGGCTTTTATACTTAGAAAGATTTTTACACTAAAAACTATAAAATATGGATGAAAGAAATTAAAAATAAATGGAAAGAAATCTGTGTTCATGAATTGGAGGCCTTAATATTGTTAAAATTAGCCATACCAACCAAAATGACCTACAAATTCAATTCAATCCCTATTAAAATACCAATGACATTTTTTACAGATAAAGAAAAATCTACCTTGAAATTTATATGGAACCACAAAAGACCTCAAATAGCCAATACAATCTTGAGAAAGAAGAGCAAAGCTGGAGGCAACACACTTTCTGATTTCAAAATATATTACAAAGCAACAGTAATTAAACAGTGTAATACTGGTATAAAGACAGACATACAGACCAATGGAATAGAATAGAAAGCCCAGAAATAAATCCACGAATATACAGTCAACTGATCTTTGACAAGGATGCAAAGACTACACAGGGGAAAAGGCAGTCTCTTCAAAACATGGTGTTGAGAAAGCTGGATATTCACATGCAGAAGAATTAAATAATAGACCGTAATCTCACACCATATACATTAATTCAACTCAAAATAAATTAAAGACTTAAATGTAAGACCTGAAACTGTAGAATTCCTAGAAGAAAATATAAGGGAAAATCTTCATTATATTGGTCTTTAATGATTTTTTTGTATATGATATTAAAAGCACAGGCAAGCAAAGCAAAACTGGATAAGTAGAACTACATCAAACTACAAAGCTTCTGCACAGCAAAGGAAACAATCAACAGAAATGAAAAGGCAACTTATGGAATGACAGAAAATATTTGCAAACCATATATCCGTTAAAGGGTTAACATTCAAAATATTTGAGGAACTCTTACAACTCAATAACAGACAAACAAAAATACCCTAACCCATTTTTAAAAAATGGACTAAGAACTTGAATAGACATTTCTCCAAAAGAGACATACAAATGGCCAATGGGTATATGAAAAAATTTTCAAGATCACTAACAGTCAGGGAAATGCAAATCAAAACCATAATGACATTTCAGCTCACACCTGTGAGGATGGCTATTACAAAAAAAAACAAAAGACAACAAATGTTGGTGAGAATGTGAGGAAATTGGAACCCTTGTATACCATTGGTGGTAATGCAGAATAATGCAGCCACTGTGGAAAACTATGGTGAGCTAAGTGCCCAGGAATGCCCTGGTGCAGCTGCTATGGAAGACAAAAACTTAAAAATAGAACTACCGTATGATGCAGCAATCCCACTCTGGGTATATATCCAAAAGAATTAAAGTCAGTACCTTGAAGAGATACCTGTACTCCCACGTCATTGCAGTATATTATTCACAATAGCCAAGATGTAAAAATAACCTAAATGCCTACTGAAGGATGAATGGCTGAGGAAAATATGGTATGTACACACAATGGAATATTATTCAGCCTTTGAGAAGAAGGAAACCCTGCCATATGAGACAACATGGTTGAACCCTGAGGACCCTATGCTAAGCGACATAATCCAGACACAGAATGACAAATAGCATGATTCCACTCGTATGAGGTACCTAATATAGTCAAATTCATAGAAGCAGAGAGTGGAATGGTGTTTTCCAGGAGGTGGGGGTCAAGGGAAATAAGGAGCTGCTGCTCAAACGGTTCAAAGTATCAGTTATGCAACATGAATATGTTCCAGTGATATGATGTATGACATCATGTCTATAATCCTCAATACTGTATTGTACCCTAAAAATTTTGTTAAGAGGGTAGATCTCATGTAAAATGTTCTTATCACAATAAGAAAATAAAAAGAAAATAAGCATTATGCCTCAAATGAAAAATTGAAGTAGTATATCTTTCATAGGAAGAAATAAATTTACTTTTTTACTTTTCCAAGATTTAAAACTTAAATAGCCTCTACAAAAATGTAACAAGCAACAATTTTAACAAGCAACCAAATAAAAATTGATTTTGGTAGAAAATTTGTTGTGGAAACATTCTACTGCAGGAATTAGTCATGCCAACCTGCTTCATTTCCAAGTGCCTGGATCAGGCATTGCATGAAAATTCAGTGATTGATTCTGATAGAGAAGACTCCCCTAATAGTAGTATTCAACCTGAGTATATTGCTATTGTTGGTTGCTTTGTATAGGCAGAGAATTTGGTTCACCTCCAGATGACTGCTTTCATTTCTTCACATTTTACTTACAAAATACCAGCATTCCATAATTTTGTTATGTATTCTCAGAAAGCAAACTCTCTGCCTAGAACAAATAATTTACAGTCTGTGAAACCTAAGTCAGCCAGAGCAGATACAGCCCTTAACACTAACATTTTACAGAATCATTCTCCTGACAAATCCCTTTCACTGGGATCATTTCATTAATGAAATATATTTTAAGAATAAGCATTAAAACAGCAGTAATAGAGTAAATTAATCTAGGAATTTATGGACACATTTGGCACAGATTATATTCTGTAGGTAGAAGGAATTCTCCTTCAAACTTTAACTGACTTCTTTCAGAAAATAAATAAAAAGAAGCTATGTCTCAACGTTTTATGAAATGAAATAACCTTAGGTTCCATCTGGTTTTTCCATTCTTTTATTGCTTTTTAAAATTTCAAGTTGTAAGACAGGTAAAAATTTTAAGATACCAGAAATGTCTTGTTTTTCTATTGCCTGGGGAAAGGGAGTAAGTATTGTGAGGCTTGTGAATACCTGTGTAAACATTTCAGTGAACAAGAGGGTCTTGTGGGGCCATGAGAAAACCACCCGATCCTTCCCCTCGTTCTTTGTCCAAACCTATTGCACGGGGTTAATGCTTTCCCTGACCCTTGATGAAATCTTGAGCAAACCCATCACTTTCCTGGTCACACACAGATAATGAAAAGTCCCCCAGCCACTTCAAGGGACAGATCCCAGTGTCATTTCTGAAAGTAATATATTCAGTCAGGTGTAATTAACACTCCAAATTTAGTTTTAAGTTAATTTTCTCCCTCCTTGGACCTACCCAGGCTGGCCTCCAGCAGTGGGAAATGAGGGAAAGGGCTTGACAATATCCTAATCTAGAAATCCCACCGCTGTTCCCATCTTTATAAAGTTTCTGACCTTTTCATGGTTGGCGTATGGATGAGGTTGAAGGAGGGAAAATTAAGAGAGGTAGAAAAATGTTACTTGAAGGAAACATTCAAGATGTATTCTTGAATTCAAGATATGTGAGCATTCAAGATGCTCAGTGTCATTGCTCTCTAAGCACAGCCCCAAAGCCACTTCGGTGAGCTCCCTGGAGAAGTCCCATCTCTGAGGACATCTCATCAGTAGTAGCCTTGACAGAGATAACATCTTTCTCAAACTGCTTCCTGAGAATGTCCCTAGAACTCTGTCTCCAGCAGAAAGCCTACAGTTTCTTTCTCAAGTTCTCTTACCCGTCAAGGAGGGGTCTTAAAAAGTTTCATGTTTTCTCTGTCACATTTGGTCCATAGGTTCCCTTCCTCCATTCCTGGGCACTTAGCCCACCACAGTGTTGTGAACCTTAATTTTTTAGACAACCACCCTACTGTGTCTCCCCAAGCTGCAGGGAACATACCAAATTCTCCTAGCAGTGCCGAAGAAGCCCAATTTCCTAGGAATTGGGTGAGGAAGAGACACCCCTGACTTCTCCCACTTGGGAAGGGAATCCCAGAGAACATCAACTCTCTACAAAAATTCTTTTCTGTCCAAACTTCCTCTCAAACTTCCAAAGCTTTTATGCACTAAATGAGGACAAGAGATTAACAATCACAAAACTTGTTTTGGGCCACTTTCTTTGAAGTCATGCATGCTTAGCTGTACCTCAAGTAGAATGTGATATTTATTATTTTGGGGCTTTTGCCCCAAAATGAAGTAAAACAGGTCATTTAAATGTCCTGCTACACCTGGTTTTCATTAGATATTGCAGTTTAGCTTCTTGTGTATATAACCAACAGATTCCACAAATTATGTTTAACTTTTTATTGTTCACGAGATCCCAGGAAGAGTAGCTCAGCTCACCCCATCAGCACCATTTTAAAGATACTGCAGTTGTCTTTGACGTTATTAGCCTTTGCTTTCTGGGACTTGTCTTACTTTTCCAGGTATGATCATCCATATGTTTATGTATATTTTTCTCTCTGAATTTTTTGTCTATTAAACCCACATTTCAGTCTGTTTAAAAGTAAATCTATACGTTCTGGAACTCATACTTTCAGTCTTCACTGGGACTTTGGTCCATCATTTATTTATTCTTTCTTCTATACCTTCAATGACACTAGCTTTCAGGAAGTCCCCCCTCTTCAGCCTGCAGACACCTTCCCTCCATCCTTCCCTTGCTCCTTCTCTACCTTCCTCCCTCTCCCTCCTCTCACTCTTTCTTTCCTCCTTCTTTCCTTCATAACTATGTGTATTGAGTGTCTACTATGTGCTGGGCATAAGTGCTTAGGTCGGTCCCATTCTGTAAAAACAATACAACACACACATACACACACACCCCCCTCTTCAATCTTACGTCCTCCTGCAGCTATCAACTTATCTCTTTCCTTTTATTTACTTTTTATGTGCATTCATTTGTGTGAGATATATTTTCTAGTCCTAAGTTTTCTTCTTTATTTGTTTTGGGTTATCTTGTTTTTCTGAGCAACCTCAATTTTGGGCCCATGAGCAGCCTGTTCCTCTCCAGCGAGGATCCTCTCAGTGTGCTGGTGGAGCTAAGGTATGCATCCACGTGACTGTGACCTCTGTGGCACCTCCAAGACTTTGTTCACCTGGTACATTCCATGACCAGAAAATGCACTTCTAAACCCCGTAGTTCAGCATTATTCTCTACATTTTTAGGCACATGTAGCAAAGATTCAGCACTCTGAGCTACTGCCACCATTTCAAACGCCACTCTTTAGCTTGGGGATGCCTGCCAGCTACACTGTTGTATGGAATTAATAGGCCACATTTAAGAACAAAACAAAACAATCCCTTAACTTATAACCCTCTCCAATTATTGGCATATCTCTCTGCCTTTTCACAGCCAAATTTCTTGTAAGTCTTGTTCAAGCTTTACTTTTTTATCTCCCATTCACTTTTAAATGCTTTCTAATTTGACTTTTGTACTCACCCCCTACTTAAAGTGCTTCCTTGCCGAGGTCCTTATTGCTAAATCCACTTGAGCTCTTTTTATTCTGCATTCTATTTTACTTCTTGACAACATTTGGCACTACTGGCTACTCCTTACTTGTAGGAACTTGTTTTTCATTCTCTCTCTGTTTCTTGTGCTCCCTTCTCCCATCTTGGTGCTCTTTCCCCATCTCCATGGGAGGCCTCTCTTACTCTGACCATTCTCCAAAATCTGGGCTTTTTAGGGGTCTTTTCACTGTTTTCCAGCTTGGCTCTTCTTACTCTAAACTCTAACTGCACAATTTCATCCCAAAACTTCAGTCATTATTTAAAAATCTCCCAAATCTATGCTCCTCTTAGACTGGCCTTCTGAGCTCCCATCTCTCCTGACCAGCTGCCTATTGGACATATCCATTTGGATTTCCCATGGAAACTTTAAATTTGTATTGAATAGTGAAACTCTTGTATCTCTCAATCGTGTTGTTCCTCCTACATGTCCTTGACCACTGAAAGATGTCATCTCCTTCACCTGGCTGTTCAAGCCAGAAATCTGGCTCCCTTTCTCTCATGCCAACATCTAATCAAGCCCTACATTTTATTTATTCTGCCTTTAAACTGTTACTCAGATCTCTGTATTTCTATTAGTCTTTATTACTTCTATTCTTCTCTCACTCTCACCTTGGTCATTCTGGAAACTTCTTGGCCTACTGCAGCAGCTTTCCAAGGCATTGCCATGAATCTCATATTGCCTTCCCTTCAGACATGCTTCATACTGCTGCCAGAGCGATCTTCTGAGGTCTCCAGGGCCTGCCATCATCTTAAACCCCTCTCAGAAATATCTACCTCCAACCACAGGCTGGGAAGCCTCTCTAGCCCTGTGTTTATTATAGGACACTTTTCCTACTGGTAACAAAAGATTCAACAGGGTGGACACCTGACCCAATCAGGTCTCTTTCTCGGGAACTTGAGGTTAAGCACTAAGAACTGTTAGTTTATCTTTATTAAATATTTTAACTAGAAGAACTTGCACATGTGGGAGTTATGAGGCAGCTTCTGCCAGGAGCATAGGAAGCAAAGAATATAACACAAGGAAAGAGAAAGAAGAACAAAGCATATACCTGCTGAAAGGAACAGAGGCAAGACCCCACAGCCCCAGACAGAGAGAGAGAAAGAGAGAGAAACTGAGAAAAGAGACTCGACTTCTAACGGCTTTACAGATCCTAGCCTCAGTCCCTCAAGAGGCTCAGCCAGTTTTTCGGTTTGCACGATTTATCCCCGAGTCTATAATTTCACGCAGTGGATGAGAGCTCCCCGCCGGTGTGCTGCAGATGTGTGCTGCAATATTGACCCCCTGGCTCTTAGGGCAGCTGGAGTCCCAGGCTGCTTGCCTCCTGCCACAAGCAGCCTTGTCTGTTTTCCCCAGGGTGCTGTATAAATATTATCATTTTCCATCTGTGCCAGGATATGGAAAAGGTTGAAAAATACTATAATATATAGTTAATAAATTCCTCCTTTTTGCTTAAGTCAGCTCAAGTGGGATTCTGTTCTTTGCCACTGAGAGCTTTAGCCAAGACATCTTTCCAAATGTAGACTTGAGCTGATTTTTCTCCTATGTAAAACCGTTCAGTGTTAGTGTAATGTCTTGGGAGTTTAGTCCAAACTACTTGATGTAACATATAAAGGCCTGCATAGTCAGGCCCTCTTATTCTTCAGCCTTTCTTCTCCCCATTTCAACCATATCTCTGTGAACTTCCAGAAAGTACTATTTTCAGTGAAATAGAATATGTCAGGCTTCCTATAATTGTTGATCTTTGCATACACTAGGCCATGTGTTGCAACACTCTCCCCATTCCTCTCCCTTTGCTTGATTAATAACTCCTGATATTTGAATGGCAATTTCCCGTTCAGATTTCCTAAACGGCAATCACAGTGAATGGTAATTTTCCCTTTATTTACCTAATCTCCATCTTGAAGGCAGAGTCAGCATCTACCTTGTTTATTATTGTGCTTTCAACATCTAGCACATGGCAGATGAACAATAAATACTTATTGTGGGAGCAACACTATCAGTCCTTGTATCTGTCCTTCTTCAATTGCTTCTTCCATTCCTTTTCAAAACCATTCTAAGCCTTCTCCATCCTCTTCAAGCCCTCTTCTCCCTTCCACCATTTCCTATCCAACTGAGGACCTGAGGTTTTCCTATGCATTCTTCCTCTACTCCCTACCCTTTCACACATAGTCACTTGATCTATGTCCACAGTTTCCTCTAGTCTCTGAGAATGAGGTGTTCCACTTGCTGTTCAGGGACAATTCCATTCCCATCTTCCTTAATCCATTCCATTCTTACCTTTTTTTAGGACAGCCATCTGTCTATCTCTAGTCTTAAAATCTTTATTGACTTCTTCCTCTAAGCTTACAAACATATTCAATTTTTCCATCTTAAAAAATTTAATGAGTTATTTTCTTTAGGAATACTGAACTTTGTAGAATTTTTGAAAATTTCCCAATGCTTTCATGTTTGTTCATTATGTAGTTCCTGCTACATGAAATTAGCCAATCTTCCTACCTATTAAAATAAAGTCTTAACTATCAAGATCCATCCTTTGCACCATTGTATTCATGAAACATTTCTTGGAATCTCAACTGAATATAATTACTTTCCCATGCTTTTCTTAAGTCATTCATTAAAATTTATTTCAAATTATAGTTACTTGTGTATTTATGTCAACACTTAAACCACAGTAGCTCCAACTCAACACTCCCAACACTATAATGTAAACTTATTGAAGGTAAAGACTATGTCTTACTAATTTTTGTAATTTTTCCATGTCTAGCACTAAGTAGAAAAGTAAGACAAAATGGCATAATAACAATAATACTATTTAATGTTTATTTTTTAACTATTCTCTAGGCAATTTTCACAAACTGTTTTACTCAATTTACATGACAACCATTGGAATTATTATTATTATTATCCCATTATAGAAACTAGGCAGGGTGAAAAAGGCATATATTTTTCATAATGCAGATATGAGTTTGAATCTTGACTCTCACCACCAATTGGCAGTTAGGTCTTGAAAGGTATTTAACTTCCCTGAGACTCATCTGTGGTGATGCCATGTCATAAAGTTGTTGTATATTTTTAAGGAATTAATAGTGACTGCCATGTACAAATTACTAAACATTAATTTCCTTTCTTTCTCTTCTTTTGCACATAGAGATACTCAGTGACTATCTCTATATCTGCGTACTACACAGATAGGGTTACAGAATATGTAGTTCCTATGTGGCTTCTAAATTACTAATTGAGTCCTGAAATATGGTTATGTCATGAAAAAAATGGAGTAGATAATGTAACACTGTGTCTTATCATTTCTTTAAACAATTAAAAATTTCACTGGTGACAGAAGCCAAGAGTAGAAAACAAAAACATTCAGGTACATATTTCTAATTTAATGATGTTTCAGTTACTGTGGCTGTATAATAAATTATGCAAAATATATTTGAGGAAAACAACTTTTTATTGTGCTCATGGATCATGTGGGGCTAGGAGTTTGGACAGGGCGCAAAGGGGACACTTATCTCTGTTCCACAGTGCATGGGGCCTCAGTTGGAAGACCCAAAGGCTGGGAGGGGAATCACCTGAAGGCTTGCTTGTACCTGGCACTTGTAACTAGCTGTTGGATGAGGGACTCAGTTTCTCTTCATGTGTGGTTTACCCACATGGGCTAGTATGAGTGTGCCTACAGCATGGTGGCTGGCTGAGTTCCAAGGCAGGGTGAAGACAGAGAAGACAGAGAAAGAGGAAAGGAGAGAGAGAAAGAGAAGTGACATAGACCTCACCTCTTGATTGAAGTGTTGATGTCACATTGTAAGAAGAATATGTAGGATGGCATATATATTTGCCTCTGGAAAATACACTCTGCCACAGAAGGGATATATATACACACCTGATATTTCTATATCCATTACTAAGGTTATTAAATGTATGCTTTAAATTGTAATTTTCAAGGCATAAGATGATAAAAATCAAGGTGATGCCTTTGACCAATTTTTATCTTCAGGTTGACATTTAATAACATATCTAATTGTTATTCTAAGTACAATAAAAATGGCAATATTTCACTTTAGGAGGAAGGCAAAATGATAGAGAAGGGGAAAAGGTTCTTGTGCCTTTCAATCATTACAGATTAGGCACTTTAAAAGTTATATTGCCTCTTTTTCCAAGGATGTCTCTATTCTCAATATTTTCTTTCCCAAGAATATATTTCCTTCCCCAGAATATTTTCAAGTATTATATGAAATAAAAGAGCTGAAATGTTTTGCTTTTGGCACTGAGTTTGACATCATTCTTCTTAACCCAAATATTGCTTTTTGGCTTTAAATTAAAATGTCAGAGTTCTCACCCTTAATCTTTCTAGAATGTCTGTCAGAGGCCAGAGTAGAGAAAACTGCTCTTTGGGTCACCAAGTCAGATTCTAATCCAGATAAAGAATCAGCCAAATTTACACGCCCGAAACAAACTCCTCAGCCCTTTGCTTTTTTCATCACACCCTTCCTATGAATTTTTCTTTCTCATTTGATGCCTGAAATATCTTTAAGTCTTTCACTCCACAATTACAGTTACTATGCTAAATATTAAAACCCTTGGGTCAAGGTGCCTTAAATTTACAAAATAATTTAGCTAATATTTATAGTACTATCTCTTCAAAGCAGATTTTTATTGGAAGAGTGATTGGGGAGTCACACAGACTGGGAGGTGTAGATGGATAAGGATGGATGGAACAAACATTATAGGGTTACATAATTTTGAGCAGAGGAATTGAGCTCTAGCATGGAAGCAGCATGGCAGCAGATCAGCTGATCTGGCATGTAGAGTTCAAAAGTTTAGGTAAAGCTCTTGGCATGAAAAATAGAAATACATAGAAATCAGACCCTTTAATGACAATGATTAACAGTTACAGGACTTGGTCTTTATGAAAAAGGCCAAGAGTTTTAAGCATATTTCAGGTGCAACCTCAGATAGAGATGAGATTAGTAACAAGAGTCACCTTTGTAGGCTAAAGGATGATGACAACATCACTACATTCTTGAAATTCTTAAGTCCCTATGATCTAAGAAAATGAGAGGATTCCGGATGATTTATGACATATTTTGTCATGAAATTTATTGTATGGTGCTCAGGACATCTATCTTCTTTCTTAGCTAAAATCTTATTCTCTCTAAATTCTCAAAACTGAACACCCACATATGTCATGGTACTATGATACAAGAATAACTCCTGAGCTTAATTTTAGACAAAAAAGATGATCAGTAAAATATAGTAAGAATGTAGATATAAGAGGATGCACAAACTAATGTAAAGAGATCAAAGAGATAAGATATGTGAAAATTATTTTTTTCAGCTATCAAGCACTAAACAAACACAAAAGTAGTAGCAGTACATGTGATGTTATCTGGAGGGCACGTTGGTTACATGAGAATAGTGTTGTGTGGAAGGAAGTACTGAGTTATTCACAGTAAGTCTTTTTTTGAAACAAGTTTTGAACTGACTTCTAAAAATTTCCTGCAAAGGAAATGCATATATTTTAAAAGAATGAACAGGTGTTAAAAGATTTATTTTCTATTTAACTCCCTGTGCTGGTTTTCTGATTCATTATTTTCCCACAGTTCATTTAATATAGACCTTAATGGGTTCTACTCCTAATCAGCTTTTCAGGGAGCAATATAAAGACAAGATTATAGGGCACACATATCACAAGAAAGAGTCTCTCTGTCCCATAGCAATAGCGAGGTAGATATTAGACAATTATTAATTTAAAAACATAATAATCATTAAATACAGCACATCAAGGCAATTATGCAGCAGAACTAATTACTATTGAAGTGTTTTATACTTTTATCAAACGATTTGAGGTTTTGAATGAGTATCTCTATTGAGTATAGTTGTTTAGTAACCAAACTAGGTTAAAAAATAATTTTTAAAACAAATCTATAAAACATCAGCTTAACTTTTATGATGTACATTGGTTCTGTCCACCATAACCCAGACAGCTCCACTTCTAAAAATAGGAGAACATGGTGAAGTAAAAAGAGCCCAGAATCTAGAGGCAGAATTCCCTGGATTTAGATCTCTGATGCCCCAGTTCTGTAACTTAGTAGCTAGGAGAATTTGTGAAGGCTGCAGAACTTTTCTGAGCCTCATCTAGAAATAAGAAAACCTGTTCTTTTTACCCTATGAGGTTTTGAAAAGGATCAAATTGGGCCAAGTATGAGAATAAGAATACATTTCATAAACAGAATTCTGGGCTCTGACTCTTTGGATACATTAGGGGCATAGCCCTGATATGCAAACCCCGACTGATCCTGTTTGACTTACCCAGCTGTTTGTCATTGTTCAAACAACTTTCAAATTTTTCCCTCCCTCTGTAGATTGCATTGAATTGGAAAAAAAAAAAACATAAATCATTCTTACTCAACAAACTTATACTGAGTAAAATTTATGTCCAGGGGAAATAGGGCTTACATGACTACTTATATCAGAAATATGAAGATTGCTATAAATATATAAGGTAGATTTTATATATATGGTATACAATATTTATGATAAGCACATGAGCTTATGTTTAATCTGTACCTGATTGTCTTTATACTTACTATAAAGTAAGTATAGGCTTAATGGGCTTCCCTGATTTCATTTAGGTCTTGAAGACAAGGACTATGTGTCATAATCTAGCCTGGTCTAATTTATTTAATCATATAAAATGCATGTTCTCATTTTGAAATGAGTAAAGTGCTGAGAAAATAGTGTTGGCCGTGTTGCATATAGCAGAAGTGTGGATGCTAAAAGCCAGCATAATTTAAGTAAATGGATATGTTTATATAGTAGCAAAACTAATGGTTTCTGACAGTTACTCTGGCCTTTATTTTAGCCTGTAGTTTTTGCAGTTATATACCAAAAGTTTAGATTATCTAAGCTGCCCTGGAAGGATGCTAAGATGTATTATGAGTATCAATCCCTAGAACTACTTGAGTAGAAGATCTCAAGTTCAATCTTGATAATAAATGTTGGCTGTCTTTGTGTTGTCCGTATACAATGTCAGGCTTGTGAAGACCTTTACATCTTCACTTAAAGATATATCAAAAGATAGTATTTTAAAACAGCATACTTATTTCAGACACTGAACATATAAAATGTAAAAGTGAAATATATCCTTACATTACATATTTGGCAATGTGATATACAGAGAAACAACAATAATGACACTCAGTAGCCCTAAGAATGGCACCTGTGCTGCGTCTCCTCCCTCTCACCTGCTGACCCTGTGACCCTGGGCAGTGTAACTTCTCTGTCCTCAGTTGACCCTGATGACTATATGAATGAGGAACTGAATCAGATGATTTTTACCAACCCTAAGATCTGTGATTATAATATTATAATAATGATTTTAACCAATGGCTCAGGGGCTGTTGGAGTAAAAGTCAACATCATAAGAATGCTTAATATTCTTCCATCAGAGACACTAAAATATCATCCTGCGGTTATATTCCTCTATGTGAGGTTAATTCGTTTAACAGGAACTTATTAACCATCTACAAGGTGCTGCGTGTTCTCTGAGCACAGGGGTCGGGGGAGGATGGGAAAGGGATGGAAAGGTGAACAAGTCAAGGTGCCTTCCCCAGGGGGTGTTTTCAATTTAGAGAGCAAGTAGACATGCTAGCAAATAAGTATAGAAGAGTGTGAAAAGTATGACAATGGTCACTGGCTCAGAGAATTATGGGAGTTGAGAGGAAAACAGAAGGCTCTGGGATACGATTGTTGAGCCAGCATTATAAATATGAGGGCAATTGACGCTGTAGTGTGCTATGATGGATGTGCCACTAGCCAGGATATCTAGATTCTGTTTTTACCAATTTTATTTTCTACCAATATTACCTAATCGAGATATAGCCTGGAGCAAACCAATTTAATCTTTCCATTTGGAAAATCATGGCGTTTACACTAGGCAGTTTCAAATTCTATCAAAGTTCTAAACCCTGAAAAGTCTCTGACAGACATGCTGTCTTAGTCTGACTATAAGAAAACACCACATGGTCGGGCGCGGTGGCTCATGCCTATAATCCCAGCACTCTGGGAGGCAGAGGCAGGAGGATCACTTGAGGCCAGGAGTTTTAGACCAGCCTGGGCAACATAGGGAGATCCCATTTCTACAAAAAAAAAAAAAATTAGCTGGACATGGTGGTGTGCACCTATAGTCCTAGCTACTTGGGAGGCTGAGGTGGGAGGATTGTTTGAGCCCAGGATTTCGAGGCTGCAGTGAGCTATGATCGTGCTACTACACTCCAGCCTGGGCAACAGAGTGAGACCTTGTCTCTTAAACATACACACATACACACACAGACTTGGTAATTCATAGACTGGGTAATTTTTGCTGCTATAACAAAATGCCACAGACTGAGTAATTTATATAAAACCATAATTTATTTTCTCACAGTTCTGAGTCTTGAAAATTCAACATCAAGGTGCTGGCATTTTCAGTGCTCTGATGAGGGTTGCTCTCTGCTTCCAGGATGGCACCTTGATGCTGCATCCTCTGGAAGGGAGGAGCCCTGTATCCTCGAAGAGCAAGGGTGGACGGGCAAAAGGGACAAACTTTCTCCATCAAGCCCTTTTACAAGGGCAGCTGGTCCAATTCACAAGGAGAGGAACCCTCATAACTTAGTCACCTCTTAAAGGTTCAATCTCTTAATACTATCATAATGGCTCTTAAGTTTCAACACTTAAATTTTGGAGGGGATATATTTAAAATATAGCACATGCCTAATGTCTATCTGATATTCACTTCCCCTATTTTTCTTAACAACACAGAATCTCAATTTTATCTGAGGTTACAATATGCTCCAATAAAAACTTGATTTCCCAGGCACTTTTGTTTTTAGGGTGGCCATGTGACACATCTCAGCCGGTAAAAACAAAATGAATGTTTTCCTTTCCTTATATAGCCACTACCCCTTCTACTTTTCACTTTCTTCTTCATGCCTAGAATACAGTAACAGCACAATGAGGGCACATTCCACAGTTAGGATGGAAGAGTAGGAAACTAAGAAACCTGCATCCTTACTGAGTCCCTTAAGAGCACTGACTCCGGAATACCTACTTCCAGACTTACCTGAGTAATATTCATAATTTGGTTTCTGTTACAAGTAGCTAAACTCAATCTTAATTTATATAGAGCCCTAAGCTTTAGTATTAAAAGATAGTATTTTCTGAATTCAGACGCTGGGATAAATTATAGTTCACCCTGACATAGTTCCATATATTGGTATCTGAGTGTGTATATGTATGCATATATGAGCATGTAGGCATATATACCTGTACAAGTCATATCTGGATACTGTACAAATTGTAAATCAATGACTCTCAGATTAATATACCCATTTAAGACTTCTCTTCTGACTTCTAAGCCAATTTCCATCCTAATATTTCTTCTTGGATGTTTTAGAGCTCTTTCTAACATAAAAAACTCAAACCAAACATATTAAAATACACATGTACGCCCTGAAATCCAAATGTTCATCCAATGTTTGCTTTTTTGTATTGACATTTTCATCCAATCACATACTTAGTGTAAACAACTGGGAGTTACCTGTTTGCTCCTACACGTTATAGCCAAAACCTTCTTATATTCTTCTCCCAGTATACTTGTTATTTAGTTTCTTTGTGCCTCAGTTTTCTGATATGCAAAATGGACATAAAACTAGCATCAATACCATAGGATTGTTTTGAAGATTAATTTAGTTAATACATAAATTAGTTAACACACTGCACTCTCCTTTCAATTCTGTCTACATGGGCTCCCTCACCTCCCAAGATTAGTTCACAAATCTCCCCTCCATGCCCCTGAGCAACATGATTGAGTCCTGTGTGTGTGGGATCTGTCCCATGGGCCTGTATCCTAGTCCCTCAAGTTTAGTCCCTGAGCACGTCAGGGAGAATCATGCTGGTCCCAACTTGCCCATGGAGTGTTCAAGCAGGCATAACGTCCCTCTGCTTCGGAGTGTGCCCTGCTGTGCTGGAGCAGCCAGGCGAGCAGCACCAGGGAGTGCTGATGGGCAGGGAGCTCACAGTCTGAGCACCCCTTGGTCTCCTGCAGGTCTTTAATAGGACAGGTGTGAGCCCCACTCTCTGTGGGAGCCTCAGAAGTAGGGGACACACCAACAGATGGGAAGTAGCTGTTCCTGAAAGTGCCAGCTCAGTCATCCCTTGGAGCACCCATGCCACTCGGCAGCAGTGGGTGGGGAAGGAATGAGGGAGAAAAAGAGTCTGAATGGAGGAGAGCTGACATTCTGGTTGTCTTTTCCCCTCTCCCCAGAAGGCAGCCCATCCGGATTGTCCATGCTCTAGGATCACATATTCCCCCCAGAATCCAATGGCCCCTGTGTCCCTTGCAGTCTGGGCAGTAGTTGGAAAATGTTTGTGTGGGGACCAGTGACATGAAAACTGGGGGGCTGAAGCTCCCTGGGGAGGACAAGGCACATAATGGGTGGGGAAGCATTATGGCGCCAGCCATCTCAGCTTAGGTTTGTAATTTTTATTTTGATTTGTTTCAATATTCAATTTGAATGTGATGAGATAGTTCCTGTATACATACTTTGATGTATGCCTTGGAATTAAACTGAAAAATGGATCTATATTTTGATTCATGGAACAAATATTTAGTGAACACTTTCTATAGGCTAGATATTTGTGTCAGCATTGAATATACGTTAGTGAACACGGAAAGTCCTTACTCTAATAGAACTTTAAAATTCCTATCTCCTTTCTCACAAGTAAAATGAAATGATTGGATTAGAAGTAGATGGTACCTGAAGTCTCACTACTGTAAGAATATCTGGGGCTATGATTATGTGAAGTGTTATGCTGTAATATGAGCAGGAACACAAGGAACTTGAACATGGAAACCCTGGAATGCTAGACTAACAAGTGTGAGCACAGTTTGAGATGCAATAGAGAATCAAGACAAAATTTTAATTGGCAGGAAAAGAATTATGCTTTAGGAAGCACATTTAATTGAGAAGTACTGCATAGGATGAACTGGATTTAGGTTTTTTACAAATAGAAATATTACTCACCCAAGGATAGGGAATGGTTATTAGCAGTGTGCCTAGAAGAGCAAGGGCCTCCTTCACTCTTGGAAACTATACAAAAACATAGTTCATGGAATAACATGTGGCTGAAATAGGCAACCCTTCTAGATCTGGGCTTGTTTTAGTTACCAAAAAAATAAAATAAAATAAACGACTTTGTGGGTATATGTGTATATAAATGGAAAGGTTTTTGTCATTAAATAACTTTCATGCCAGGAACCTAAGTAGAAGGTGGCATAGAGCCATGAGACCACCTTGTTTATACCTTCCCCAGGGCCAGCCTTGGAGGCAGGAAACACCACCTTTAGCAGGACAGGAATTGTACGTGGAAGGTGGCTCACCAGGCACTGGGTTCAGTGTGTGTCAAGCCACTATACACTATCCCACAGGAAATACCTTGCCTTCCTGGACTACATTTCTTTGGGCAGACTGCCCAGGTTACAACTGCAGTCCTATGAAAGCAGCCACAGTGCAACAGGCAGGATTGAGGCCCCTCCTCTGACACAGCCTGTGTTGTTTTGAATTCTCTCCCTGAGGAAAAAGTAACCAAGATGGACCCTTTGAACTAAGAAACTATCCCTGGGGGGCTTGAAGCAATCAATAATGAGAGTATTCTGAAGAGATAGAATAGAGCCTCAGAATCATTTAATTTGAATAAAAGGAAAATGATTTAATTCTGTACCATATGCTGATAAGTGGGATATACTGATTAAATTAGAGAGGAACTCTAATAGTGAGAATATAAAAGTCAATGGGAACTTAGACTAAGATCAAGCTATAGAAATAGCAAGGAGAAGTTTATGGAATTTGGGGAGTGATAATTCACTCTTTGTGGAGTAAGAACTGTGTCATTCTCTAAGAACTGATTTATTTTATGTTTTAGGGATATGGGTTGTGTCAATTTTTATCATGTCCAATATGTCTTTTCAAATATTGTACCATTTATCTAGAACTTTGTCACATCTCCCCACTGATCTGACTGGCAAAAACCCACTTATCTTTGAAAATATGGCTCAGGTGTGACCTCTTTCAGGCGTCCTTTACAGATTCTACCTGAGAGGATAAAGTTTTCTTCCTTCTTCATTACTTTATAAACACTGCACTCTTCTATCTTTACCCTTGCCACACTGTATTTTATTTATTTTTCCTATTAAGATGATGGGCTTCTTAGTTATGTTTATGTTAGAATCTTTATTACTCATCATAGTGCCTGTAGAAGGTGTTTAAAAAGTATTTTTTAATGAAATGAATAAAAATTCAACAAAAATGTATTGATCACCAGTTGTATACCAGCTATAATATCCACACTATAGCTATAGTAGTAACTTAAAAAGTTATGACCTCTGTCTCTGTAGAACTTATAGTCTATTGGGTTGTTAGACAAATAAAATGGCAATTACAACCTGTTATGAGAGGCACATATTTAATCTATATCCATGGAGGCACATAGGATGAATTTCTCCTGTGTTTAAATTTTTGAAATGATATATTTTCATCTTAAAAGTAATGGCATATTCACAAAGCAATTAATATTAAATATATGGGGAGAAAATGGGTAGGACTGTGAAATCTGAATATTAAGCTTTATGTTTTTGAATTTGTACCTTTTCAGTTATATTACTATTAAAAATATTTTGACTCCAAAGTTTAAAAAATGTATATTTTTCAGTGTGAGCTGGGCCAATGATTCTTGGGCAGAATCGAGATGTAATGGCTCCCCATATGAACTGAAGATGTACCTTATTTTTTTGTTCTGACATGGTTATTTAGAAAGTTCTTAAAATAGTTTGTTTCCTTATTCTAGGAAAAGCAATGCATTTTTAAATTAAGCACTTTAGTAAAATAGTAAAGCTCACTGGTCATATAATATGATAGTCAGGAGACTTCTATCACAGCCTTTCCTCTCAACAAATTACCAAGTAATTGTGTCTCACTGCATTTTAGTTGCCTAAAATACTTTTGGCTCAACTGATTCTATAAGCTATGGAGTAGAGAAGTATTTCTTTATGAGTCCATCAGTAATTATGTATACATTTAAAATTAGGTATGTGTGATAAGGGGTGTGTGCATGTGTGTGTGTGTACTTCATATTAATATATTTCAGCACTATTTTGTATGGGTGCACATAGAATATGATTAGAATTTTTTCAGTCAAAATTACATCTGAAAACACCTCTTAAGAATGGTAATGAACATGTTGGTTATTATTTTTAACTTAGTCTACTTGATATGTAGAGGATGATTAATATGGTATACTTCATGACTTGTAGATAGAAATAAAGCTGTGAATTTCAAATCTTGGCCAGTGGTATTCATCACGTAAGTTTTTCAGAGGTGAAAATAATATGGCTTGATATACATGTGCTTACAATATTTTAGAATAAGTTCTCAGGGTTGGGATAGCCAAATGCTAGTCAAGATTATTACTTATCTCTAAATATTTTTCTTATAGTTGGAGTATGTAAAGATTATTCTCAAAATTAGATGATGAGTTATCCCATAAAGCTAAAAAAAGAATCGATGAGACTACCAGAATTGATAAATTCAGCAAAGTCTCAGATTACAAAACCAATGTACAGAAATCAATAGCATTCCTGTACACCAACAACAGTCAAACTGAGAACCAGATCAAAGACTCAATACTCTTCATGATAGCAACAGCAATAAAAAATACCTAGGAATATATTTAACTAAGGAGGTAAAAGACCTCTAACAGGGAGAACTACGAAACACTGAGGAAGGAAATAGCAGAGGATGTGAAGAGGTGGAAAACCATACTGTGCTCATGGGTCAGCAGAATTAACATTGTTAAAATGTCTATACTACCCAAAGTGATCTAAAGATTCGATGCAATCCCTGTTAAAATACCAACATCATTTTTCACAGATCTAGAAAAAATAATTCTATGCTTCGTATAGAACCAGAGAAGACCCCATATAGCAAAAGCAATCTTAAGCAAAAAGAACAAATTGGGAGGCATCAAGTTACCAGACTTCAAGCTATACTACGAGGCTATAGTAACTAAAACAGCATGGTACTGGCACAAGAACAGAGACATAGACCAATGGAATAGAACTGAAAAGGCAGATATAAACTCATCCTCATATAGCCATCGAATCTTTGACAAAGCAGACAAAAACACACACTGGGGAAAAGAATCCTTATTTAATAAATGGTGCTGGGAAAATTGGTCAGCCACATGCAGAAAACTGAAACAGGATCTGCACCTCTCACCTCTCACAAAAATTAACTCATGGTGGATAACAGACTTATATGTAAGGCATGAAAGTATAAGAATTCTAGAAGAAAATGTTGGAAAAACTCTTACAGACATTGGCCTAGGCAAAGAATTTATGACGAAGACCCCGAAGGCAATCATAGCAACAACAAAAATAAATGAGTGGGACTTGATCAAATTAAAAAGCTTCTGCACAGCCAAGGACACTATCATGAGAGCAAACAGACAAGCTACAGAATGTGAGAAAATAATTGCATGTTACACATCTGATAAAGGGCTGATAACTAGACTCTATATAGAACTCAGGAAAATCAGCAAGAAAAAAATCAAACAACCCCATTAAAAAGTGGGCAAAGGACATGAACAGAAACTTTTCAAAAGAAGACAGACTAATAGCCAACAAACATATGAAAAAATGCTCAACATCTCTAATCATCAGGGAAATGCAAATCAAAATCACAGTGAGATACCACTTAACTGCAGTGAGAATGGCTTTTATCAAAAAGTCCCAAAACAATAAATGTTGGTGTGGATGCAGAGAGATTGGAACACTCATACACTGCTGGTGGGACTGCAAACTAGTACAACATCTGTGGAAAGTAATATGGAGATACCTCAAAGAGCTAAAAGTAGAACTACCATTTGATCCAGCAATCCCATTACTGGGCATCTACCCAAGGATAAAAAAGACATTCTATAAAAAAGACATCTGCACTTGAATGTTTAGAGCAGCACAATTCACAAATGCAAAGATGTGGAAACAACTCAAATGCCTATCAATACAGGAGTGGATTAATAAAATGTGGTATTTGTATACCATAGAGTACTACTCTGCCACAAGAAACAATGGTGAACTAACACCTCTTATATTATCCTGGATGGAGCTGGAGCCCATTCTACTAAGTGAAGTATCGCAAGAATGGAAAAACAAGCACCACATGCCCTCACCATCAAATTGGTATTAACTGATCAACACTCATGTGCACATACAGTAGTAACATTCATAAGATGTCGGGCAGCTGGGGGGGGGGGGAAAGGGAATGGATATATCAATACCTAATGGGTGTGGTGCGCACCATTTTGGGGATGGACACACTTGAAGCTCTGACTCAGGTGGGGCAAAGGCAATATATGTAACCTAAACATTTGTACCCCGGCAATATGCTGAAATAAAAAAAAAATGATAGAAAAGAAAAGAACAAACTTAGAATGACAGGTTAGTATTTCCATTTTAAACAACATATAGCATAGTACAATGAAATATGTTAACAGAAAAAAATTCTGAAAAGTTAAGGGATTCCAATTTCTTGAGATTATCTTGTTTGTTACTTGTTTCAATTTAAACTGCATCTTGCACAGGTGTGTTGACATGGATTCTGATTACTTTGTATACTACAAAGGGAAATTTTCAATTTAGGGGAATGATTTCTTGTTAAAAAGGTGAATGTAGAGTAACAGATTGCACATAATTATATCCCATAAATAACTTACTGTTTCTTCTTCTTCTCTTTTATTTTCTACAAAATGACATATTGGTAAAATGCAAATAAAGTAATAGAGTATAATACCTGATAGTATTATATTATTTGGAAAATATTAAGCTCTTTTCACTGACAGAGACCACTGAAGTAGCTGAATTTTGGCCATAAAGAATTGTGGCTGATTTTTTTTATTAAATCACTTAACTTAATGAATGATTATCATGTCACAGTACTTAACTAGAATGATTTCCATTGCTCAATTTTGAAATTCAAATTTTGAAACTCTCTCCAAAGCTATTTTTTTCTGGTAGGGTATTTTTTAGTTATTCCAATAAGTAGTGATACCAACTCCTTTAATAGATAGTAGAATCTATTTAAAAGTTTGTACTCTAATAAGGTATCGAAGGCCTGAAACCCTATAATGTGGCATTAATGGAAGGCAATACTGAAGCAACACTGCATTCATAAGATTGATACTGCTATTCCTCATCTAAAATTACTTTTGCCAATATGTTGAAAACTGATTTGGTTTTGGAAACACCTGAAAATCATTTAAGGCCAAAGTTTGTGACATTGAGGGTTAAACAAACTAAAATATCAATTTAAATTAAGAAAGAAATAGAAAAAAATTTTGACAATAATAACAAGATATTTTATGTTTTATATCTCATGAATTTCCAAGTAGAGGTTTTAAAAGTATTCTAGGCTCTTGACTTTCAATCAATGGGTCATATGAGAATCTTCAGGTAGGTAGGAGGTGGAGGTGAAATAATTCAAAATGATGGTCAATAGTATAATAATTTTTATTTGAAAATAAAACATCTTCATTATTTTCTTAATAGAACTGAGAGAGTAAAGGTTGTCAATTCTTCTTGCCAAGTACAAATATTCAGGAGATCAATTAATAAATCATATGCATCATCCTTATATTTAATTGAGGGTCTGACACATATTTACTAAATTATTTATAATTATTTGACATATAAGATAAATTTAAGCTGCTTTTCATATTATATACCATAAATATAATAAATTATGTATATTTTAGATTGAGCATATACTCTATGTAAAATTAAAATTTGAGAATACTTCCACTTCTGCTTAGGATACAGAAAGTCTCAAGAAAGTATCAATCCCAATTTAAAAGTGAAAACATGCCAGATAATCTACAAAATCATGTTTTTTAAAAAGCCCATTGGAGATATGAGGTTGTAAAGAAAACTAGTAGACTGACATTCAGAAGGTAATGAGCCTCTCCTAGGAAAGAAGAGACTCATGACTGCTTCCATCCTTGTCAGAGCAATGGGAGGAAGAGGAAGCTTTCATATGTGTAAGAAGAGAAGATTTGACCTTGTGGTGAGCTTGTAGAGGTTGAGTGCAGGTAAGCATATTCATTTAGAAGAACCAGGAATCTTGGAGAACAAAACATACCCTACCCACAACTCTTTTCCAAGGGCCTTCAACAAAAACTGAGGTCAGAGTAGAGAACTGAGCAAAACCCATTCTAAGGTGTAGGGGTACCAGGCTTGCTAAAGTCTGGAGGAGAATTGATAGAAACCCGACATGCACTTGAAGCCTTATAATGAGTACCAGGTAGTGACTACATGAAGCTGGGGTAAGAGCAGAATAGAAACTTCTTTTGAGATGCAGGTGCATAGGGCCTATTCATAACTGAGAAGAGGGCAGAAAACCTTAGACAATTTTTCGAGGCACTCAGACCCCAAGCCCTGATAAAGGAAAGATTTATTTCTGCCATCACATCATTTGAAGCTGTGATAAACTGCATCTAAGTAAATCAACAACAAAAATCCAGACATAAGATGCTTAACAGGCTATACTGACTCTAGTGGCCAGACAGAAGGAGACATGCACCCTTTACAGTCATAAATATGATTTACTTCAATTTCTATTGTTATTTAGCCTACTGTGTCTGATATTCAATTAAAACTATGAGACACATGCAAAAGCAAAAAAAAAATGTGACCCATTAACAAGAGATGAAATAGTCAATAGTCTCAGAATGAGAAATGACTCGATTCTTGAAATTATTAGACAGCTTTAAAAATTAACTATGATAGGTATATGAAAAGTTCTGGTGTGAAAATGTTTAATAACATGCATGCATATATAGTAAATTTTGGCTGAAAAATGGAAATCATATTTTAAAAAGAAAATGGTAAAAATTAAAAAATACAATATCATAGATGAAGAATTTTTTTGATTAACTTAAGGGAACACTGTACCCAGTAGAGGAACAAATCAGTGAACTTGAAGACAAGTCAATAGAAGTTTTGCAAACTCAAACCAAAAGAAAAAGATTTTATATGAATTTTTTATAAAACAGAGATACAAGATCTATGAAACATTATCAAACCATTTAACATAAATGACCTTGGAAATCCAGAAATAGTAGAGAGACACACAAAAAGAAGAAACATTTGAAGAGATAATGGCCAAGAATTTTCCAAAATTAATTAAAGAAATTAAGTCACAGATCCTAAAACTCAGCAAATCTTGAGCAGTAAAAACATAGCAAAACTGCACCTTGATAAATCAGTCACTCTTCTGAAATTAAATATAAAATCTTGAAAGCAGCCAGAGAAGAAAATACATTGCATATAAGAGAACAATGATAGGAATGATGGCATATTCTCGATGGCATATTCTCATCAAATACAACAGTAAAAGACGACCATGGAATAACATCTCTAAAATGCTAACATTAAACAGTATCAACAATTATAACTTGGATTAGAATTCTATGTATAGTAAAAGTATAATTTAAAAAGAAATTTTTTTATACAGACAAATGCTGAAGGAATTTAACAGTATAAGATGTGATGCTAAAACATTTTTTTTTTAGGTTGAACAGAACAGATACCAGATAGAAACCTGATTCTGCATGAAATAATGAAGAATGGTAGAGCAGCATATAGGTCATAAATATAAAGACATGTACAGCATTTGTAGAAGTAAAATATTAAGCAAAATGAGTACAAAGGGCAGAAAGAGTGGTAACTGGAAGTATACTCTCACATATAACTCACATTGTTTTTAAAGTAGTAGACTATTTTTGAGGTATACTATGATAAGTTAAAAATGCATACTGTAACCTTTATAGCACCCACTTACAAAAAGTTCATACACAAAGAAAGATAACTAAAATGTTGAGTGCGATGTGCACTGTCTGGGGAATGGGAGGGGCATGGGCAATATATCTAACCAGAACTTTTGTACCCCCATAATAAGCTGAAATAAAAAAGAAAAAGTAAAAAAAAAAAAAAAAAAAAGACAGGAGATCACAAATTAACAATCTAATGTGACACCTCAAGGAAGTAGAAAAGGAAGAAGAAACCAAAAAAAAAAAAAAATGTCAATGGAAGAGATAAAATGAACACTTTTAAAACAATGATCAATTTGCCTACAATATAGGAACTGAGAAAGGTTGAAACAAAAATAAAAAAACAATATGGCAGACTTAAACTAAAATACATAAAAAATTATGTTAAATTTTAATGTACTAAACACCCCAACTATAAGTCAGAGACTGTCAGTCTGAATGCAAAATAAGAACCAACTATATGATGTTTACAAGACATACATTTTAAATATAAAGTCACAGATATGTTGAAAGTAAAGGATGAATAAAAGCTATACCATGCAAACACAAGGCATGACAGTACTGACAGAGGTATATTAGTATAAGAGAAAGTAAATATTAAAAACAATTGTGTTTTTAGCCGGGCCTAGTGGCACATGCCTATAGTCCCAGCTACTCGGGAGGCTGAGGCAGGAGGATCAGGTGAGCCCGGGAGTTGGAGGTTGCAGTGAGTTATCATGATGCCACTGTACTCTAGCCAGAGTGATAGAGTGAGACGCTGCCTCAAAACAAAACCAAAAAAAAAAAAAAAGAAAGAAAGAAAGAAAAAAATAGTGTTACCAGAAATTGCAAGGACATTTCATAATAATGAATGAGTAAATTCATTAAGAAAACTAAATGTGCATGTACCTAATAACAAAGCACACAAATATGTAAAAACTGACAGAACTAAAGAAAGAATTCCACTATCATAGCTAGAGACTTTAATACTTTTTCTTAATATTTAATAGAGCTATATATTTTTACAAAATCACCAAATATTTGAACAATAACACCTAATTGATACAGAAATCATTACACAAAATAGTAGAGTACATATTCTTCCAAAATAAATATGAAATATTCACCAAAATAGACCATATACTGAAACACAAAACAAGTTGCAATAACTTTCAAAAGATTTTAATCACACAGTATATATTTTCTTATCGAAACAATTTTAACTTACATATAAATACTACTAAGATATATAGACAATATCCATATACTTGAAAATTAAGCAATGTAACTTTAAATAATCCAAAGGCCAAAAAGAAAGAACAAGAAAAACTTTTAAAATATTTTGAGCTGTATGTGATGCAAAGAACGCATCAAAATTTGGTGATGCAGCTAAAATAGTACTTCTAGGGAAATGCATAGCTTTGTTACTGTATGAATCAAGAGAGAAAAGGGCAAAATTAAGACTCTATGTTTATTCCTTAAGAAGCTAGGGGATAAAAAAAGAACAAATTAAATCTAAAGAAGTAGGACAATGAAACAAAAATAAGAATGGAAATCTATGTAAATAGAAAACAGACCTACATTAGAAAAACTTTGTCAAAGTCAAAATTTGAAATAGCTAGCAAATTTGATAAATTACTAATATGAATGGTGAAGAAAATGAGTAACACATATTACCAATACGAAAAATGAAAAACCAGATGTCACTACAGATTCTATAGACATTAAAAGAGCAATCATTATGTTTCCAAGGTGTTCAACTTTATTCTAATAAATATGATCACTTAGATGAAATTGACAAATTCCTTGAAAAACACAACTTAACAAACCTGATACATAAGAAATAAAAATATGATATTCTTTAAAGTTAAATTCTTAACAGAAATTTCTCCATAAGAAAACCTCAGGCCTTTGAAATTCTGTAAATTTTAAGAGAGAAATAATATCAATCTTTATAAGTTATTTCAGAGGAGAAAAGAATGCTTCCTAACTTATTTTAGTATAGCAATATAACCAAATTCCAAAACCAGATAGAGAAATTGGAAGAAAAGAAAACTATAGACTAATATCCATTGGATTAAAGAAACAAAAAATAAGATATTAGCAAGGAGAATCCAGAAAGATATAAAATGATAGTACTTAATTAGTAAGTAAGCTCTATTCCAGAAATGACAAAAACTCTCAGCAAAGTAGGAATAAAATAAAACTTACCTAATCTAATGAAGGGCATTTAAGAACAATCTACAATTAAGATTACATTAAATAGTGAAATATTTAATATCTTCTTCCTGGCATAGGAACAAGAGAATAATATCTGCTATTACCACTTTTATTAGAGGTCATACTGAATATGCACTAAGGCAAGA
Organism: Varecia variegata; assembly: GCA_028533085.1. Classification (NCBI taxonomy): domain Eukaryota; kingdom Metazoa; phylum Chordata; class Mammalia; order Primates; family Lemuridae; genus Varecia; species Varecia variegata. The sequence continues at coordinate 42,369,257 of CM052439.1, read as the reverse complement.
AAAAGAGCTACAAGACATTAAGAATAAAAATAAAGAAACAAAAAGTTCTGGCAGATGACAGAATGTAGATGTAGAAAATCCTAAGGAACTTATGATAAAACGGGTAATAAAACAAATAATAAAACAAATAAGCAAGTTTAGCAAAATTACAGAACACAAACACAATATAAAAAATAAATTATATTTCCATATGCTCTTAATGAACAATTTAAAATGAAAAATTTTAAATATAGCATTTACAATAACTTCATAAAATGATAAAATATTTTAAGATGAATTTAACAGAAGATGTGCAAGTCCTTTGTGCTGAAAACTATAAGACATTGCTGAAAGAAATTTTAAAAGGCCTAAATAAGTGGAAAGATATGTCATATTTCTACTTGTAATACTCAATATTTCTAAAAATTTAATTCTCCCCAAACTGATCTATAGAGTAAATGCAATTGCAATAAAAAACTCAGTCAAGTTTTTTTTTTTTTTTCGCATAGTATTTGGCAAGATGATTATAATATTTTTATAAACATACAAAAGGCCTAAATTTGCCAACAAATATTGAAAGATAAGAACAAATTTGGAGAATGTACACTGCCTAACTTCAGAACTGACTGCGTGGCATTGGCGGTGGGTAAATAAACAGATCGACGAAACGGAATAGGGAGTGGTGAGATAGACTGGGAAGGGACCTGAGGTAAAGTTTTGGCATGACGAAAATGTTTTATGTTTTTGGTTTTTTTCCTTAAAAGTAAAAATTTTTATTTCAGAATATCATCAGAGCACAAATGTTTAGGTTACATGTATTACCTTTGTCCCACCCAAGTCAGAGCTTCAAGTGTATCCATCCCCCAGACAGTGCACACCACATCCTTTAGGTGTGTATATACCCATCCCCTCCTCCCCGCTCCTACCTGTTCAACACCCGGTGAATGTTATTACTATATGTGCACATAAGTGTTGACCAATTAGTACCAATTTGATGGTGAGTACATGTGTTGCTTGTTTTTCCATTCTTGTGATACTTCACTTAGTAGAATGGGCTCCAGATCTATCCAGGAAAATACAAGAGGTGTTAGTTCACCATTGTTTTTGTGGCTGAGTAGAACTCCATGGTATACATATACCACATTTTATTAATCCACTCATGTATTGATGGGCACTTGGGTTGTTTCCACATCTTTGCAATTGTGAATTGTGCTGCTATAAACATCTGAATGCAGATATCTTTTTTATAGAACGTCTTTTTTTTCCTTTGGGTAAATGTCCAGTTTTGATGGGGGTTTGGGTTCCACTGGTGTATCCATTTGTCAAAAATGATCCAGCTGTATAATTAAATGTTCTTTTTTTAACTGTATCTGCATTATACTTTAAAGTAAAAAAGTAAGTTTTGATTTTCTAGCAATTAACATTAAGTCTAGAAATCTCTATTATTTTATATCTTATTTTTCATCTGTAACTTGAGTTAACATTCATCATGCCTCAGCATGATGGAAATGAGGACCCTGTCAAAGTTGGGTCATTTGAAGCCATCTTCTAGTGTCATAAAATGATGTAAGGTATTAGGCTGCGGATATAGGCACAATAGAAATAAAAGCATAATTATTGAGTTTCAGATATACTTGAATGTCTAGAACATTCCACATCCACTTAGTACACATATTTGTTGATTTACAAGTGAGAAAATGACAGCTTCTTGAAGATCTTTGACAAAAAGATGATAATTAGTTCAAATCTAGATTCAAATATTGTATATTATAAAAAACAGTCAAAATTTCTCAACATCATTTATGTTTATAAACACTGAGCATTGATACCATGTGGCTTATTATTTGAATAAAAATCACAAAAGCTTATTTTTAATTTTTTTTTTGCTGACAGATACTTGTTCCACAAATGTAATTCACTATAGTACATTAGAGTAAATGGTATAAGACATACTAGCAATCTCCAAAGGCTGTGAGTTTGTTTAATATAGTCCTCTTAATTGTTAGACAAAAATCACACCGTTTAAGAAATTCTTGTGAAACCTTGCATTCTGAGTACTTTGCCAAAATATTACTTGGAGAGGAAATTGAGATGATATTTTAGAATTATTTTTATCTAATATATACAGTCAAAATTGAACAGAAGCCTTGACTAAGAATATTAAATTTCCTGTTTCCCAAAGATCAAATTATTATCCTCATTCTCTATTGGTTACCATAAAAGAAATTTATGCTTAACCTTTATGTATACCAATTTGTGCCTAAAGCTATCATAGAAAAAAAATATACTGTTTTCTTAACACCTGGAACTCTTCACTATCATTGAAGCTGCATCAATATTCTTCATTTTGAATATGCTAAAATGTGACTGGAGCAGAGGATGGAGTACACAGTGATTAGACGAAGCAATGTATAATAATATTGTTCCAGCAATTCTCCGTTTTATGATTTTGGGGATGCGTTGAATTGTCCATCTCCAATCATTGACCTTCAAAACTATGTTCAACCATCTATAAAATGGCCTTAACCTAATCATCAAGGAACTTCACAGTGCAAAAAGTCTCCATTAAATATCAGATTATTTCCATTGTCTTGTATGAATATGATTGCTGGTAATAAAGCACTTTTGGTCAATATCAAGGACTGTTACTTATAAAAAGAAATTATACTTGGCCAGATTTATGCATTGATGTTGTAATATTACCAATTTTGGGGCAATATGGATAACACAAATTTTCAACTCTTCAAAAAAGAAAAACAATCAGTGATTATTGGTATATTTAGCAGATAGATTTGAGATTTTGAAAACTTTTGAGATTTCATAATGGTAACACCAACAGTATTTATTCTTCTTGATGTACTTCAAATATTTATGACTAAATATTTTGATACTAAATATTATTTACAAAAGTATGTTTTCATTTTCTCAACTTGATAAAGTTCTCAAGAACCAGGATCTTTAACATAATGTCATGAAAAAACAAAGATGACTGTTAAGATTCAGTATACTAAGTTAGTTTTCAGATTATTTATCTTCTTATTTTTTGACTTGATTTATATAGTTCAGGGGTTCTTAAGGCCTCAAGGCCACATGTAGCCTTCTAGGTCCTTAAGTGTGGCCTTTTGCCTGAATCCAAATTTTACAGAATAAATCTTTTTATTTTTATTAATACATTTTTATTTCATCTTTTATATTTTTATTTTATTTTTGAAATGAACATATTTAAAATGCCAAAAAATAAAATAAGTTTCATTGAAATAATCCTCTCAGATTGACTGGCACAATCAGAATAGCAGTAAGTCATAAGACAGCTGCTATGCTCAATTTAGTTCTAACTTCCCTACCTGACTGGTGCCACTACCGCTCAAGGCTGGTTGGTGAGAGTTTATGAGGGTCAAGTACACCAGCCTATTATCAGCTTTTGACTATGGTGCACTGTGTTTCTGTTTGAAGTGGAATTTGTGAATAGTTGCATAGATCAAGAGTATTTTTTAATTCTGCCTGCTTAACAGCCCATCATGTCAAAGGAGACCAAGAGAATGCTAAAGAAACAAAACACATTTTTTAATGAGGATTGAGAATTGCAATATTATCTTGTTTCTGCTAACGATAATATGATTTTCTTGCTTTGTGATACTGTAATATCGACAATAAAGAAATTCAATGATCATCAGCATTATAACACTCATAAGGACCAGAAATATTTTAAATTAGAGGGAGAGACATGAAAGGTTGTATTGCAGAAATTAAAAGACGAAAAGTAAAGACAATTCTTTCAAGCAGAAGTAAGACCTGGAAATAACACCACTGAAGCAACTTGTAAAGCAGCTTATGCACTCGGGAAAAAAGAAAAGCCATCAGGTGATATAGAAATTGTGAAAGAATGCACTGTTGAAGTTATAGGATGCTTAGACAACAATAACATTTCAAGTACAAACAATTGCCTCTTTCAAGGGAAACCATAACTGATTGCCAGCATGAATTAGCTATCAACCTAACAGAACAACTTCATGAAATATTTCATTCATTCTTTCTTCTTTTTTTATCTTTGCTGCAGAGAATTCATGCAATATTTCAAAAGGAAAATATATATTATTCAGTCACTTTGGATGAATCAACTGGTGCTACTGACTCAGCATAGGTTTCATACTTCATTTGGGTTGTAACAGAAGGTTTGATTTTCTTTGCTACAAATAGTTACTCACTTTGGGCACTTCTGCGAACAGAACACGGGTAATAGATATCTTCAACAACTTTCAAGATAAATGTCATGAGATTGAACCAAATTTGGTAAATTTAGTGAGTGTATGTACAGACAGTGCACCTTCCATGACAGGAAAACATGAAAGGTTTATTGCACAGATAGAAAAAGTATTAACAGATCCAGATATTCTCATTTGTTTTCATTGTATCTTGCATCAGCAAAACCTCTGTGCTAAATCTACTATTTTAAATGACACTTTGCAATAAGTTATAAGTACTGTTAACTATATTCATGCAAATGTAACATGGCATTGAAAATTTTATGGACAATTTCATAATGCTAAATTGACCAGTGAAGTATTCAGTGTGAATTTGCCATTGGCTATTCCAGGGACAGGTGTTAGCTAAAATTTTATCTCTGTGAGAACAGATAGTTAAATTTTATGAAGGATAGAATCCTCAATGTGAATTATTGAAAGATTTCTATACGAATGCAGCATTTCTGTGTGGTATCATGTCAAATCAAAACAACTAGAATATTTTTTTGCAGGTAAAACTAAGTCTGTATATGATATGTGGCCAAAAATCCAAGCTTTTTTCAAAACACTTCTTCAAAAGGGAATTTTGGATGAACATTTTCCCCACTTAGCAAAGGTCATTAATGAGCAGGATGATATATGTGAATCATTTGAAGAATGCACAGCTGTTACAGACCTATTAATTGGAGAATACAATGAAAGTTTCACTGACTTTGAGAATCATGACCTCACACTCAAATTAGCATTTCAGTCTCACCTAGTTGACATCACCAAGCCACCTAAAGTACTACAGATGGAATTGATTGAGCTCTCAGTAGATGACATTTTAAAGTCAATGTTTGATGTTAAGAAAGATCCAATTGAAAGATGGAAAAATGCAGTAAAATACCCACAGCTTTGGCAACATGTCCGAAAAATGCTTTCTTGCTTTTCAACCACTTATTAGTATGAATCTACATTCTCCTCCCTAATCCAAATCAAGATGCCCTTAAGGTTACACATGACTGATACCCATCTAGAGGATCAACTAAAGCTGTGGACCTCTATCCTGCAACCAAATATTCAAATACTTTCCAACAAAAAGCAGACACAACAAAGTCATTGAAAGGTTAGTTAACTTTAAAATTAACAAATAGTTTTCATTTTTTGAAATTATTAAGTACATAGTAGTTAGATTTTTATGAAATAATGTACATTTTTAAGCATATCTAATTGAAGTCTCTTGAATGCAGCCTTATTTGATTACAGCTAAATTAATGCAGCCTTCTAACATGAAAAGATTCCCCACCCCTTGTAAAGTTGATTGGCTCACCATATCCATTCTTCCGTTTTTCCTATCAACTATTTTTCCATGGGAAACTCTCCTTTCTTTCATTCTCCTTCCAGTGGTTTGGGTGAAAGTGACCGTACGCCTGTCCCCATGGGAAAGCCACACATCCTGAAGGCTCAGGCCTATGAGACAGTGAATGCTGGGAGTCTTGCAGCAGCTCCCAGAAGAGATCCCTGTCTTCAGCTGCATCTTTACTGAAAGAATCTGAGACCTGTAGCAGCTGCAGTTGTCTTTTGGTCATGAGAGGAAAGCATGAAACTGGTTGAGGGCTTGGAGTTTAAAGATGAAACTTCAGTCAACATGAAAGACTATATAGAGTGAAAAACGTTCTGCAATTTAGCCCTGCTACTGAGATTTTTTTTTTTTAATTTTCACCATCATGATTTTAATTTTTCATACTTAATTACTTCTTTCTTTATAGCAACATTTTTTATTTTATGGATATAATGGCCCTTTGAATTTCTCTGAGGATAATAATAATACTCATTTAAAAATTCTCTAATACCATTTGCATCAACATTTTCATTGGAGAGTAGTTATTTTTCCAAATTGGTGTTAATTTTCCTCAAATTGTTGATGATCTTTGGTATATTCATATTTAGAATGCTATTAACTGAATACAGTCTTCCTAGGATAAATGAAAACCTTTATTCCCCTGAATGTCACAGAAAGTACTGGCTCCATTTTGTGGGTAGAGAAAGTGTTGCTGGTCTTTGGGTGTCCAGAGAATTTGCCCTCTTGGGGGTCCATTGTCCATCTAGGTGATTACCTATTTCTATTCTCACTCCCACTCTTAATTCTGAGAGTTCCCTTCAGCTAACATCGTTGTATTTATAAAGCCCTAGTGATGGTTTTCTCTTGGGGGCAAATACTGTAACCAGAAAATAAGACTGAGAAGACTGGAAAAAAAAATTCCAGTCTTTAAATTAATTATCATGCCTACTGGCAGATGGCTCACTGCTACTTCCAGGATCCTTTACTCGTGATCTTGGGGTTATTCTTTGGTTCTGTTGGGAAGATTTACTTTTGTGGAGAGCCTCTCTTTCTCTTCAGCTGTGCTGGGTTTCATAGTTGATCTGTCCCCACCTGTTTTCCACTTTCCAAAAATTCTTCCATTTTAGGTTTATTGACAGCAGCATTTCCTTGATATCACAGATTTATTCTTATTTGTATATTTCTTCTGTCATTTTAATGGATTTTGTCTAAAGAAACAAGGTAAAGGCTTTTGCTTAGCCATTTTAGAAGGGAAAATCTTCCATATAGTCTATTTACTACTATTGTCACAAATTATTTTTAATATTTTTTTCTACCAGAAAGGTATGATATCAACTGCTAGTGATTTCTTGCATCTATAAGGTAATTTTAAAAATAGAATTACCCAACAGTTTTCCAACTCATTGCTAATAGGGACTGAATCTCTTGATCAGCCTCTTGCTATTCAGTGACTTGCAAGAAATAGTTTAGTGTGCATCTAACGCCCCTGGCTTCAATCTACAAGCCAATAAGGAAACTGGTTAGTCATTTTCATGCTAACAGTGGTTCACAATCTTTTACCTGGGGCCTTCCAGAATTTCAAACTGGGGTTCTAGGAAAAGGAGGTGATCAAAACTGGCAACTGTCAGGCCCACCCTCCACCCCTCTCCAAGTTACAATGAAACATGGGGAGAAGGTTGTGGTGCTGATTCTGAGTGTGGAAGAGAGGTGTGAATTTATTCTTTTAACTCATGAATGAGCATCTCCTCCCTACTCATCAAGGCTTAAATTTACTCCCTTCTCATCATAAAAAGGTTGGACAGCTCTGGTCTGAGAAATTACAACAGAAAATATTTTGTTTAACAAAGACTATCTCAAGGCTTGTCAATCTCAATTTCCGCCACCAATTAGGCTTTCTATCTTTAAGGATAAAAAGAAAGTAAATATTGCCTTACTGAAATTGGTACAAGTTTTCATTTATAGTCAGATGATTAACTTCCTGCATGACTAATGCATGTAAAGTGGAAGATCTAATGCTGTTTTGGCTATGTTAGAACATTTCAGTTTATGAGAGGAAAAGAAGCAGAATAAACTGACATTATTATAGCAACTGATTTTGAGGAATATCACTGCGTAATATCGCTGAGATAAATGAAGTCTATGTGTAGTTATGAATTCAAAATGATTTTCCTTTTTTCTAACAGGCCTCGCTTTTGTGACATGACCCCTAGCTTTAACAGTAAGGTTATATTGCTTGGAATATCACCCTATCTAATTTCCGTTAATTTAGCCACTGGGGAGAAGGCTAATTGAAGGTCTGGTTGTAATAACATAATATATCAGCGTGGGATTTATTTTACAAAAGTAAATTCACTATCATAATAAACTGTCCCCCAAAATAGTGACACGAGAACTTGAGGGCTTACTGTGGTGTGAAGTCTTTCAGTTAGGAGGAATACAATTGAGATGAATCTTCTCTAATTAGAAAAGGTAATTTTTCAAAATCATAATATACCTGATGATGTTTTTAAGGGAAAAAAAAACATTGAAATATAGCAGTTGTGGCTGGTTAGTTTTGTCTAAGTTAAGGACAAGGACACAGATTCGATTCCCAGGCAGACATTTTAATTGATTGCTGATTTATGACAACACATTGTGACTATGCTGCAAATCTGTATTCTCAGGAACATGAGCCTATGATCACAAAGTGGTCCAGAAAAAAGTTTAACCTTGAACTTATCAATACAAATCACTAAAAGCATGAGGGTTTGAGGGTTTGGAAATACTGAAATATTTTGTTTTTGAAAGGTTAGCATATTAAAATCAGTTACATGGAAAGGGTTTACATATAAGCCCCATTTCTACTATTATAGTGACCTTAGTATTTTAGAGAAAAAGGAACAAAGGCATATCTTTAAGAAAATACTAAACTGGATAGCAGTGAAGGTGGTCGGCCACTTAGCAATATGTTTTTAACCTGTTTTGTAGCTTTAATTTATTCAACAGTTGACTAGGTATTGACCAGTCCAACTCTCAAATTTATTAATTCTGGTCTTCTGGGACAACTCACAGTTTTAGACCATTGGGAAAAAAACATTGAGGACAAAACATAAGGGAAAAAAGATTCAAATTAATACCATGACAGCCATTAGTATCTAATATGGATTGATAGAATTAAATAGTGTAATCTGTTAGCCAACTTCTTCCTGATGACTCCTCAAGGTCTTTTGATAGTTCTGCTTTAGATGGACAGGCAAACAGTGATTCAGATAAAAATGACACTCCTTTATAACAAAATGTATGGAGCCAAGGAGTACAATAATTCCGGGGGAATGATATGGAGACCTCTTAGCTACTGACAAAGCTGGACATAGTCTATTATTGCACAGAAAGAAAGAAACGTCTGTCTCCTGTGGTGTTATGCATCAAGTTATGATGAAGATGTGTTTTAAATATATACAATTGCACATCACTTAATGATGGGGATGTGTTCTGAGAAATGCATACTTAGGCAATTTCATCATTGTGTGAACATCATAGAGTGCACTTCAACCTAGACGGTATCGCCTACTGCACACCTAGGCTGTATGGTATAGCCTATTCCTCCCAGGCTAAAAACATGTACAGCATGTTACTAATGAATGCTGTAGGCAATTGAAACACAATGGTAAGTATTTCTATGTTTAAACATAGAAAAGGCACAGTAAAAATACCATATAAAAAACAAAAAGTGGTACATCTGTATAGGTCACTTACCATGAATGGCACTCACAGGACTAGAAGGGTGCTCTGGGTGAGTCAGTGAGTAATAGTGAGTAAATGTGAAGGCCTAGGACATCACTGTACACTACTGTAGGCTCTATGAATACTGTACATTTAGGCTACACTAAATTTATAAAAAATATTTTTCTTCAATAATAAATTTACCTTAGTTTACTGTAACTTTATAAACTCATTTTTTAACTTTTTGAATCTTTTATAATAATACTTAGCTCAAAACACAATTGTATATTGCATATTGTATAGCTGTACAAAATATTCTTTTTTATATCCATATTCTATAATCTTTTTTCTATTTTTAATGTTTTAAAAAATCTTTTAAAAGTTTTTGTTAAAAATTAAGATACAAATACACATATTAGCTTAGTCCTATATAGGGTCAAGATCATCAAGACATCACTAGGCAATAGGAATTTTTGAGCTTCATTATGATCTTATGGGACTGCTGTTGTATAGGTGATCTGTCATTAACCAAAATGTCATGCAGCACATGATTGTATTTAAGTTTTCAACTAAATTACAGTAAGTATAGAAATAACAAAGCTCTTACTAAATGCACTTTTCCTTCCAATTTTTGTTCATATGTTCATGCCTATTAATAATTTCAATCATGTTGACTCAAGTTTGGCCAGGTATGGTGGCTCATGCCTGTAATCCTAGCACTCTGAGAGGCTGAGGTAGGAGGATCACTTGAGGTCATAAGTTCAAGACCAGTCTGAGCAAAAGCAAGACCCGGTCTCTACTAAAAACAGAAAAAATTAGCCAGGTGTGATGGCGCATGCCTGTAGTCCCAGCTACTTGAGAGGCTGAGGCAGGAGGATCGCTTGAGCCCAGGAGTTTGAGGTTGCTGTGAGCTGGGCTGATGCCACAGCACTCTAGCCTGGGTGACAGAGCGAGATTCTGTCTCAAAAAAAAAAAAAGTTTACTCAAGTTTGTAGTCATTCTTCACTTGTTATTTCACAAATATTTTTTCCTATATTTTTATTTTATATTTTTCAGAGTGGTCATTTTTAATGACTACACAGTTTTTGATATAATTAATGTGTGACAATTGCAGCCATCTTCCCCTGTTGGATGTTAGATTGTCTTCAGATTCTCACTAATACAATGCTAGAGCAGTCATCTTCATGAACTTCTGTTCTGCTTGAATTATTTCCTTACGATATATTTCTATAAGGAAAATGTATATGTTTGTGAAGAATCCTACCTTTCAAGCTGGTAACAATAGTTCCCTATGATCTGTTAAAAGATAATGCTTGTAAATGTACTGTAAGACATTGTATTAAATATAAAGTTTAGTTCACTTTACAAAAAAGTTCCTTCAGTTATACATATTAAGAATTATTTCAAAAAATAAATAAGGCAGAGAGCAAGATAGCTGAGTAGAGGTTCCTGGTGCTTATCCTCCCTTCCCCCAAAAAAGTACCAAAGTAACAAAGAAATAGCTAAGACTTGACTGTAGTGTTAAAGTGAGAGCATCAGAGTGCATTGGGGAAATGGAGAGGTACCTGTGGTGCTTGAAAGCCCAGAAGGGCAGTGTGGAGAGGGAAAGGAGGTCCCAGCTCTACCATCCTGTCTCTCCCACCCAGATCAACCTGGAGTTAGGAGGCACTTCCCCTTGCAGTAAAAGGTAAGCAGAAGTAACCCATCAGCTCCTATTGCCCCTGCAAACACCTGCAGTTCTTACTACAGGAGAATCCCACACTTCTTGCAAGCCCCGAGCCAAGTTCGGGGAGCTGCCAGGCACTCATGCAGCTGCATTGCTCCAGATTAGAAGCACAATGTGTGCAGTGCCCCCCTACCCTGCCGCCACCCCACCTCCTGTGACTCAAGCTCCTGGAGCACAACACCATCTTGAAACCAGAGCCACTTCTAGAGTTCACCCTGCTCGGGGGGCCAGTAACCACTACACCTCTCCAACCCTGGGGTGCCATCACCAATTCACCATGGTCACACGAGTGACTACAATGCTGTAACCCTCGCTCCTCACAGCATGGGCCCAGGATTGGCTGTGACTCTAGTCCTGCACAGAAGGGAAACCAACACCCACTGCCCACACTTTCAGCTGGAGAAACAGTCTGGTAGACTCTCCCAGGGTAGACCCATTCTTGAGTTAGCCAAACCACTGCATGACTTTGCCCAAGCAAGAGAGGCTCTGAGCTGCCAAGCGGCTGACATGCCCTCTGGCTGGCCAAACTGCTTAATGCCCACTCACATGGCCTGAAAAACAACCCAGACAACCCACTCCCAGAAGACACCCCCCTCCAAGCTGGCCAAGCCCCTACACACATGCCCTTAGGACATAAGAAATAGCCCAGTGCCCGAGGCCAGTGAAACAGCCCAAAGACTCCATCCTCAGCTGACAGGCCCCAAGCCAGCCAAGCAGCTGTACACTTGTGCCCCCTCCCCAGCTAATAACCCTGCCACCCTTACCCCAGTGAGCCAGACCCCAAGTTGGCTGATTCATTATGTGCATGCATGCACCCCTGTCCTAAGAAGTAGCCTGGCAAGAGCACCCCTAGCAAAGCTGTGCCACTCTTGCCACAAACTCTCACAGCCTAGGCCACAGACACCCACAAACATCACTAGTGTGGATTCCAGCTGAAGAAATTGCGCAGACATTGTCCACCTAGAAAAAAAGTAAATGCACCTAACTCAGCTGATACCCCAAGACCTATCTATAGGAATAAATCTTTCCCTGTGAAACCTATAACATTAAATTGGAAGAGGCTACTGTTCCACCACATGCATAAAAATCAATGTAAGGACACATCAAACAGGAAAAAGCAAGGAAATATGATGCCTCCAAAGGAATGCAATAATTCTCCAGAAATGGACCTCAATCATAAGGAAATATACAAGTTGAGATCCTTTGTTTTACTTTTAGTGAAAGGAAGTATACAGAAAGTCACATTTCCAGAGGTAAAAACTGAATTTAAAAAGAATTAATAGGAATGTCAAGCCAGTGATGCAAATGAAGAAGATAGTAATATTAATAATAGCCATAGCTTTTTCGACTATTTATTACATGCCAAACACTGTTCTAAAATCTTTATCTGTTCTATCTCATTTAATCCTTGAACCAACCCAAAGAGGCAGATACTCTCATTAGTCCCATTTTATAGGTGAGAAAACTGAGGCTCAAAGAAGTTAAGTAAATTGCTCAAGGACACAAATTTAAGAAGCGGTGGACCTGAAAGCCGGTGCTCTGATCTCATAGCCCTTGCTCTAAACTACAGTTATGCTGTCAATGACGTGCACTTTATTTTCACTACTTTTTTTGAACTACTTCTGTAAAGACCTACCTTTGGTCCTACATTCTCCACAAAATCATTCTTTTAATTCTCTGTGACCAATTTCTCTGAATTTCCACTTCCTTTAAATCTGTACAATAAATTCCAGCCGTAGGGATAAGAACATTCACTTTTCTGCACTCCTATCCCCACCCCAGGCTTCCCTGTCCTTCCTGACCCTCCACCTGCCCTTGAATAGCATGAAACACATTTCAAAGAGCATAGACAAGCTTAATTCATAGATGTTGACTGTTTTTCCTTAACCCATTATTTTGTAGGCTGCTGTACAAAAATCTGGCAGAAAAAATCCTGTAAGGTTCAGTAAGAGACATACTTTTCTTACTATCTATTCTCAGTCAACAAAATTTAAATAGCATTTAGATGGCAAATAGTGCTCTCATTTCAAGCATTTAATATTTTTGCAAATCTATTTTTTGAACTAATTTTATGCCTAATAATCATTCCGCTTTAGTACCAGCATGCCATGTTGCATGACACCCTGGCTCTGCTGGAAAGTTGCTTTCTCTGAGAAACGGTTGGCAAGTACCAAATTTATTCTGCACAAATTGTTTTTATAGAAGCCTGATGTTCTTCAATCTTTTCTTAAATTGAACACTGGTAAGATACAATGTAAACTGCCTTGCAGCTACATTGAATTTGCCATGCTTGCTCTCCACACTTGGAATTAGATTGATGTTTCATTTTATACAAAGGATATTTTAAATAGCTCTGAGTATACCTCCATACTACTCACAAAGCATATATCCTCATTATTTTAATATTTCTTCCATATCCTTTTTTTAAACCAGACAGCAGCTTGATTACTCCCTTGGGTCAGGAGAACAACACATATTTTCAATGAGTATTCACCGACGGGTTTTCACAGAGTGTACTTCGAAATCCACAGCTATGACAGGGAACGCCGTGAGCTCATTAGCTGATAGTTAAACGATAGAATCCAAGTATGAATCTTTAAAAGAGAACCCCAATTTAGGGACATATTTTATAAAAATAAAATACACTGAAGATGGAAAAATATTCATGAAAATACCTTTTCCCTGATATACTTTTCAAGGCAGAGCTTTTTTAGCAGAGTTTGCCAATTGTCATCAATTCATCTTCTTAAGCACATAATTCAATCTGTTCAATGTTGTACTATGGCAGTGCTGATGAGCTTTTAATTCTCCTCTATTTATTACAGCAAATGTAGCACTGACCTTAATAAAACATCTATTAAGGCAAAAATGTCAGTACCATATTTTTGAAGACAGTCTCAAGTGCAGAAGTTCCAAAGGTCAACATGATATTTTGAAGTGGGTCATTCAAACATATATTAAGTTTTAAAAGGATGTAACTGAAATCTCTTGATAATTTGATACATTTTTATTTTTAAACAGGAAATGCAGGAACAGCATAGTGATCTGATGTTGCTTTATTTGACTGTTGTTAATCTCCTGAAAGTATAAAAATTTTCTTATGTAAATAGTTATATCCTATTGATCAAGTATTTAAGGTTGAAGAGGAAAATATAGTCAGTTAACAGACATTGCCCTCATGATACACATAATATGAACTGATTTTAAGTAAATTGTTGACAAAAATTATCTTGACCTGGAGCAGTGCTATGTATATGGATGGTTTTCAAAATTTAGTTGTTTAAGTAAATCTGTTAAATTGATTGCTTTGTACTAATTAGCTGAATTGAATTGAATGAATACTTTTGATTTCTTTGTTTTTTTTACTTTTGAATTCTTTATGTCATAGCAGTCTGAAGATGAAATAAGCTATGAAATTAATTTAATCATAGATTTTGAGATACTGCTATATTTAAGGCTGTCTATTAGGCTCTGTGTAGATGAGAAATATTTAGAACACTCTATGCCTGTCTTCAAGGAGTTTACAATCCAGCAGGAGGAATAAGACACAAATAAATATAAAGTTAGTTTTACCAATGACTCTGTAATGAGATTATTCTGTACTATCCCAAGCAATGGCTCTTTGATCACTGACCACGGCCAGCTCAGTGGCTGCCTCAGTGCAATCTATTCTTCTGTAAGACTGAAATATAATTGGAAAGCTCTACATTGAACTGAAATAAAATTGGTTTCTTTGTGATTTCTTTCCACTGGTTTCTTGTTCTGGTCGTTTGTATCAAGAACAATCACTTCCTCTCTTGCAGACTGATCCTTTAAATTTAGGAAGATCCTTCTCTTTCTGTTTTGGTCAATTCACTTCAGTAAATGCCTTTATCTTCTCTTTTAGCTAAACTTCTCTAGTTTTTTTAAAATCTTATATAATGATATTTTGAGATACTCCTACCCCTCCCCTCAAATTATCCCATTTGTCATATTCTGGTTGGCAGAAAAAGCCCATGTGGTTTAGAAACAAAAATGATTAATACAGTAGAGTGATACAGACTAACTTATTGGAGATAGAACAGCACTGAGCACAAAATGTCATAGTAAATCATAACGATAGAATGCTCAGTGTTCTTCAAGGATGTTTCTTGTGACTCAAATTTTTAAAAAACTTTAAAAATCCACCCGGTTAGTGCTCACAATCTGGATGTATGGGTGTTGCTGACGCTGAAAAATGCAAACCATGATGCAGGCACACAGAGATTGCCCTTTCATTTTCATCTGCAACCGCCATGTAAGAATCTGTTTCATTTCCTCACAGTCTGTTTGACACCTTTAGTCAAAAACCCACCCCATCTGTGATGCCTCATGCCATATTGTTCTGTCTACCAGGGATGCTTCCAATTGGTTCCCAGCTCTGCCATGCTACTTGAATTGGGCTGCAGTGTCTCTAGACAGCTTCTTAGTTCAACTTGCTGTTCAGCTGCTATTTGGATTCCTGACATTGTGTGTTTATTACATGTCTCCCGTGGAGCAGAGGTATGTAACCACATTGGCTGCTGTTTTAGACTGACTGCTTCAGGATCTTCTTGGCCATCTCAGACTCATTTTGTGCTAGTTATAGTTGGCTGGTGACATTGAGCTTCAGGGAGCCTACTAGAGCGTCAAGGGTATGTCAAAGACCTAGCAGGCACCTTGAAGATTAGATACACTGTTGCGCAGATCCACATTTTGGCCTGTCCTTAGGGACATAATTTTTTAAAATTAATTTATTCTTTTCTTTTTCTTGTCAATTAGCACATCCCTAAAATCTGATCACAGGTTTAGTGATAGGTTTGGACTCTCTGTTTAGTGATAGGTTTGGACTTTCTCTGTTCATGAAAATCTTGAGTCCAAGAAAGCTGTTTTTGTAGTTTCTATTTTGTTCAGTTTTTGAAATAACAGCATCAATAACAACATGACAACAAATTCAAGTAAAAGTCATGGAACATAAAATGTACTAGAACACGACCCCTTTGACCAAGCCACCCTTTCCTTGCCATTCTTCAAGCCTTCTCTGGCTCCAAGACATCTCTCTCTCCTAGGGATCTTTTCAGAACAGAGCATAGTGGTGAGGATACAGGCATTAGGGGCACAGAGATCCAGATTTCCGGCCCAGCTCTGTTGTTAACTACTGTGGAGACATTGAACATCTCGTGTAAAGCTAGGATAGTAACACTGATAGTTATGCTAGGGATTAAACATAAGTAAGATTGAGGGCTGGATGCATTCTGTCCTTGCTCTATACTCCCAAACTTAATCATGTTGTGCTTTTCTAGTGAGACCTTGTCTCATGCTCCATCAGAGTCATTGTGCCTTTGCTTAGCATCCTGATGGCTGGTACTTGGTCTCTTATACCCTTATGTCCCCAGCCACGAATAATACAATATTTTTAGTAAATTCTTCCATCTGGAAGCTAGGCACTTGCCAAAGTCATGAATCTTCCATATATGATTTACTTCCCATGAACACAAAAGCTGAGCTCAGAATCTGTGACTAAAAACTATTGGAGAAGAAACTCAATTATTTAATTGCCATTTCCCCACCCCTGACAACCTGCCTGTTCCTTTCCTCCTGAAAGTCAATAATAATTTGAATCTATAACAAGTCTTGGTAAATATTTGCCTGTTGTTTCCCAAAATATGTGTCAACAACACTAGCTCTACAGGATGGTAAATAGAAATCGTTAAAAAAAAAAAAGTGGTTTACATGATCAAGTGAGTTTAGAAAACTCTGGTTCAAGTACGATTAAAAATATTTTTGGTTGTAGGACTTGTCAACATTTTCAATACGTTAATATCCTTAAAAGGAGAGGGGATAGAGTAGATGGTTTTATATTATTTATTTTCCTTGCGGTTGGAATCTAAGAGGGGATTATCCCTCAGATGACCGGTATTTTGGAAATTTTGAGAAATGCTGATCCAATCCATATGAAAAAGAGACTCAGAAAGCCATTTTTCTTTCACTGTGCTTCATAAACATATGAAACAGCAAAAGAGCAAAGGGACAGAAGGAAGCCACAGAAACAACAAAGGTGGCATTGGACACAAATGAGGAGAGGAAGATTCTGTGTTTTTAATCTATCCGCAAACTATCACTCTGTCCATGAAACTATCTGTCCCTTTAAGTCAATTAATATCCAGGCCTTCCAAATTTCTGTAGTTGTCTGGCTACCTTCACCCTCTCAAACCCATTTAATCTAATCTGATATTAATAATTTTTTGGGTTAGTGCTATATATCTGAATCTGGGTGTTTGCAGGGTAATGCCCTGTTATGGGTTAAATTCATAAGTTGAAGTCCTAACTCCCAGTGCCTAAGAATGTGAATTTATTTGAAAATAGAGTAATTTAAGAAGCAATTAATTCAGTTAAGATGAGGTTGTACTGGAGTAGGGTGCGCCCCACAATCCCATACGAGTGGTTTCCTTATAAAAAGGGGACATCTGGACAGGAGGAAGGCATGAAAATAGGGAGAATGCCAATGAAGACAAAGGTGGATATCAGCGTGATGCTTCTACAAGCCAAGAAACTCCAGAGATTGCTGGTAGCCCAGCAGACCTAGGAGAAAGGGATGGAACAGATTCTCCCTCACGGCCCTCAGAACGAACCAACCCAGCCAACACCTTGATCTTAGACCTCCGGCCTCCAGAACTGTAAGAAAATAAATTTCTGTTGTTTAAGCCACTCAGCTTGTGGTACTTTGTTATAGCAGCCCTAGAAAACTGATACATGCTCCTAAAATTCCTGGAAGGAAATAGGGCCACTGTCTGGCTTACATACCTTTCTAACCCCAGGCCCACCCCAGGCCCACCCCAGCTTCCTTCTCCTAGGTTCCTGTGTCTTACTTCTTCTCAAAGTCCAATGAAGTCAGGGAGTCAAGGCCTATTCTCTGTGTCCCTACATCTGCTTTGGATCTTAAATCCTTGTTCTGTTCCCATGAAGCATTACACTAGCGAGCGTCGAGCTGGGCACCTGCACGTAACCAGCTCACTAGCCTCTGGGTTGTTAGTTGACTAGATTATCTAGTGCAACATATTATAAGCACAAAGGACAGTAAGTCTATAATAAGAAGTAAATATTATTGTGGCTAATATGTAGCACACTATGTAGGCAGCAGTACATAGTAGCTATTATTTATAGGCACATAAAATTAATATGGAAGAGAAAAATATTTTGTTTTTTAAATAGCATTAACCCTAGACACTTACAAGAACTTCTTTTTATTATGTACTTAGTCACTACAAGTACCATCAATTTTAGGGGCATCATTATTATCTGATTTATTTATATAGTCTTTCTAATTAAATACTTTCTTCTCTCTCTCTCTCTCTTTTTTAAATAGAGACAGGGTCTTGCTTTGTCACCCAGGTCGGAGTTCAGTGGTGCAATCATAGCTCACTGCAGCCTTGAACTCCTGGGCTCAAGCAATCTTCCCACCTCAGTCTCCCAAATTGCTGGGATTATAGGTGCAAGCCACCATGCCTGGCCTTTCCTCTCTTTTTATAGATCATGCTATCTCTTCACAGGGCAGACTTGTCAACTTATAGCTTAAAAAACAGAGGAAATAATGGTCTGGATTCTTTTGAACTCAGACCTCGAATCATTCTTATAGTGGCTCTCTGTAGGAGCTATGAGTAGTCAAAAAGAATATTTGTTCACGAAAGGGCATGAACCATCAGAGACTATTAACTATTTGGGGATCACCCTTCTGAGAATCTAAGAAAAGCTATGGATTTTCCCCCTTAGAAAAATGAAAATAATGTATTTTCTATATAATACAAGTGTTCACAATAACCATGAGGTCTGTAACTAAAATCCCTACAATTCCAAGGACTCCAGGTTAAGAATTCCAAAAGAACATTAGACCTCCTAATTTATGTGCCTCTCAAGGTAGAAAAAGGCTGTTTTCCACCCAGGGAAAGAATAATTAACAAAGAATTGAACTGATAAGATCAGAATCTCAAAAAAGATTTTAAAAAATAGGTATTCTGATTCTCTAGTGGATGTATGCCAAGAAAAAAGAAGAGTCACATTTCACAGGATGGATCTTGGCAAAAGAAACAAATGTGCTTAATGGGTACAGTGAATGATTGGCTCACGTACTTCTTCCAACTTTTATCTCTGAAGTGGTATCTATTCAGTGGATCCACCTTCCAGCATCAGCTTCTCTTTCTTCTGATCATAACACCCTGTCTTTCTCTTTGAGGACTCAGTGTTCCCTAACTCAATTCCGCTGGTTCAGGTATGGCCGACTCTGCCCGGCTCCATCACTTGGCACATAATCGAAAGCTGACTCATCAGTGTATTTTGTTTCCTGCCTAGAGTGATTGTTTCGAGGAAGGATCTGTGAGCCAATTTGGGGATTTATGTACAACTCTTACGAAAAAGAAACCCTCTCAGGGTAGCTAGGCTGATAGCAATTAGTCACGAAGCTGCTGGTGGTCTTTCTGCCACCACGAGGAGAAAGAAAGCGTGTCTAATGGTGAGACCAACAGAGAGTAAAGAAGATCCAGGAGATGGAGTCCCCATCCTGAAGGTGTCACATCCAGCTGTGCGGGACAGCTTCTGTTTTCCTTTTCAGAACCGCTTGGCACCTTCCTCCACAGGCTCTCAACCCCTGACATGCGGAGACCACATAGAGTGTCTCTCTGGGTTTCAGATGGTGATGGGTACTGAGAAGCCCCAGCAAAGTGAGGTGAGGAGTTTGATTCTCCGGATCCCTCTGCAGGGTCATCTCAGGCTGACTCTGTCAAGGCTCCTTCTTCCTCCTCTCTTATCAGGTTTGCGGGTGGTAACAGCTCTTCTGCTAGCCTTGGGTTACTGTACTAACTCATTTTCATTCACTACTCCCACATCTTCATAATAGTCCTTGTGTAAATAAACTGTTCTGGTTATGCTAATATAAATGCGCCAGCTGTTTCCTGTTGAGACGTCCAGTGATATACCAGCCTTGCCTGAAATCAGCTGAACCTAGACATTTTCCACACATGAGCATGAACATTCCATTTTTTGCTTAATCCATTTTGAGAAGCATTTCTACCACTTGCACATGGAAAGAGTCTTGACTAATACAATCTCTTTTAACCCCCTTGGGCCACCTTCTGCATTCTACTTGGAAAATAATTGCTTTAGAAACACGGACAGACACATTATGGGAGTTAAAACTCACTTAGGTTGAAATGTAATTCTCAAACCAATCCATCATGTCACTCATGATCTATTAATCCTTGTCCTGTAGAATTAAGGCAACCCTGCTGCCCATGTTAAAAAATATGGCCCCTACCGCCTGTAAAATTTCAACCAAATTTTTATGCACACAAATTTCTATCACATAAAAGTAGTATGAATCAGACCAAAACATACTTCTTCCAATTAAAAGGTGCAAAAAGAGCAAAGAGAAATGGCCTTTTATATTTACTCAACTCAGCAGCTGAGCAGTTCATTAGCAGATCCTGAAATGCACGTAGGTCATAAGCTCCAGGAACGTGAAGACTGTTTTATAAAGCAATCTGAGAAAGGCAACCTTTAAGTCAAATGTACTATTCCCTAGTGAGGTTTATTAATTGAATCATTTGTTTACAAAAGGTGAACGTGGCTCTAAGTGACAGTACTGTTTGCACAGTGGCACCAATATTAGGAAAGCTTATGTGTAATGCATTAGTAATGTAGAAAGAGATGCTGCCTGAGTCAGGGGTATTTGTTTAGCACATGGAAATCCAGTAATTTCAGCAACTCCCTGAGTATGAATTGAATTAGCTTATTAAAGTTAAAAATAGTCTTTAAACATATTGCTAATGAGTACCATGAAGTCAGGGTATTTACCACCTTCTCCAGACTTGCCTGAGACTTAATGTGAGACCTTGGTTGAATGATGAAAAAGGTTTTTTAAAAAGGGGTGGTAAGGAGATGTTCAGTTCCTGCTTTTTACTTCTTTACTATTCTTCTAAAACCAAGGTTAAATTTTACTACATGTGATTTCTAGAATGAGAACCATTGTTGTCAGCAAATATTTTCTTTCATTTAAACCATAATTCCTTGAAGAGAATGTGGCAGGAGAAATAAATATACTGATTAAAGTTATACCTTTTAAAAAATTTGGTTTGACCTCATAATAACTCAACAATGGGCTTTAATTTTAATTTTGATCTTGATTAAACCAGTTCTGAGGTTGAGTGACAAGGTTATGCATCTTGGTTATTTGACACTCATAAAATGTGAATTTTTTTTCTATGTATAGAGAGCTAGATGCCCACAAAAAGATGTGTTCCCTTCCATAGTGTGCGGGTGTAGCTGAGGCATAGCTTCTGGGCCAGAGAATGCCTTTGCCAGACCTTGCAGGTAGGTGTGATGGTGTGACTAACAGGATAGAGTGTGAGCGTAAGAGAAGTGTGCCGTTCTGTGCTCAGAGGTGCAGGCATGCCTCCTCCAGGCTCTCTTTTCTCTTTAGATAGCTAGATCCAGATGATAACAAGGTCCAGAGGCTCAAAAGGGAAGGAGCCTAGGTTGCTGCCTGAATTACCAGGTGGAGGAAAGCTGTCCAACAGTTACATCTGCCTCAGGCTGTTACATAAGTAAGAAATAAAATTTTTATTGCATTTGAGCCATACATATTTGGCCCCTATGTTTTTAAATGCACATCTAGCCTTCTCTAATTAATACATTACACCTTTTAAACCAGGTAACCCTGGGCTATCTAAATATGACCCCATCTGGTAGATAAAACTACAGCATATATAATATGATAGGGCATATTTGGCTGGGTAAACTAGACCCAGACATCGCTAGTGAAGAAAACACACCTCCCCCCTATTCCTTTTGCATGTTCTAATGATATATATTAGAAGATCTGTTTGGTAGTAAAGGGAAGGGAGAGGGGTTTGGCTGAAAGTAGGAGCCAACAAGAGAATGAAGAGAATGGTATGAGGTATGTTCTCCGTTGAGGTACAAGGTTTGGATATGAAATCTCGTAAATGGAGGAGAGAGGATCAGAAACTGAACAGAACTGTTTACCACAAGCCAGAAACTTGATAGGACGATGGAACCATGCAGTTCCGTTTGGGGCCCAGGAGACAAGAACTGCCTATGAATTTAAAAGAGAGTTAATCCTCCTGCCTCACTCCAGGATTCAGCATCAACAAAGGGTAGATTTGGAAACACCTGGATACAGGATGGTTGGCCTAGACATTGTAGTTCTCAAAATGGCACCATCAGAGGGAGAAGTGGGTAGGCTGAAAGCAACTTCTCTCCATCAGACACAATTATAATGGCTAATAATATATATTAATCATTTATCCGAAGTCAGACACTGTTGTAAAGGTTTTACAGATACAGGTTGAGTATGCTCAGTCTGAAAATATGAAATCTCAAATCCGAAATGCTCCAAGATCCAAAATTTTTTGAGCGCCTACATCATGCTCCAGGAAATGTTCACTGAAGCATTTCAGAGTTTGATTTTCAAATTAGGGATGCTGAACCAGTAAGTGCACTGCAAATATTCCAAAATCTGAAAAAAATAATCTAAAATCCAAAACACTTCTAGTTCCAATCATTTCAGGTTAGGTATACTCAATCTGTATCTTATTTATTCCTCATAACATTACTATGAAGTGGTAATTATTATACTAGGCAGTAAGGAGGGAGTATTAATTCTGTTTCATAATCAGGAGACTGAGACATACTACAGATTTTTTTTAGAAGTATTTACATAAGTAATTTGCCCAATGCCACGTAGCCAGTAAGTGGCAAAACTATAATTCAAACCCGGACAGTCTGAATTCAGAGCCTAAACTTGTAACTGCTGTGCTATACTTTATTTTTTTTCCTCAATCCACAGGTAATGGGTTTCCCAGAAGAGAGGAAGTCTATTACTAAAATAAGCATTCCAGTCATTTGAGATCAACAGGCCCTTCTAGAAATAATCAAGAACACGAGAGAGGGGGTACTATATGGAATTTCAGCCAGGGAGAGGCTTCGAATCATAATTTGGGCAAAAGCATAAACACCACCCAGTAGTCATGGTCTGATGAGTCTGTAGTGCTTTTGCATTTCATTAACTCATCAGTTGCTTTCTAGGCCACAGTCAATAATATCATGCCATCGGTAGGTAAATTACATAGGTTTAAATGCCAGGTATTTAACTGTAATGGAAGAAATTAGTATGGTTGAAGCAGGGCATCATGGTGTTCTTTTTATTATAAAGCAAACTGGGCCACTTATATTTAACAGTTGAAATAGTAGGGAGAAAGAAGAAAACTGTACCTTAGGACAGTAAAAGAAAAAATGGATTTCTGCAGTGACCACCGCTGTTACTCATTTAACTGTTCCTTTGGGGTTCAGGGTGACTTCCTCCATGAATGTCTTATTTATGTGATCATAAATGACTAATGGGCCCAATCTGACCACATATTTCCCAGGGGAATGGGTGGACCTGTGTGGTTAATTTCACGTGTTGTTTCTGCTGATTGTATTTTTCTCTCTTTGCAGTTGAAAGATGGGGAAAAAATACTGCATTTCTTGCTGTGTTTTTTTTTTCTTTTTCTTTTTCAATATTAGGAGCAGTCAGTCCTGGGTATATTGCATACTAGGCTTCTAATTTGAACTTCCTAAATGACTGTGCTGGTGAGGCATAGAGGATCAGATCACCATGTTGTTCTGCTCCCATATTTACCTGGGTGATTAGCCACCTGGGTTTCATATTCCAGCCCCCAAATATTACTGAGGAGCTCTTAGTAATATCCTACAACTGCTAAAACTAATTATCCCTTGTAAGGCTCTGTGCTTCTCCTAGCTTCTACAAAAAGAAATAATTATTTTTTTTATTTTTCTGCCTCTATTCTCTCACAGGAATATAAACTCCATTAGGGCAGGGACCTTTTTGGTCATTGCCATATTTCTGTCACCCAAAACAGTGTTTGGCATTTTGTAGACACTCAGTAATATTTTGTTGAATGAATAAATTAGTGATTATATTAATAACAATATATCCCAATCCAAAACAAACTTCATTGTGCCTATCTTGACTATATTAAGAGTCATGATGCATCAATCACTTCCAAAATCACCAACATTCTTCATTCATACATTTATTTAACAAAATATTATTTATTACCTACAATGTATTAAGACTTCTATAAGCACTGAAGGCAAAGTAGTGAACAAAACAGCCAAATTTATGCCATGAAATATATATCTATATATATTCTAGAGGGGAAAACAGACAATAAGTAAATAAACAAAGAATATACACTATAATGCCTGGTAATGACAAGAGCTATGAAGAAAAATGAAGCAGAGTAAGGGGTTGCATAGTCTCCAGGGGTGCAATTTGAGAAGAATTGGTGAGAGAAGACCTTTCTGAGGAGGGAACATTTGAGTAGAGCCCTGAATGATGTCCAGAGTGAGCTCAGAGGGTATCTGGGGAAGAGCTGCAAGACAAAAACTGTGGGCCATGCCAGGTGGGGAGTAAGGTCGGTGTATCAGAGCAAATGAGGCCAGTGCGATGGGAGCAGAGGCCCAGGAAGGGTGAGGGAGAGTGGTAGCCAACACAGTTGGATAAATAGCCAGGGACAGATTTTCTAAGCTCCTTGGATACTATTCTTAGAGTTCTGGGAAGCCATTGGAGAGTTTTCAGCAGGGGAGCAACCAGATCTCACTTGCGTTTTACAAAAAAGGATCACCTTGGCTGTGCACAGCAAACAGACTGAAAGAGGGCAAGTGTAGAAGCTAGGAAAAGCACAGAGCTTACAAGAGATAATTAGTCTTAGCAGTTGTAGGATATTACTAAGAACTCCTCAGTAACATTTGGGAGCTGGAATATAAAACCCAGGTGGCCAATCACCCAGGTAAATACAAGAGCAGAACAACATGGTGATTTGATCCTCTGAGCTTCACCAGCACGGTCATTTAGGAAGTTCAAATTAGAAGCCCAGCACTCAATACACCCAGGGCTTATTTCTTCTAATATTGAAAAAAAAAAAAAAAGAAAAAATCCAAATGTTTTGATTAAGTGATATTTCAGAAGGAGAAAACAAAAAGGGAGGATAGAGAGTCCTGGGATGCTGTGTAAGAGAAGGCCCTGCAGATCAGGGGGGGTTCGCTCAAAGACCTGAAGGAGGTGAGAGAAGCAGCTGAGAGCTGAGGGCAGACGGAAGAACTTTCCCGGCCCAGGGAAGCACAGGGGAATGGCCCAGAGGCAGGAACAAGGCAGCCTGGAAAGGCTGAGTGCAGTGAGTAGATGGGGAAGGTGATAGATGATTCAGAGAGGGGGTGGGCTGGGCCACGTAGGGGTGAGTCAGGACAAGACATTAACTTGTACTGGGAATGAGCTGAGAGCCAACAGGAAGGGGAGGGTTGAGCAGAGGAGTGACTGCAATCCTGCTGGCAGCTTTGTTGAACTGCTAGAAGGGAGTTAGGAAGTTATCAGGAAGTTAGGAAGCTCTTCCAGTAATCCAGGCAGAAGTGATGGTGGTTTGGGCCATGGTAGCAGTGGTGGTGGAGGTGAAGAGGGGTCAGCTTCTGGATAGAATTGAGGACTGTGTCTCACCTGATTCATACAGCTGTGTGGGGCTGTGGGCCCATTCTGAGTAGAAGCTTGTTTGACAGCTCCTTGTGGGCTCGTTTACCCACCCTGATGACTCTGCTACCATTTTCAATGTTTTTCACTTGCAAACTATTTCTGCAGAATTAAAAGTAACTTATTAAATGCTTAGCTGTTGTCCATTGGGAGTCACATGTTCCAATTAGAAAACTCACTAAAAGATCTAATGAATCCCTCTTTTATGCTTTTTTAAAAAGAATTTCAATTGATTTATATAGGTGAATTTCATTTGATCAGAAAGATGCTTGCTCTCCAGGTTGGCATTCTCCATTCTCACCCCTATCTCTGTTTCAGGAAAAAGAGTGCTAACTAATAGCCATGTGGACCTGTCATGAGGTTTAGAAAGGAGATGAAGGCTCGATAGTCATTTCTATTAAAAAAAAAAAAAAAGAACTTTCCTTGAAACATTACAATTATCATGCATTTACAATGCATTAGGTTTAGGGATTTTTATTTTAATGACTTTATAGAGATACTTAATCTCACAGAGCTAGAATACTAATTACTGTACTGTGTTGCAATAGGAAAAACAGCAAATTACTCAAATTTTAATTATGATATTCAGTTTTAAACAAGTGTATAATAATTGACTTTGTGTGCAATAATTGATTTGTCATTTAAGCAGTAATTTTTTATGCAAATGGACTACTTTATATGTGTGAACCAGTTATTATAAAATTAATTACTGAATATAATATCTTGCAGAACTGACTACCAAGAGTTCTTCTAACTGGCTTATTCATTCATGAGAAAGCTGGGTTTTTATGTACAGTGATGAGCTTTATAACCAAAAGAAATTAAACCACATTCTACATGCCTGCTAAATGTGCCTTTCATTGTAATTATCCTTTTCAAGTGCATTATAAACACTTTTCCTCAAGGCTTTCCATTAATGAATTTTCACAGTAACCCTAAAAGCTAGTTAAGCATTTTAAATCTTTCACATTTTGGAGATGTGGTAATTTATTCTGTGGCTAAATATTAAATATTTGGACAATATTCACTGTGTGGTATCTCCAACTATATTTACTGGTCTGGACTCCCTGGTAAGAGGCACAAATTCTTTCTGTATGCTTTTCTCTGGCGGATGGAGAAATCAAAGAGACAACTGAGGATAGACATTAACGCACAGATTCAAAGTGGGGAGGAAACAGAAGACCCCCAAACATTCCTGCATATCTACATAGCTCCTGGCTTCATGTGGGCATAGTAGCACAGCCATGACAGGACTGTAGAATCTTCAAGGAACTTCTTTACACTTTCCCAGAAAACTCCGAAGATCTTTCAGTCAACTTAGACTGGATATTTGGCCTAAGCCTTATGACATCATTTTTTTTCTCAGTTTCCATCCGTGGCCCAAAGCTGGCCACTAGGAGAAGCTTAGAAGTCACTTCTTTTAAAACAATTTTTGAAACAAAAACTGGCTCAGAATTGAGGCTGTAGAAGCTAATTAATAACATTATCCCATTGTTTTGGCTTTAAGATTTATTGACCTTCCCTAATACTACCAAGTTAGTATTTTATTTGTACGGTTTAACATTTCCTAGTTAGCAGGGACTCCATGAGGCAGGGATTGGGGCTGTTTACTTACCAGTGTATGCTCAGAATCTAGAATAATGTCTGGCATACAGTAGGCACTCAATAAATATTTGCTGAACAAACGAGTGGTTACAATACATTATCTTATTTTAATTAAGAACTAAAGATGCTGAGTTAGTATTACAAGAGTAAGAAAATTTGCATTGAATAGATCATTTTTTTTTTCTTTTTTTGAGACAGAGTCTCACCCTGCTGCCTGGGCTACAGTGTGGTGGTGTCAGCCTAGCTCACAGTAACCTCAAACTCCTGGGCTCAAGCAATCCTTCTGCCTCAGCCTCCGGAGTAGCTGGGACTATAGGCATGGCTACCATGCCCCGCTAATTTTTTCTATATATTTTTAGTTGTCCAGCTAATTTCTTTCTATTTTTAGTAGAGACGGGGTCTTGCTCTTGCTCAGGCTGGTCTCGAACTCCTGAGCTCAAACGATCCTCCCGCCTCAGCCTCCCAGAGTGCCAGGATTACAGGCGTGAGCCACTGCGCCCGGCCCTGAACATACCATTTTAATCTTGACCCTAAAAGTGTAGCATACATTATAGGAAAAATAGTTACAATTGACTTTATTATCAATGCTTTCTGAGGTCACTCACAAAGCTATCTTTAAAAATTATTAAATTATGGTTAGCAAACTCATATGGATTTCTTCTTGAAAGAAGTTACATTGAAGACAGTAATGTGAAGTGGTTGATAGTAAGATAAAAATGATCTGGGTTCAAGTTTCAGTTCTACCATTTAGTGGCTTCTCTCAGTGTCTCCAAGCCTTGGCCTTCCCCATCTACCAACCTTGCACACCACTCTTACAGGGCAGGTGTCTCTGCACCTGCCAACTGATCTCTACTGAGGTGTCAACTGACAAACCTCTCAGTGTCCTCACCTGTAAAATGGGCGTAGTAATGCGCTGGAGTTATTTAACCATTGATCATGTAATCAAAGAGTTTTATATATTTATGTGTACACAATTAGCACTAAATAAATACTAATTATTATTACTACTAATTTTATTAATAAATAGACATGAATATCATATATTGGACCTATGCCTGAGCTTTAGAAATGAGGTCATTTCTCTTACTTAATTCTGACTATTAAATACAGATTGTAGAAAACAGCACATTATTGGAAGTCTCCACATTATCAACATCCTAAACATAAAAAAGTTTGGAAAAGGCATTCATTGAAAAAAACAATCTTAAATTCAGTAAAATGGATTGTTTTCCTTCCCTATATGCTAATTCTAGGCCAACAACCTTACAGGTTGTTGAATTTAGATACATTTGGGAGAAATTTCCCAGTAAAAGTTGTAGATTTCTTTCTTGTGTGTATGTTTTTCTTTAATTTGTATAGACTAAATTGCATCACAATCTAGTCACTAGAACAGGTCTTCTTCTGGGTACTGTTGACATTCCTTCTCTGTGACTTCTGTCTAAAAACTATGAAATATAAAATTACGACCTTCCTCCTATGGAAATATGGTATCTTATAGGGAAAATTGTGAAGTAGAAAATAATTTAGACTTGGCTGGGCATGGTGGCTCACACCTGTAATCCTAGCACTCTGGGAGACCGAGGCGGGTGGATAGCTCAAGGTCAGGAGTTCGAGACCAGCCTGAGCAACAGTGAGACCCTGTCTCTACTAAAAAAATAGAAACAAATTATCTGGCCAACTAAAAATATATATAGAAAAAAAAAATTACCCGGGCATGGTGGCGCATGCCTGTAGTCCCAGCTACTCGGGAGGCTGAGGCAGAAGGATCGCTTGAGCCCAGGAGTGTGGGGTTGCTATGAGCTAGGCTGACGCCACGGCACTCACTCTAGCCCGGGCAACAGAGTGAGACTCTGTCTCAAAAAAAAAAAAAAAGAAAGAAAATAATTTAGACTTGAGAAGTCTTCTCTTTTCCATATAAGCCCCCTCCTGGTGTCCTTCCCTGAAACTGTGCATTTTTCCCACAGTGTCAGGCTCCTGTACTGTTATTAGTCAGTCCCCACTGAGGTGTTAACTGATAGTCACTAAAGATGCTGTTCTCCATAGAATTGTTTGAATGTGACAGGGACTCCTGAATAATTAAAAAAAAAAAAATCAAGACTCAAATAAATAAATCTCTAATCATGTGCTTATGGACCTCTAGCAAATAGTAGGGGATATAATAAGATTGTGGGCAGTGTTCTTTTTTATGTACTCTTGAATGTCTCCTGTAGTTAGCTTTTAAATAATAATTAGCATTGCATTGTATTTTACCATCTTAAAATATTTTGACATGACAATCTCATGTGATTCTCACACCAACCCAGTATACTAATTAGGGAAATATTCTCATCTAAGAAATGGAGAGTTTAAAATATAGTAAACTAAAACTATTTTCTCACATTTATTTATTTAGCGATTGATTCTATGAAGACCAATAGTATTGCAC
Source organism: Varecia variegata (assembly GCA_028533085.1). Lineage (NCBI taxonomy): Eukaryota > Metazoa > Chordata > Mammalia > Primates > Lemuridae > Varecia > Varecia variegata. The sequence goes on along the minus strand of CM052439.1, from coordinate 42,339,662 downwards.
TATATGTTCTTTTAATAATTTTTTACTTTTTTCTTTCTATCACAATCTTATAGGACCACCATCAAAATATTGCCACAACATGAGCTTTCTCTTTGCCTCTGCTGCTAGCACCCTAATCTAAGTCACCACCAAATTGTACCCTATCTCCCCAAGTGGCCTTCATGCTTCTGCCATTATCCCTTATTCTCAACAGAACAGTCCACATGATCTTTTAAAAAAGTAAGTCAGGTAAATAAGGTCATGTCACTGATTTACTCAAGAGCTTCCAATGGCTTTTCATTTGACTCACAGTAAAACCCAATACCCAATGTCCTTATGATGATATTCAAGTCCCCAGATGCTCTATATGGTTGATAGTCTCTGTACTGCATATGCATGCATGAGGCTGAAGCAGTTACCAGAGACTGAAATCAACTCATCAAACCATGTATCTTGGTGTATGACTAATGTGCACCTTTTTCCAAGTCTCACAGAGTTACCACATGGGCCATCAGAAACCCTTCACTCAGCCACCTATAATCTCTCAGATCTTATCTGCCATCACTGACACCTACCCCAAGCCCATGCAATGCCCGTAACTCTGGCCCAGTCACGTTGACCTTCCTGCTGTTCCCTGAACATACCAGCACTCAGGCATCCCATGAGCAGTGCCCTGTGATTATATACATGCAGGGGAAGGATGTGCTGGGAAATTTTTATGCCTTTATTAAGGTTGTCACTTCCTGAGACCCATGTGCAAGGTGTACCACTGCTCAACAGGGAGTAAATGGTCTACAAATAGAATTTCTAGAGGAAAAGAAACCTATAGGAGGACATGTCCAGATAGACTAACGAGGTCTCATTGCAGATCCAATGATAGGGAAAGGCAATGCAGCCACTGAAATAAAATGATCTTGAGATTAATAAGGAGGACTTGTTCCAGTAAATCCTTCAAGACTCAGTCACTTTGGCATGGTGTGGTATTTGGGGAAAAAATGACTAAGCATATCAGTGTAACCTAAGGCAACTAATAGTCTCTGGAGCCCCAGCACACGCTATTATAATCCTTGCAAGACTTGAGTCAGCAAGATGATTACTGCAGAATGTACAAAGTCCATAGAGCTGTGCAAGAATCAACTTCAACAGCAGTACCATGTGGCAGCATTATGCAATCACAGTAGTAGGCTAATTAAATTTTCCACATGTAGCTATGGAAAGTAACCAGGAATAGGAAATAGGTTGGACTCCTTTGTACTGAAAAAAGGACAAAGCACGTACATGAAAGAGCTGCAAAGACCTACGCCTGGACCTTATCAACCAGTTCTGTTAAGGAATTTTCTATTCAGAGCATTTTTTAAGAACTTCTTTGGCCCCTAAGAGGGAAGAATATTGTGTAGGATCTGAGGATATGTGTTCCTGAAGCAATGATTATATGTGTACACACACACATCTACTTCTTAGTGTAAGAAGGAACAGAAAATTTTTAAGAGTCTGGGGCATATATATATATATATATATATGATGAAGCAATTTCAAGGGCTTCATAATTTTCTGGAAATCCTACTATAAATACTGTGATGTCCACTAAGCCATGCTTTCCCCTTCCACTCCGGATATTTTTATGCTTGGCTCTACAAAAGGAAATGAAAGGAAGACATTTGAGAATTTATGGTTTAAGGTAGGTTTTCCTGGTGTTGGGTATAAATAAAAGGACTATCATCCTATAGTTAAAGTAGTCAAGAAGACCTTTGGGAAGGTCTACACAACTTCATACTCTTAAATCCACCAAAACTAACAAAATAAGAGTAAAACATCATTTCCATTGGAATAGGTGAAGAGCTCCAACTTCAAACCACATACCCGCCCCCCCAAATACCTGCTGAACATAAGACAATGTTGAAAGAAGTTTAGAAAGATGCTTACAGTTGGGCCATATCTTCTCCTATCTAGAGAATAGTACAGTACAGAAGAGCAAAAAGGAAATATTTCTGAATAATCCGTTAAGATCTTCAACTTGAAGCAATGGAGTTAAAATTAGAAAACACTATACCTGTGGTATCTTCCTCTGCTGCCAAACAAGAATGACAGCTAGGGCTTAGGTAGAAACTGTACAGCCAGTGACATTTTTATTGACTTGGCTTCCCAATATCTAAGCATATGCTTAAAGTAAAGCTTGTGAGAAGAAAAGAGATAGGAAACAACATTCTGAAGCAGGCTTTGTGATTATAGAAGACCAATGTCATCTGAAAAAAAAAAAAATAAAACCCAAGATGTATTGACTTACTAAAGAAAAATTTTGTGCATTTATAATTTTCGTTTGGCATCTTGTTAATTTGTCCTGCTGGAGCCAAAGCATAAAAACAGGCCAAAATTCCCAGAGCGTCCCCATTCCCATCATAGAATAGAACATACTGCTAGTTTAGAAGAACTAGGAGTTTAAAGAAATTTATAGGGAAGAAGACAGGGACGAAGTTTCAAGACTAGTGGTATTCATGGCCCTGATTTCCACAGTACTCTTCTTCTCAAGCATCCAAAGTCCTAACAGAGGATAAAGAAATTCAATATTCAAAATTTTAACCTCAATTTTAAGGTAAAAAATTATAAAAGATCAGATAATGATGTAACAAAAATGAAGCGTTTCCTCTTATACTCTTTTAGCACAAGTAGGACACTCATGTAATGTAGGACTGAAACTAAAAAAATAACTAAGAGAGAAAAAAAATCAATATGTTATCTATGAAAAAATTCTATAACCACAAAGTAAAAATATTATGGCACGCAAAAGTCAGTCAAAACACACACTTGGAAAAAAATTTTCTCTAAGACTATGAAAAATATTTCAATTCATTGCTGTAGAAAAAAGTAGAAGAAAATTAATACTGCAAAAAAACTAAACATAATGAAATATCACAAATGGTTAAAAAAACAAAAAAAAAACTAGACAAAGAAGAGCAAATGGTAAGAAAATGCCAGTTAGGAAAGTAATAATGGGGACTCAAATCAGAGGTACAATTGGTGCACCTAATGAAGAAAAAGGAAAAAAAAAAAGAAAAATATTCAAAAATGTAACAACAGAAATTTTGTGAAATTTAGGACAGCTTGGATTTTCAGATATAAAGGACAAACTCTATCCCAAAAATAATTTCTGTTGGAGCTGCCATCCAAAGACCACCAGGGAATATCCATTGATGATATAAGACTGAATGTCTTGAGTAGCTGAGCAAGGGAGGCCACCACCTTGACAGAGTCTCAATTGCAAAAGGTTAGCAAAAGGTACTCACAGGGTTTTGGAGGCTGGGGTTAGTCATGAGATAATTTTAGGGTAGCCAATAGGAAGCAAGATCTGAGCAGAAAATGGTTAAAATTTGTGAATTAGGCAAGTTGCTGGAGAGTCACTTGTCTTATCTTCAGAATATATGAGTTGTGCACTGCTACTGCTAGTTTAGTATGAGGTCATCTCCTGCAGCCTGCCAGTCTGAATGAGGTGATAATAAAACCATTAAAGCTTAGTTTTTACTGCATATCAATGTTTGGTTCATTTCATTTGTCTTGAGTATCATAGTGTTTTCCATTTCATTTCTCTTTATAAGGAAAAATATGTACATTAACGTACAACTTGATGACTTTTTTCTTATTTAAATATTTTACTAAAGAAAGGTGCTTACAAGTATCTGCAAGAAAGAAATATGTCATCTCTAAAGGGGGAAAGGTTTAATGATCTTGGAATATTAGGTGCCAGTATAAATGGAGCAGTGTGTAATTATCTGGAAGGAAAAAAAAAGTGTGATTCTGTAACTTCTGTACCTGATCAAGTTGTCATTCATGAGATTAAGTCAAGACAACAGGATACTTTAAATATACAACAATTTATAAACTATACAACTCAAGCATGCTTCCTAAAAACGGTTGTGTCTTAGATTTCAGATAATTGAAAAAGTGAACTGAAATAAAGAACTTGTATGGGGAAATTATGAAAGGATAGGAAAAGAAATACCATGCTCATGCGCATGCACATGAGAAAGAGAGACAGAACAAGAGAGACAGAGAAACAGAGAAACAAACAGAGACAGACAGAACTCCTAACATTCTTTGTTCAGGCCAGAAAGGACCAATAGGAGCTGCATAAACAATTGCAGTTCACACGGAAGGACTACTAGAACCTGTTTTAGGAACAAGTTTGAAAAAAAAAAAAATTAACCATCCTGAAAAGTTCATTTAGTACCCTAAAGCCATAGTATCTGATTATGGAATTATAACACTCAATTCATGAAACATCCCCCCAGTGGCAAATGACTGTTTTTATACCTGGTAGTAAACAGAAAAGAGCAATGAAATGTGGTGTCCCCAGATACCCTGCTGGCTTTACGCTTTTATAAAGTCCTCCTCTGCCTTCTCTGGCAACTGTATTTCTTGCATGAAAGACATTGCTCCTGTTAGCTTGACTCCATTTTTTCCATCCCTCCTTGAAGTGTGAGTGGTACAAACCAGCGAAAGAGAGGACAGACTAGAAAGTTATCAAGTGTAAAACTGAACCCTTAGCCAAACACTAAAAATACTCTCTTTGTGGTTCAGCACAAGTTCCATTAACTTTTGTTTATTTCTGGGTGCCACAGTCGTTCTTCTGGATTATATCTGGCCCCAGCTGCGGAAGTGATAGAAATGTCTTGTGAATCAATTAGTACATGGGGAAACTGTTGAACTATAAAAAATTTACAAGCACCTGAGCTTGAGAATGTTTATCTCATCTGTACCTTAAATTATAGAAATTTAACCATCCTTATTGCAGATTAGCTTGATTTCTAAGAACTTTTTAGGCATCAGAACTAATGAACTGAGACTTTGTTACTATCTATTTTTTTCCCCCTCCACAAAACTAATCTCCCTGTGGAATGGCATAAGAACAGCTGTGGAAAGGGACTCTTTTTTATTTACAAAAAGCTTTTTGGTACACTTGTGCAATCATTTTTAATTTATTTCTTCCAATACTATATCTTTCTGTATAATAGCTGACTTTCAATGTTAAAACAAGGATCATTATCTTTAATATGGTGTTTCCAAGGTGGAATAAATGATCCTTTATAGGCAAATCACGTGAGTACATTCCTGGCACATCTCTTGGCAAATAGTTTATTAGTTTCTTTTATTTTTAGAAATTTTGTTCAACATAAAATATTTTCTCTTTTTTTTGACAAATATTGTGTCTAACGTAGTTATTGTCCCTCTTTAAAATAGATTACCCAACACCAACAACTCACAAAACCCAATAGAGTGTTTTGTGTATCAAAAAAGAGGAAGTTCCATTTCAGCACAACTTACAAATGGACAATGAAAGCTTAACTCTTTTCCAAGCAGTCATAATTTTCAATAAGTCCCACATAAGCAGTGAAGTGTCATATAAATGTTAATATATCAAAAAAGATAAAACTTCAGTTGGTGAGAATGAAGTATATAAACCAGTTATGATTAATGGTGTTCATCTGCCCTTTCTGGGATATGATCTGTTCTCTCCTATGCCGTATGACCCTATCATTATAGAATTCCAGGCTCACACAGACACACACACACACATTTGTGCAGTGTGATATACAGCCTAGCACACTGTTGGCCTTCGTTAAATATTAACTAATAATAATGCACATGCTGCCTCACTTAAAAAGTAAATACTGCCTCATTTTAAAAAGTCTTAATTTTTCGTCTGTGTTAGGAACCACAGCCTGAATTTATAGTGCTATTTTTTAATGACTTACTTTATGGCACTAGTTTAATAAATAAGTTAATTGCTCAGGTTTTCAGTGTCACATCAGAGCCACAGGGGAAAGCAAACTTGCCTATTCAGCAATCAGTGTAGCAAGAGAGTAATACAGGTGGGGCTCCCAGGACAGCAGCCTGTTACCCCCCTACAGAAGCTGATTCCATTGCTGCTTCATACTTTTCTCCAGAGATTGACACCTATTATTGGAAGAGGTAAAGATAAACTCAACCTCCTTCCTTTCCTCGCTCCATGGTATCCAGAATAAAAAATAAAAACTAAAAAGTTGATCTCATTGTAATGAAGGAGCTCAGCATGCCATATTTCATTCAGATGGCTTCACATCAGTCTTCAGTAGTCACAGGCCACTCAGGCATACATTTTATCACAGATGTCTCAAACTCTTTCTTTTATTACAGGACACATTCATGTGGGTGACACTCCTCCATTTGCAATTCTTAGTTTTACCCTCACACTTTCTCTCCCTCTTAAGAACGTATATCATAATCCAAGTGAGCTATTAACTCAGCATCACCCTCCTAAGCCTGGGGGCTTGTTTCCCAGAACCCCCTTTCCTGTCTGGTTCCAAACTAGTTTGCCAAAAAGAGGCACTCATGGAAGATTTGGAAGGCAAAGTAAAGAGAAATCCATTATTCTTGGGAGGCTGCCAGATGCAGCAATGTTGGAGACCTCCCCACCAGTTCCCACTGTGCAGGCCAGTAGTGGCCAGACATGACAAAATCTCAGATTTCACTCCAAGCGCAACTTTCCCAGCCATTCCAGTGCTTTGAACTGAAATCACTAGTGATTGTTTCTTCAATTTGGTGCCTGCAGAACATCCAGCTCCTGCCACATTTGCACAAACTAATTTCTATATCGAATTCTTTATTCCTACAGGAGTTGCAGAGGCTCCATTTTCCTAACCAAACTCAGACTGACCAAACCCAGAGAGGTTGATATTATAGGTATAACCTGATTTATGAAAAAAAATTACTCACATACTTCAGCACTTCATTGTTGATAAGAATACTTAAGGTATATTTCATGATCAAGCTTGAAAAACCTATGTATTGTGACACTGTAGTTAAGAAACCCTTGCTCTATTATTATTATAGTTATTAGTACTCCTCTATCATATTATAGCTACTTAAATTCCCTCTAGTCAAGCAATAGTATCAACATATGCCTAATAAGTTAATAAGGTCACTTAAGCAATAATTACTCATGAGGAATTATGTATGGGTATAATATGTAATTATACATGTAAATATTATATAACATACATATATAATTACATATAAATATTATATAATATATAGAAAACAAACTTTAATACAGATACAAATTTATATGATTTGTCCTCATTATACAAACCCTCCTCAGGGACACACAACACACTCCTTAGTTCTCTGCTTATTTATGGTAATGTTTTGTGAATCCTGAAAGCTTCGCAGGGACTCACTTTCTCTCTTGTCTAGCCAGTCACAAGAAAACAGTTCCCTTCCACATCCCCCCATCATCACTTTGTATTAATTCTTTCTCTTTTCTGACAGAAGCCTTCTCAGTGAAAGGTGTTTGTTGTTACTCTACCACGAAGTGGAACAAATATGAGTTTTGAGTGGAAAAACCTGCGTTTGAATTCACCGCTTACAGGATACAAAATACAGAGTATGCTACTTAAACTCTCTGGCTCTCAACATGCTCATGTATAACATAAGGGAGATAATTCCATATATAAAAGTGTGTTGTAAAGCCTCAGCAATGTGTCTTCCACATCACAGATATTCAACAAATGTTAGTTTACGGGACAAGACTTGACTTCTCTGAACTTCGGTTCCCTCAGCTGTAGAAACATTAACTGTCTTGACCGATGAGAATGTTGAGATGGAATGAGATTATGCTTAGCACAGGGCCTGAAGTAGTGAGAGGTTGGTCAGTGGCACCTGCTGCTACTGCTGTTGAGGTATGAATATTTCCTCACCAGGGATGACTTGTGACTTTCGCAAAGTCAACTCTCCCTCACTCCCTTTCTTAAAACCAATCCCAAGGTAGATCTGCCTTTCTCAAAATTACATTGGATATCCATAAAATCTTCTCTGGCCCTGACCCTGCAGTCACCCTTGCCACTCTGCTGAGGCCTTAGTGTACGTCTTGCTGAGTTGTTATTCCAGGTCTGTTAAGGCTATTTTTATTCACTAAATATCTGTAGTGATAACTTTTATGTGTCAGTTTAGCCAGTTATTCAATCAAACAGTAACCTAGTTATTGCTGTGAAGGTTATTCCTGCAGAAGCGATTAATATCTACAATCAGTTGACTTTAATTATAGGAGATTATCCTCAATAATCTGGATTGGCCTCATTCAATCAGCTGAGCAGCCGTAGGGGCAAAACTGAGTCTTCCCGAGAAAGAAGAAATCCTGCCTGTGGACTACAGCGGCAACTCCTGCCCAACAGTTCCCAGCTCACTGGCCTTCAGATTTCACCACTGCCTAACCAGCCCCCAGAATCACGAAAGCCAACTCCTTGCAATCTCTTAATATAACCCTGCTTCTACCAGGGTTCTCTTGTAGAACCCTGACTAATACAGCATCCTAATGCCTATATTAATGTATTTGCCTTCTGTCTCACTAATTGCAATTTAGAGGATTTAGTTTGCCTATTATGGCTTTAATGATTACCGTTGAATAATATGCATCTTGAAACTCTAATAAAATAAGGAGGATTGAGTAAATAATTGTGGTCCATTTTTCTACTGATAAACATAATTTGTTTCACTAAATTTCACTTGGATTGGCCCCATCCCCCTTTCCCTACTCTATTCTCACTACTCCTATTCCACGCTAAGAAAAACAATAAACGAGTTTATATTGTAGAGTTATTTAGATGCTTAAGACAATATGTGTTTTAAGATTAACAAATCTATAGATGCTTGAGAAAATGTGTTTTAAGATAAACAAATCTAAGCAATAAAATCAAGTATTGTTCACAAAGAAAACAAATTATAGTTGGCCAGGTGAGAAAGAAAAAAGATAAGGAAAGCTACTGATTTACAGCTAAAAACAAATTTTCATTACTTGAATACATAGAACATTTCATGAAGCTTCTTATTATAATCATTACTATAAAAATAGCAGGGCATTTATAAAACCACATATTCTGAAAGTTTAAAGATAGGGATCAAAGGCAATAGTACCGTATTTTTCTTTTTTTCTGTCTCAAAAATTCTCACTTTTTGCCTGTGCTGCTATGCCATTAACAGGATTGTTATTATTTAATGAGGTAAAATGTTTACAGAACTAATATTTATGAATTATCCCATTACTAACAATGGGATAATTGTTGAGTGCCTATCTTCTATGTCCTAGGGAGTACTATTTCTCTAATCTTAGAATCTTTGTTAATAACAAAACTATGGCTATAGAGAGCAGAGATGTATACCTTTTCTTTGGTAGTTTGTTTTGTTTTGTTTTGTTTTGCCTTTTGTCTTCACATGCCTTCCTCTGACATCCTCCTTTCCTTCCTACACCTCATTTCTCTGTATATCCCATCTCTCTTTCACAATGCTATTGCCTGAATGCTTGTTTCCCCCTAAAATTCCTATATTGAAACATAATCCCCAATGTGATGGCATTAGGAGGTGGGACCTTAAGGAAGTGACTGGGTCATGAAGACAGAAACCTCATGAGTGGGATTAGTGTCCTAAAAGGGACTCCAGAGAATTCCCTTGCCCCTTCTATCATGTGAGGACACAGTGAAAAGATGGCATCTATGAGCCAGGAAGGGAGCCCTCACCAGACACTGAATCTGCCAGCCCCTAGATCTTGAACTGCCTAGTCTCCAAAACTGTGAGAAATAAATTTCTGTTGTTTCTAAGCCACCCAGTCTATGACATTTTTTCTAGTAGCAGCCTGAATGGATTAAGACACTGTATTTCTGTCTTTCTTCTCTGACTTAATTTCCTTATCTCCTTTCTCCTCTTCTTTTTCTATTGTTCTGTCACTTCCCTGTCAGGACAGTTTCACAAGAATCTTCATTATCTCTTCTCGAAACAGATGACCAACTCCAGAGGGAAGACTCCAATCCTATCACAAGCCAGAATTTCCCCCAGCACTCAGGGCCATAGCTTGTACATTTGTATCTGTTGGTTCTGCACGGTACTTTGTGTGGAAAGCATTGTTTTATTTTAGTTCTACTTAGTCCTAGAATACATTTCCTATTTTAGGAGAATCCCCTCTTCCCTGTCATTGAGGTGGTGAGCACATGAACTTGGCTTGTTAACTGGCGGCAACTTCAGGGAATTCAGATTCCTGAAGGAGTTTGCACATTAAGAGTGTTTGGTTCTCCATTGTGATGGGAAGCAGGCAGGATGGGAAGATGTGATGATAGGATTTACAGTTGGCATCCTAAGTAGGCAAGCTTGTGCTTTGACTCTGGCTGTGTTCTCTTGACAGACCTTGGTTATCCAGACTTTCTGTGAACTCTTTGAGTTATGCAAGATCTTTCCAATGTATTCGTTTTCTGCTCAACTCAGCCAGAGTTAGTTTCTGTTGTTTGTAATCAAGTACACTGTCTGGCTAGCACATTTTAAGTGTTCAGTCATTTTGTGTGTGGTGTTGTGGTATCTCAGTTGAATGACGTGGGAGGATGATGGAGCGGGCAGGGACTGTGTCAGCTAGCTGAAAAGGCATGTTTAGCTCCGGATATCCTGACACAGAGACCTGCACAACATGGCTGCTTAATAAATGGTGACAACTTGATAATTGATTGAGATTTTAGAAACATTGTCAGTGGTTTCTGCTGAAAGAATGATGGGAAAACATTCCTAAGACCACCCTGCCACTAGCTCCCTATTATTTGCAAGTTCCTCTTTGTGTCTTTGAAGTGGGAAAAAGTCAGTCCCCAACATAACTGAGAAGGATGTCAAATTAAAAATGAGTGAATACATATGAAGCACTTGCAACTCATTGAAAGATATTATAGAAGCTCCAGTGGCGCAATCGGTTAGCGCATGGTACTTATATGAAAGATATTATATAGAAATGACAGGTTCTCATGCTGTTAGGCATTCATTAAAAAATTATAAGAATTGTTCTTTCCATTATAAAATTAGTCAATGCCTAGGCCATAAAATTTAAAACATACAGGAAATCATTTAGTAGAAATAACAATTTATAATATCAGGATTCAGAGTACACAGTTAATAGTTTGTATAATCACTAAAATTTTTCTAAAGGCAATGATATTTTTTTGCTGTCCTGATTAAAGAATCATATGCAGGTTTAAGAGTTGCTTAAGTGCATAGTTTTTATTTATGCTGAAATTTACTTGATGTCTAAGTATTATTAATCTAGAGGTCAAAAGGCAACTGTTGGGGATGAGTAGGTATTAGTCAGCCTTCCTTGGTGAGTGTTGCTCTTGGCAAAGAGAATGGCAGGAAGCCAAATCTGTGGGTATGGAGTAGTGCATTTTGTCCTGGGGCGTGAACATAGCTCAGCATGGCTGTATGTCTGTGTAGAGTAGAGATGGATTGGAATAATAGGCAGGAGTTATATCACAAATGGCTCAGATATTTGAATTTTTTTCTGAAGTTAGTGAGGATCCTTAGAAGGAACCAAAGCAACAGAATGAGTTAATCATATCTTCTTTTCTGAAATCTCATTCATCAGCAGTTTGGGAGAGAATTTGAGGGTAGAGGGTAGAGGGTAGAGTAAGACCACAAGTAAGTTACTTTATTGCAATAGTCTAGTGTCAATGCTAAGATGATAATCAAGAGCAGTGGCAGTGCCATGGAGAAAGGAAACAGACAATAGAATCACTGAGTGAGGGAAATGGGAGAACTTGCTGATTATTGGGATATGAAAGTATGGACTGAAGAAGGCCACCTTACTAAAGCTATGTGCTTGGTTATCCTGTCCTTAATTGCAGAAGCAAAAGGAAGCTCCTTAAACATCCACTCTAAAATTCACTCCTTAGCCAAATCCCTGAATAATGAGGCTTGGAAGAAAAGGCAATGGTTAAACTCACATTCCCACCTAACCTGTTTTTTTTTTTTTAGTTCCCTCGAGGAACTCTCAACTTTTTTACTAAGACAGTAATAAAACAAGTTCATTCCTAGATGTTGTAGAGTAGTTTCAGAAAATGTGGACTGAGGATTACTTACTTGCATCAAATTCGGAAAAGAATGGGAACTGGATATCTGCATTTTAACAAGCAACCAAGATGATTTTTATGCCCAGTAAATTTTGGTGGCCACCATGATAAAGACTTTTTTTTACCTTAACTTATAGGGTTTTTTCCCCTATTTTTTTAAATTCCAGGATATTATGAGGTATAAATGGTTTGGTTACGTGGATTGCTTTTGTATGGCTTGTAGTGTGCCCATTACCCAGATAGTGTACATTGCACCCATTAAGTGTGATTTCACTCATCCCCTCCTCCCCTCTCCCACCTGCATGATTTTCATTGAGTTTTACTTCCATCTGTGCACATTAATGCTGATCAGTTAGTTTCAATTTAATCAAGAGTACATGTGATGGTTGTTTTTTCCATTCTTGTGATACTTCACTTAATTGTCTACAGTTCCAACCACATTATTGCAAAAGGTATTAATTCATTTTATATGGCTGAGTAGTACTCCGTGGTGTACATATACCACATTTTATTAATCCACTCATGAATCGATGGGCACTTGGGTTGATTCCATATCTTTGTGATTGTGAATTGTGCTGCAATAAACATTCTAGTGCAAACACCTCAACTCTTCCCGGATTATTTTTAGAAAGGAATACAAAACAAAACAATCCAATTCAATATGTGCTTATTCAGTATTTTTAATGCATTGCTGAGTGCTGTTTGTTCTTTCTGGTTACATTCACATACAGAAAGACAGATATAAGAAAGGAAGGAAGGAAGGAATAGAGGAAGGAATGAATGATCTGCTCATAGGATGAATAGGTAATCCTGGAATTTAGGTATTTATCAACAGGTCGGTAGAAGAGACATTTTTGTAGTGTTGGGTGGGAGAATCTCTCTTAGGAAGCCTTAAGTCCCAGCCTTTGGGTGAATGCCTACTTTTTTTCTATACGTAAACCCTATCTTGTCAGGAGAACTCAAAATATAACTTCTAACTTTTTTAAATGAATCTTACAGATTTTCCCAACTATTGTGAGACCCACACATAGGATGCACCCCAGTCCTTCCATAAGTTTCTATTATCTTTGTATTTGCAATTGTAAATGGTTTTTGAATGTTTAGATATTCTAAACATAATTGATTTTAACAAGGAATTGGCAATAAAGCTTATTTCAGGGTCTTTTAGCTTTAAGTGGAAATTCATAAAAAGAGAACAAAAAGATGTAAAAAAATTGATTGAATTTTGTAAACCAATGTATGATCTAAAATAAAAGTTCCACATCACAAAACAATTACTTCTAGTGATTTAAAATGGAAAATTTAAAGTCTGATTATTTCATTCCTAACTAAGTCAGAAAAAGTTGAACACCCCACACTGACAGTGTTTAAAATAGAAAACATATTCAGCATACGTTTAACCTCAACTGGAAGGAGTTCTCTTTGAAAGAATTTTTTACGCCTTTTAGATTGCTTCATATTATCGAGGGGCACCATTTCCACCATATATAACTGCCTATTTAAAGTGCTAAACAGATTTACAGGGGGATTGGGCTATAGCTGAAAATACAAAAAATTCAATAGATATAAAAACTTGGCTTAGATTTCATTGCTATCATAATGGAGTAATACTAGATGATTTTAGGTTAATAGAGCAAAGTATTTTTAGAAATTACTGGACCTTAAACAGACTCTAAAGCAGTAGAAATAAGATTTGAAAACTTTTTTTAAAAATGAAAAAAGGTTCACATTTACAGCTTTGTCATAATGAGAAAGCATTAGTAGAAACTTAGATTATTATAATTTTTAAAGAATAAATCCCTTATTAAGCATAAGATGACATTAAGAAAACTTATTTCAAGAATAGTTGATTTTCTACAACATTAATATGAGTACTTATGTCTAGCCCCCTCTCTCCCAGTAGACCAGTGAAATGAAAAATAGAATATAAAAATGGTAGAAAGATACATTCAGTGGAAATTTAGGAAAATGAGATATTCAAGCCCAAAAACATTGAGAAATTTCTGCACAGCAAGTGCATACAGGAATATATCTATGGAAGGAAAAATTAACTTGTGAATCCCCCCTGTGAAGTCATGGTTTACAGAGCCAGGAAGTGCAAGAGACTCCTACATTCTCCCACCTGCCACCCCCACCTCACTATCACCCAATTATCCCTAACTCTGAGGGGCAAACGCTGGTAGCAAGTGCCCATATGACTGACTCTGCCCATGTTAGTTGGGGAAGCCTTGGTGGTGCTCACTCCCTCATCTCCCATACAAGCACTCTTTTTTTTTTTTCCTTTAAAATTTTTAATGGACAGGAAATGGTATAGAATAACTGCCAAGTCACATAAATTAACTTTTTTGTTAACGTTCGTGATCCCGGAAAGAACACACTATCGGCCAATGCAAACTGCACGGGCGTTTCCATCAGTCGTCGTCTGGGCGCGTGACTGAGGGTGGGCCACGGACCCATCTTCACTTGGTCCAGAAAAAAAAGCGGCTGCCATGTCTGGCAGGCTTCAGATCTTCTGTGATCTCAGGGTTGGGCTCTGGTCTCGGTCTTGAGTGATAGGGATTCTCTGGTAAAGGTCGGTCTGTTTTCACTTTGGTGACCTTTGACAGTTCTCCCAGGTCAGGCCGCACCCAGCCCAGTTTGTCCAGCACACATTCGTCAAACTTTGCCTGCTGTTTGCGACAGTGACGAAATAACTGCTGGCCAGAGTAATCGATGCAGGTCCAATATTCTGTAAAAGGCTCTGCACAGTGACGCTTTATCTGCCTAAAGAATTCCAGAGCACACTGGTTGACCAGCTTGCCCTCGTCTAGACACCGCCTGGGATCCTTCTCTTCCCAGCGGCAGAGCATGAACTCCTTGTTGGGCTTGTCACACTGAGCTCCATAGTGATGGGCTGCAGCTTTAAGCACTGCAGAGCTGACTTTCACCTCCTGCACTTTCAGCTCCTCTAGAGTGGGCAGTTCCACTATCCCCGGCATGACGGCTGCAGCCCAGACCCTGACGAGGCGCCGTCAACCGCGTCGCCCCCGGACAAGCACTCTTGACGTGGACTACCAAGTCAGGCAAAGAGTTGGTGTGTGGCTATGGTCACCTTCCAGTGAGAAGTGGGCAAGGCCAAGCACATGAGAGAATGAAGGATGGAGAACACCCCAGCAAATTTCGGGCTGCCATATCAAAGAATGGAAAGACACTCTTAAATAAAGCTTTCTGCTGGAGCTCCCTCAGGCTCAGGGCCATCCAGACTGTTCCTAAAGAACTGAAATTCTTAAATGGCAAAGAAGGATCCTAGTAATTCAAAATGTTTCTTTTCCATCCTTTTATCTAGATCCGTCATATTAGAGTAGGAATCCAAGTACTGTCACAAAATCAACCTCAGCTCCTGCCCAGGTAATAATAGACCTTCTCTATAGTGATGGTGAAGAGGAAGGGGATGATGGTAGCAATGATTATAATGGCAGCTACCACTCATTGAGCAATTACATGTGCATGATACTGTGCCAAGTTCTTTCTTGTATTATTTCAGTTAATCATAACAGAATTCTTGTTAAGTAGGTGCTATTCCTGTAAATGTTTTATAGATGAGGTATCTGAGCTTAAAGAGAATTACTACATTGCCTAAGCTCATATATCTAGAGAAAAGCAGAGTTAGGATTTGAATTTAGGGTGACAAAAACAAGAAATATTACTAAATTCATGAGGTGATTACTACTCTGAGAAATCATCAAATGAGAAAATGAAGAAAGCTAAAGTTGAGAAAATCTCTAACCCATGTTCTTTAGAAGACACTGTGCTTATAAAATCAGAACAGGTAAACACGAAATGAGAATAGTTCAAAATCTGAAAGGCCTGAATGCAGATTTGATTTTATTTTTATTTTTTATTTAATTAATTAATTTATTTTTTTGAGACAGAGTCTTGCTCTGCTGCCCGGGCTAGAGTGAGTGCCGTGGCGTCAGCCTAGCTCACAGCAACCTCAAACTCCTGGGCTTAAGCGATCCTCCTGCCTCAGCCTCCCGAGTAGCTGGGACTACAGGCATGCGCCACCATGCCCAGCTAATTTTTTCTATATATATTTTTAGTTGGCCAGATAATTTCTTTCTATTTTTAGTAGAGAGGGGGTCTCGCTCTTGCTCAGGCTGGTCTCGAACTCCTGAGCTCGAGCGATCCACCCACCCTGGCCTCCTAGAGTGCCAGGATTACAGGCGTGAGCCACCATGCCCGGCCCTGAATGCAGATTTTAAAAGAATAAAAAGATTACTAAATTAAAAAGCACAGTGAAAGTTGTGTACAATGGATTAAAGAAAATTAAATTAGTAACATAGAATATTGGCTCAAGAATTCTTTCAAACTTTAGAAAAAGAAATAAGAGAAAATATAAGAGACATAAAGAACAGATCTGAGAGATGCAATGTTGAAATAATAGAAATTGAAGGAGCAAAGAACTGAGTAGATAAAGAAAACAAAAATAAATAATAAGAAAACTTTTCTAAAGACATATTTGTCTCTTTGAGGCAAAGAACCATTATATCAATAAGGAAGAGAAATACAGAAATCTGCATGCATATAAAAAAGGTTATAGAAGGAAACAAAGATTTCCTACCAAGAAAAAAAGGAAATAAAAATCAGTATAGCCTAGTAGAGAGAAAGAGTGAAAGAAGAGTTAAAGATCATGACTCAAAATCCAGAGGGTAAAAGAAATAAGATTGTGACCCAAGAATTCCATATTGTCAAATTTGTTCTTTATGAACAAGGATAATTGAAAATTATTCTCATATATAGAAGAATCTAGAAAATCCCACATATGGGCCCCTCCTGAAAACAACTCTCAAATAATTAGTTCATTAGACCAAGATTTTAACCAAAGAAGAAAATATAAGAAACAGAGAAATAGTGGTATTAAAAATATTATTAAATACTAGTGAACAACAAAACCAGTGGAATATAAATAATTTTGATAACCATGATGAATTAACTTTTTATTAAGTAACAAATTACCCCAAACTTAGTAGCTTAAAACCATACAGATTTATTACCTTTCAGTTTTATAGGTCAGAAGTCTGACACAGTCTCACTGGGCTAATATCAAGGTATCAGCAGGACTGCATTCCTTTTAGGGGGCCCTAGGGAGGAATCCATTTCCTTGCCTTTTCTGTATAGTTTCCAGAGTTTGTCAACTTTCTTTCCCTAGCTCATGGTTCCTGTCTTCCATCTTCAAAGCCAGCAGTGTTGCATTTCTCTGACCATTTTTCCATAATCATATCTCCCTCTCACTCTTTGCTTCTGCTTCCTTCTTTCTTAATTAAAGACCTTGCGATAGGACTGGGTTCATTATCCATTGGTTATTACAGGATAATCTCCTCATCTCAAAGTCTTTAACTTAATCACATCCACCAAGTTCCTGTTGCCATGTAAGGTAGTATAGTCACAGGTTCCAGGAATTAGGACATGGATACCTTTGGTGGTGACAGGAGGGCATTTTCTGCTTACTACATATGGTGTTAAAATAATGTAAGCATCAAACTGCTTCTTACATTAGATAATTGTAAAAATTAATATTTTAGCTGTTTTTCCATGATTTCAGGATTGTTTGCTTTCCTCAAATATTTCCTTTCACTCTGGCCTTCAATGGTCCTGTTTTTAATTTTGCAAACTGACTTTTCTAGGTTTCTGTGTTTGGCTTTTGAAACCTCACACTAATTTCAGTATCTTCTTCTGAGTTAGGGTGAGAGTAAGACAGCTCTCTGTGAAGGAATTATATA
Organism: Varecia variegata; assembly: GCA_028533085.1. NCBI lineage: Eukaryota > Metazoa > Chordata > Mammalia > Primates > Lemuridae > Varecia > Varecia variegata. The sequence goes on along the minus strand of CM052439.1, from coordinate 42,322,024 downwards.
GTATTAGGCTCCTATGTGAAACCTACAGATGGAAATGAAGTTAAAAAGCCTATCATTATATCCTTGCTCCACTCCGAGATGGGTTATGTGAAAGAAGGGAGACAGGAGTTGGTATACTTATAGGAGAATGAAGAGATTTCAAGAGAGCCTAAATTTGGATATGGAGTGGGTAAATACAAACTAATATATAAAATATAAGCTAAGTATAAGTTACAAGATCATCCTTAAATTTTTCAATTTAAGCAATATGCTCTACATTCAAAGCATTAAAGCATGGTTTTTTAATACCATCTATAATTTAAACTCATAGAAATAGTATGTATGCATATAAGACATATCCATATATACACATATTTACACATATATATATATATAAGTTATCAAGGAAGAAATAAGGCTTCAGCTCAGAGAAGCTGTTACTTGAAGCAGTTTTTCTTCACATGCTATTGCTCAAAGGGTGGAACTAAGAGGAATGTAAATATAAGTTATGCTTGAAAAACTACTTTGGCTAAAACCCTGAATTCTTTTTAACTGATGAAAGATAAATGAGATTACAGTAGACATTTCCAGTCCAGTTTTTAAAAATAGTGTTAACTTCTGCCTGTTAAAGGAGACTATTATTTGTAACCTAAATCTGTTGATGTTTTTGTTGGACGTTGATCCATTAAAATAAGATTCACAGGCAAGCCATTCCTTCTAGTTGTCTGAAAAACAAATGGAAATAAATTGACATGAGAAGTTTTAGGCAGGAATGAGAATGCTGCTTGCTTGCTCTATCCAATACCGTATACATAGAGAAAAATTTGTGACATTATTTCTAAATGGGAAATCTTGATCAGACTCTACCCAAGCTTCTGCATTTTAAAGTAGATATATAAGGAAAATGTTGGCAAGGTTTTTAAACTATTCCATATAATTTAATAAAGTAAATAAACTGGAACTTTTAAATTTGAGGCCACATTTTAAGAGTGACACGAACTCCCCAAGAAATGTCTGAGCAAATGTAGAAAATTTCATTTGGAAAAAATAAATCTAAAAATAATGTAAAGTAGACATTCTGTGTTGTCCTCTGGGCTAAAGTAGACTTATTCTGTGTTGTCCTCTGGGCTATATATCTCCTAATTGCCACTTCAGATCCACTCTCCACCTTTCTAGACTTGAGGACCTGCAACTCCTATAATTTCTATATACTACAATTTCTAGGCTAGGGTTAGCAAACTTTTACTATAAATGTCCAGGGAGTAAATATTTGTGCTTTGCAGGCCATACAATCTTTGTTGTAAATACTCAACTCAGCCATTGCAGTACAATATCAGTTAAAGGCAAACTTGATAGTAAAAGAAAATTCACAACCAAACTGCTTTTATTAACCAATAAAAAATGAAAATAAATTAATCAAAACCTAACAATTCAAGAATGTAGAAAAAATAATAAACATAGCTAGGCACATCAGGATGAAGGAATTAATAGGGATTAAAGCAGGCATCAATAGGATAGAAAACAAAACTAGTATAATTGATAATTTTTTTTTACCAGAAGTGGTTTTTTTTTCTGGATTAATAAAAAAAATAAGAAAATACGTATAAAACACTTGGAGTAAAAATGCTGAGTAGTCATAGATAAGATATATAAAAACTATTAAGTTATGATTGAATATTATATACAGGACAATGGTGAAAGACAAAATAATTATGATTGAATGTATAAGCTTTGAGAGACTTACACTTAATTAAAACTTGCTGAAGATGATATAACGAAGTTGAATAGATCAATTTAAAAATTAGCAAACAATGATCTCACTCATCTCCAAAGAGAGCGGCTCAAAGATTCATAGGTGAGTTCTTTTTATTAATTTTATTTTTAGCCACAAATAATAATTGTATATATTTATAAATCACAAGGTTATGCTTTAATACCTGTATGTATTGTAGAAAGAGCAAATCAGGCTAATTAATATATCCATACAAAGATGAGTTCTTTCAAACTTTTTGGTAACATAATTCACATTTTTTCTACAAATGTGTAGAGTATATACAGAGCAGGAAATCTTACCAATATATTTAATAAAATTTTTATACAATGATAATAAATCACAATTTGAGGGAAAAGGGGGAGGATCAATCAATATTACTTATAAATATTGAGGCAAAAATTGTAGATAAGGTTTGGCAAATCAGATCAGAGAAGTCAATTCAGAAGAGGTTATAGTAAGAATGGACTAAAGAGTAGGACTCTTACCAGCAGAGCTGGGGCATTTCAAACAAAGAGAAGCTAAGTGGAGCCCTAGAGACATAGCGTCCTTGGTAGGATGGCCATGCCTGGCACAGCGCTCGCTTACACCTGCTCTGCAGCATAATTATTAATAGCATCCCTTTCTGCTCTCAAAGGTGTCCTGGGTCTCCCCATCCGCTTAGGATGTTGAAAGTTAGAAAAAAGCCTTGTTTCTACTCTAACAACTACAACACAAAAAGCTGAATAAAGCACACAATTGTAATTTTATTTAAACTACAGAGCCAAGGTTACAGGGCAATCAGGTAGCCTAAAATCTAACCAAAAAAGATGCATCTGCAGGGAAATCTGGGACACAAGCTCATCCATCATAAGCACAGAGCATGGAAGGAAGAGTTGCCATTACAAACAGATAAAAAATTCACTAAAATTTTAATAAATTGATAAAGGCTGATTGTGGGTGGGTGTAAGAGTATATAATCCAAGAGAGCCATAAACACAAGGGAAGTTTGCACCCACTTAGCCTCTTTTCCACGGGACTTGACCAGGTGCTCACGAGAAACTCTGATGCCAGGGCAAGAAAACAAGAAAAATCTAACTTAGCGTTATGGCTTCAAGAAGGGGAGAGACTACCACTGCAAGAAAGGCATAAGACCCTGCCAGAACTTTTATCATCTGAGTTTTAAGCCCTTGAGGAAAGAGCATAAAACCCTGTCAACCCCAGGGCACAAATTAAGCATCATTATAGCTGGAGAAAGGGCGAAAGAAAAAAATACTTCTACCTTCAATAGTGCAGCCCCCAGTCTGAGGCCAAAGGCCCGAGAGTCTCCAGGAGGCTGCTGGTACAAGTCCCCGAGTCCAAAGGCTAAAGAACCTGGGTATGATGTCCAAGGGCAGGAGGAGAAGAAGGCATCCTGCTCTGGAAGGGAGAGAGAGGAAGCCAGAGGAAACTGAGTACTCTCCTTCTTCTGCCTGCTTGTGTGCAAGCCGATTAATTGGTGCCCCCCTAAAATGAGGGTGGGTCTTCCTCTCTCAGTCCATTGACTCCCAGGTCAGTCTCCTCTGGAAACATCCTCGCAGACACACACAGAAACAATGTTTCACTAACCACGTAGACATCCCTCAATTCAGTTAAGTTGACATCTAATATTAACCATCACAGCACTCACTAATTAAAAGACAGAGATTGTCATATTAGATAAAAAGCAACTTACTCCATAAAGGGATGAAACCTCTTTAAATATAAAGACAAATGTAGATTAAAAATAAAAAGATGCAAAAATGTACTATACTAACTTTAATGAAAAGGAACCTGGAGCAATTATATTAATATCAGACAAAATAGACTTCAGATCAAGGAATGCTACCAGAAAAAAAAAAGAGAGACACTGAATAATGTTAAAAGGTATAATTAAACGCTAAGGCATAACATTCCTAAATGTGTATGTATTTAACAACAAAACTTCAAATTACCTGAAGCAAAAGATGATTGAACTAAATGGGGTAATAGACAAATCCACAAATAATTTTGGAGACTTCAAGTTTCCTCTCTCAATAATCAATAGAACAAGTAAGCAAAAAAATTGTTGAGGATGTAGAAGACTGGAAAAACACTATCAAGCAATGTCATCTAATTAACATTTATAGAACACTCCACCCAATAATAGTAAACTACACATTTTTACAAGTACTCATAGAACATTCACCAATATCAACCATATTCTGATACATAAAGCTAATGTTAACAAATTTAAAAGAATTTAAATCATATAATATGTTCTCCTTAACAGACCATAACAGAAGAAATAAATAATGGGAAAACATTTGGAAAATATCCTAATATCTGGAAATTAGACAACATACTTCTAAATAACCCATGAGGCAAAAAGGAAATCACTAGGGAAATATTTTGAATTGAGTGAACATGAAAACATATTGTTTCAAACTTTGTATGGTGTTGCTTAAGTTGTACTTAGAGAGAAATTTATACATCAAATGCTTACATTAAGAAGGAAGAAAGGTCTTAAATCTATTATCTAGGTTGCTACCTTAGGAAACTACAAAAGAGTACATTAAGCCTAACAGAAATGGGAGGAGATTATAAAATAAAAGTAGAAATCAGTTTAATCAAAAATAAAAAAATCCACAATAATATGAATCCAAAAACTGTTTTAATAGATCAATAAAAATGATAAAACTCTAGTCAGAATGATCAAGATAAAAAGAGAAGATTCTAATGACCAATACTTGGAATGAAAGAAGGAACATCACTATAGAACCTAGAGATACTAAAGGTAAAATAAATAGCTCTTAATTTTATTTCCGTAAATTTGACAAATTCCTTGAAAGACACAAACTACCAAAGCACACTGAATAAGAAACAAATAATCTGAATGGTCTGTTATCTTTTAAAGAAATTAAATTTGTAGCTCAGAAACTTCCAAAAAGAGTCGAGACTGAGATGCCCTCATTTGAAAATTCTATCATACATTTAAATAAGAAATTATGACAATTTTTAAAAACTTTTCAAGAAGATATAAATTTAAAGAACACTTTGTGTCTTGTTCTATGAGGCTAACATTTGTAAAAATGCATAGATCTGTGCACCAAAATAGGTGAATGTTGCTGGATGTAAATTATACCTCAATGAATCTGACTTTAAAAATACCATCATACAGTATACAAAGGAAATAAGTACAGAACAAATTTATTTATTTCCCCCAAAATCTACTCAATGTTTGCTATGTAATTAACACTGTGTGCAGGCTACTTTCTTGATATATCCTTTTCATTTTCATATAAATATAATCTGAGTTGTGTGTACATAATTTTTTCCATTAAACTTTTTCATTGACATAAAATACTCTGTCTAGAGATTACACACATTTGGGATAACCAATCATTATATGAATTTAGAATTATAATGCATTTCTAAGAGAATGCATATGTTTCATGCCTTGGGTTCTCTATGCTACATGTTTTGGTTGATATAGGCTGAAATCTGCCTAAAAGCAGGTAAACACATTGACTATCTCTGTAACATAGTATGTAGTATTGTTCTGATTTGACCATCATATGTGTTAATTGTGTTCATAATATTCCTGCTTTACATGAAAGGGAAGAAAAACTCTCTCCACAGATTTTTATTTTTATTATTTCTTGTGCAAATATTTTAGAAATTATAAGTAAGCGCTAGCTAAAAGAATAGTATTCTTCACAATCTTGTTACCACAATAAAACTCTTTTAAATTTTTCACATTTCTTTGGAAGCTTTAGCAATATATGCACAAAATTTTTAACATTGTAGTAAACATAGTGATAACAGCATTTATTCAGTTAGTCAACAAATATTTATTGAGCGTCAACATTATTTTAAGACCTCAGGATATATTAGACCAAAAAAAAAAATCTCTGCTTTTATGAACACTAAATGTTGGGGGGTTGGGAGGGGGATTGAAGACAAGCAATAAAAAAGCAATAAATAAATTATATTGCTTTTGGAAGGTTTTAACCATATTATGGTTAAAAAATAGAGATGGTATGACCAAGGCATGCGGGAGGAATATGAAGAGTGCCAGGGGTTTGGGGAGGGCATTAACATTTTAAATAGAATAAACAGAGATCTTCTTGAGTAGGTGACACTAGAAAAAATCATAAGAGAGATGAAGCAGTTAACCATGTGGATATCTAGGGAAAGAGAGTTTCAGACAAGGGCTAGAGCCAAAGTGAGGCTCCTAGGAGGCCGATGTGTCTGGAGTGCAGGGAGCAATAAGAAAAGCAGTAGGAAATGAAGTGAGAGAGGATGGGGTGGGCAGGGCAGGGCTTTGAAAGCCTTTAGCTCTTGGGATGTATAATTATCCTGTATTCCTGTTTATTTTTTTCCACTCACCATCGTATCAGAAGCATTTTCCATATTGTTACATCGTCTTCTGCATTAGGTATATGTCATAACAGAGAGAAAATAATTCCCCAAGTGTTGTTAGCCTGACCAATGAAGCATAACCAACCTTCTACAAAAAAAAGAAAACAGGGAACGATATAAACCAGATAGATTCGATTTTTGAAATCCCTCTCCTTTCTTCACAATTTATTTCCATTTATCCTTTACTATTCCTGTTACCACATACAGGTGTCTAGAGAAAAAAAAAAACTGTCCTAATGTACCTTAAAGTATTCGAGACTTGATCTTTTATTTCTTTTCTTTTTCATTTTGAAAGCGCAAGGGGCAATGCTTATCACAAAGGGAAATGGCAAAGAAAGAATTTCGGACATTGGAAACTTCTCCGGTCATGTATAAGGAAGACTGTCTGAATGCTGCTAGAATATGAACAGGATAGCAGTTGCTATGACAGATGCGTCCTTGGTGAGCCAGTGTGTTTACCCTCGTGTGAATGTATGTGGCTAGAACTGGAATTTGGTGCAAAGGTGACTATATAAAACCATTTAATTCCAAAGCACATATTCCTTCCATGACTTTAAGAAAGTCTGTCCTCTTCCTAGGAGAGAGTGTTAGAATTGATGTGTCTCATACCAGTGTTTCATATCTTTGTGCTAGTTATTCTGAGAGCTTTACTTATTTTTCCAAAACTATTGTCAGTATTCTTTGTATATGCAATAAACAGAAACCAGAGCCTGCTCATTACTATGAAATGCTTTCATGATCTCATATTATTATTTCTTTTTAGATGCAGCCAGCTACAATGTGTTCTTGAAATGTGGCAATTAAACAACAAATCCAAATTTCCCTTTTTGCTTTCAAGTGACTAGTTAATTAGATGATTTACTATTTAAATGCTACCCAACCTATGTGACTGTTCATTATATTTATTTCTAGTGTAAATATAAATGTAAAAACAAAAAAAGCTTAGAATAAATATTATTTACATAAAATTGAAGGCGATAATTTCATTTCTTGCTGTTCTGCCAATTTCACATTTAGATGTGTTCCTATGTGGAAGCACATTGGTCAACTGAATTCTTTCACATCTTCATCATTTATTCCTTATGGGAATAGCCATTCCTAAGAATTATAAATGCAAGATTTCAGATTTTTTATACTTGATAGCCATATTCTGTTGAATCATTCTTCCTTTATTATTATCAAAGCTGTCTAACTTGATATATTAATACTTCAGTTTGTAAAAGCACATTTTATTTCTATAGGTTCATACTTTCTGCCATTGATATGAATGTGTGGATTTCAGTACATTTACACTCCTATTTATAGGAGGCAGAATTATTTTTAATTACATAAAATAGGTTTCCCTCTTTTTCCCCATTGTTGCTTCTAAGTCATGTTTCCTTCATCAATGCCTGCTCCATTGAAATGCATTTTATCAACTTTTCTCCTTTCTTTTTGCTATTATCTACCAACTCCTAGTAACTGTCTTCTCCACCTGAATACCATAGGTCCTATTCACTTCAATACATGGCTCACTGTATTCTCCATTCTACTGACTTATTATTCACAACAATGACCCACCCAAAACACCTGATATCTTAGTTCTTTGGCATGTGCCCTGCCAAAGATCTTTTCCTCCTTAATTGCACTACCTTGGAAAAATCCCAACTTTAAGCATCTCCCTTGCTGACCTCCAATCTTTCCGACTCTCTAACTCTAGCACTTGCATTCCAACAATTCTTTGACCACATTGGGACCTCAGATCTATTCACTCCACTGTTTTCCACTGTCAGTCACCACCACGTTCCTAGGTCCTTCCTTACCCAGCTTAGATTCTGGGTCTATAAAAATAACTACGCCCTTCCCCTCCACACCTTTGCCTCTATAAATTTGAATATTCCCTTGCTCCATGCCTACATCCATGAATCTTAATGGCCAATTGCACACTGCTAAATAATTATACTATATCTTTCTAAAAAATTGCCTTCCTTCATCCCTGAAATGAATATTTTAGACCTTCCTGTTTTCTCTTAAGTTTCTAACACTTACCTCTAATCGCATTTCAGCCATTAACTTTGTCTTATATTTAGAAATAAATTGATTCTATCAGATGAGAACTATTTTCTCTTCCCACAAGCAAATTCACCAACTACCCTACATCTATGCTCTATTTCCATTGAAATAGAAAAAAATGTCTCTTCCTCCTTTCTATTATAATATTAAACCTCCATATGTGTTCTGAATTAACCATCCAATCAGTTCTCTGAGGTAGTACCAGGCAGTCATTAAGAGTGAGTATAAGATACTTAACCTCTGTGTGCCTTAGTTTTCTTATCTATAACCTGGGAATAATAATATTACCTCACTCAAAGTGAGCAAGGAATAATGAGTCGGTAAGTGCAAAGTGATTATATCAGATCTGGACATACCAAGTACTTTACAAATGTTAACCGTTTTTATTTTTTCTCAAAGTTTTTGGGTCTGAATTTTTTTCTACTATCTCCTGAATCAAGTTCTCCCTCTCACTGAAATCATCCTTATTGATATGTAAACATAACTTAAAAATTTATTCTAGACACCAGATCTGCCTCCAACTATGCCTCACTGAACAATACGTACTCACTGTCTTACTCACTGCCTCTACTTCCTCACTCTCAATTTTCTCTTCAACCCTCTCTAATCAGGCTTTGGAACCCAAAACTGAAATAAATCCATATTTCCAGTTGCTCAGTCCAAAAACGCAGGTCCTGCTATATTTAGCTTTAAATTATATTATAAACACCATCACTTCTCATTATGCCACCACCCTCACCCTGATTTGAGGGTTTAAAAGCTTCCATGTGCAATGCTTTCTGGCAGTAGACTTCTAACAACTTTTTTACCCTTTGATAATTATTTATATAGAATAAAATCTATATAATCTATATTTATGTAGAATAAAATCTAAATTTCTTACCATAAATAATGCACAATCTCAAAATCTAGGATTAAACATGGCTGATAATCATCCTGTTTCCTTCTAATATTTTTGATACTTTGTGCATAAAATATATCATTTATAGATATAACTTTTCACCCATCTTTTAACTTAATGGCACATTGTAAGAATTTCCTTATATCATTAGAATGCTTTATGATCCGTGGCAGTATAATATTCCATAACATGAATGAAACACAAATGATATAACTAAATACCTAGTGTTAGACATGTGGCTTTCCTGAAGTCAGTGAATAGAATCTCAGTTTGACTTATTGATAGAAATCTTGTGTCAACTGAGAGAGAATACCACATTCTAGTAGAATTAGGGAAGAAGTTTTTCTGGCCTTTAAAATAACTGGTGTGAAAATTGGTTTTGGAAGAAGAAATTTTAAAAAGGGATAAAGTGACAAGGGAAAGTTGGGTGGATACATTTTTGAGGCATAACCAATGAGAGACCTAAAGATCTTTAACTACTGTTAGTATTAAGACAGCAGGGCCTGCTGTTACACTCAAATTGCATCATGTCAAAATTGGGGTGATTTGGAGGGAAGGGATCTACCAACTCTCTGACCTATTCCACATACTTCCAAATATAAAGGTATATGGTTCAATAATTTTGACAATTATTTGTCAAGTGGTATGAATAATTAGTTACATTGGTATCATATTTATCCAGAGTTTACCAGTGGTCAGTTTTATAGTATATTTTATTTAGAACAGGCATTGTTACCTTTGGTAACATGGATCCCTTCTTATTTTTTATTTTTATTCTTTAAAAACACAAAGTTTCCCCAGGAAATGCATGTATGTATACAAACATAGAATTTTGTGTACATATTCAGGGGATTCAGAGATGCTCTGAAGCCAATTAATGTTTCATCCTAGCTTAAAAATCACGATCAAGAAAGGAGAGCATTAACAGAGTGTTCAAAAGCATTCTCTATGACAGTATCAAGAAATGTAGCCTATTAGCAAAAGGACAATGAAAAAAGAAGAAAAAATCTATAAAACAATCACAAAATTTCAAAATGCATGGAAATTTATTGCAGTGGCAAGCGGCTCTATATATCTCATGTGACAAGTCCATGATTGTTTAACTGGATTTAAACAGAGTGTTATGATAGATGTTCAAAGCACATTCCCTGAGTTATCAAGAATGACTAAATCGTCTTTGCAGTTTCTGTCTTAAACGGCACTTTAGAAAGGGTTCCACCAAAAATGACTTAAAAGTATTAGAAATTAAAAAGGTGGTATGCCTGACAACTCCACTGAAGAGACCATCTTGTTCCCCAATGATGCCAGATAAATAAGTTGCTACTATGACAATATCAATCTTCTAGCTAGTAATTTTAGATGTCTCCTCACACGTTTGAAGAATTTTCTTAGTTACTATATCATTTTAACTAACAAGTGTGTTTATAAGGGATCACTTTCTTATAGTTAAGAAACTTGTACAGTTTTATCAAAATTGATTTTTGTAATAAATTGACATAACTTAAATGAACAAGAGAACTCATTATTTAAACAAATCCTGTGGCAAAAATTCTCTCAATGTGAATTTCTTTAAAACTCTTCTTCCTTACCACTTTGGATGCACTAGGATGGCTACGAGAAGAATAAACTAGTATTAGTGAGGATGTGGAGACATTGGGACTCTCATACGTTCTTTGTGGAAATGCAAAATGGTTCAGCTGCTTTGGAAAACAGTTTGTCAGTTTCTCAAAAAAGTTAAACATAGAGTTATTGTATTACCCAGGAATTCCACTCCTAAGTACATGCCCAGGAGAATTGAAAATGTATGTATACACAAGAACTTGTACATGAATGCTCATAACAGCCAAAACATGTTCATAATAGCCAAAAAGTTGAAACAACTCAAATGTCCATGCACTGTTGGATGCATAAACAAAATGTGCTATTATCTATACAATGGACTATTATTCAGTCATAAAAAGAAATGAAATACCGATTCATGCTACAACAGGGATAAACCTTTAAAACATGAAAGCGAAGGAAGCCAGATACAAAAGGACAAATGTCTTACAATTCCACTCATCGCTTACATGAAATATCCAGAATAGACAAATCCATATAGACAGAAAGTACATTAGTGGTTTCCAGGGGTTGGTAGGAGGTGGAAATGGGGAATGACTGCTAATGGGTATGGGGTTTCTTTTGTGAATACTGAAAATATTCTGGAATTAGATACAAGTGATGGTTGTACGACTTTGTGAATGGGAAAAAAATTACTGATTCTTACACTCTAAAGAGGTGCATCCTATGGCATTTAACATATATCTCAATAAAAAAGTAATCTTTATAAAATTGGATATTTTATACATTAGCTCTAAAATTAACCATGCCCTTGATTGATTTTTGCTTATGTTGATGACTTTTGTAACTGAGTCTGGAGGCTTCCAAATAAAGGTATGTCTTTGTAAAGCAAAGTTCTAAAGTAAAGAAAATGAATAGTAATTTTGAGGATTAATCATATCAGCAAAATGATCATTAGTAATTTTTTAGATTAAATATTTGAGAAGAGGGATTATACCAGTGCCCCCTGTTCTCTCTCTCTCTCTCTCTCTCTGTCTCATCTCCCCTACCTCTACCTCTATCTCTATCCTTCTCTGTTTGATCACAGACTCATGAGCAATATTTTCATTGCAAAGTAAACATCTCTGCCAAGAAGTTGCAAGAGAGTTCTGAGCATTTTCTTTGGTTCTCCATTTCCTTATTGATTTATTCATTTCAGATTAAGTATTTGAACTTTTAGCTACAAAGCAAATGCAACCCAGCCTGGGGATGCTGGAAATTGTTAACTATGAAATTGACAGAGGAAAGAAGAAGAAATTTAGCAAATACATTTAGGCTTTATACAAAGGAGAATAATAAACCTCTACGTAAACATATGTAGTTTATAAGAGTAGCATATATTTTGTTACTAAGCAAAAATCATGAGGCAGCAGAGACTATATACTAATAATGGCATATATTTTCCAGAACTAGATAAATTGCCTGAGAATGAGAAGGTTACATTTGTTGATAATAACATAATAGAAGTATTTTATTATTTTCCCTCAGGGAAGAATTTTTCAATATTCTACTGAATATAAAGGATTCCCTTTTGTCATTCACTACTTCAATGACCTTGTATTTTTTATCTAACAAAAAAACACTCATTCAACAATATAAACTACTATATAAACTCTGAAGTTTTTTGTCTTGGTCCTTAGCATCTCGACCTAGTGAAATGTGTAGCCCTGTCATTAAACTATTGGACTTTTCTCTCTTAATTTTCAGTTGACATGAGTAGCCATAGATAGTTCTGCTTATTTCATATTTTGTTATATTGATAATATACTTGGTTACAATGCCCAATATGTTTAAGTTTGTCCTAGAGAAATTTCCTTTTAGAAGAAAAATAATCTTTGTGAATTATCACAACCACAAAATTGTGATGGTTGCATGTAAAATGGTCAACATGGTTCATCAAGTTATATAACAGTGTTTAGTTTTATAATTCCATAAGGAATCTTATATCTATGATGCTATAAGGAATTATAACAATGAGTGACATAGTCAAGGCACTGACATCACAACATAGAACTAATTTTAAACAGTAGGGAGATAAGAATTTACTCAGAATCCCACTAAAAAGTTCAATATTCAGCAACTGAGACATGTAGTCAGTCTTTAAGGAAAGGAGAAAGTATGTTAAATTTAAAAAAATGTGTCACTGCATAGCTGTTTTTGTCAACTCTATTTCCAGCTATAGAAGAAAGCATATAGAGAAATGTGTAAATTCATAGATAAAAACGTGTTTTAAAATATAGAATGGAGAATTAATGGGATAAAGAGAGTCTCTAGAGGGGACCCTTAAAATACCAATATTTCATAATGTTAATTTGGACTTAGGGTCGGGTGGAAAATAAAACTGAGGTGACAAAATGGTTAGGCTTGCCTCTAAAAAAGGACAGGGCTTTTATATTATGGAAATAGACATTGTGGTGGTGACAGGGGACATTTAAGGTAGGTGATCAGTGTATAGGAAGCATATGGAGGCAACAAAAATATCTGTCATTGAAACATGAATATAGAAATTCCAATAGTATTTTCTCCAATTTCTGAAACTATTTTCACCCTGGCGTTTTTAGTCATTTCTTTTCTCCCTCCCCTTCTTGTGGCATGACTAATCTCCATGTTCAGAGGTGCTGCCTTAAGCTGGTGTTTCCAGCCCATCCTTACTTTTCATTGTGAGAACATGACCACAAATCCTGATGTTGACAGACAAGATGGTGCACCACCAGTTCTCACTGCATTGGATCAACGTAATAACTTGCAAAAAATGATGACAGTTACTATATTCATGGCCAACATTTTGTAAGCCACAGTCACACTTCTCTGAGCACCTAGCAAGTAACGGGGTAGATTAATTCAAGACATCAATGACATTAATTATTTATATCATCATTACTAAACGTTAGGTGACTTTTCAACTCTTTTTGCAATTTTATCTTTTTAGGTATGACTGGTTATATTATCTTTGACTTACAATTTTAATATCATACTAGATTTATGATCCTTTGAAAATAAGAAATAATAAGCAAGATATATTCAAAATGTCCCCATGTCTGTTATATCTTAATATATTTCAAATAAAATAAAATTCTTTAAAATAGAATACTAAATAGTATTGAGAGATTTTAAAAAAGTAATTAACATTCCTTTCCATACAAATATTCCTAGATCTATTCAAACTTAAACTTTAGCTCCAGTTTCTTTAGTATTTTCTATTTAGTATTCATGTTCTTATTTGTTTGATTTGTTTTATGCCTTAAAGATCTATGTGTTGTTTTTATTTTTAAGTTTAGTTGAGTGCAGATTTGAGTGAATATACTCCTCAGCTCATTGCACATTATCATCATTGGTCAATTCAAATTCTTTCCTCTGTGTTTTTTCTTTCCAAGCACATTTTGGGAGAACTTTCTAGCCTACTTCTTAGTACTCTGTTTCATTGTTTGGCTATATCCTTTTCGTTATTTATCCAATGTATTAGTAACTTATTTAAACTCACCTATTTTTCACCATATTTTCACCATATGCCTACTTGGTTCTTATTTATAAATGTTTGTTTCTGCCTCATATTCCAACTATTCTATCTTAACTCTTTGAGAATTTATATTAGTTTTATTTAGAGTTGTTGGTTAGAATTGTCAGGAACTGTGTTAATACTGTATCACCCAGTGTTCACAATTTTGATTGTTGCCTTTATTTTGTAGCAGTTATGCTCTTCAGATGCCTAGTTATTCTTGCCTCTGAACTTGTTTTCCTCTGGCTGGTTTTGTAAACAAGAGGCCCAGGTTCTAGCTTGTGCAGCTCTTGAAGGTTGAAGGTGGGGTTGGAGGATGATGGATCCTTGGCAAAGAACCCACCATGCTACAGTTTGGACTTGACCTTCCCTCTTTTTTTGCACTATCCTCACCAGATGACTGGCCCCTTGTCTGTAGTGAAATAATGCTGCAGATGGGTTTGAAGCTGTCATGGGATTCTCCCTAATTACTCGGCCCTTTTATTGGCTCTCCTAACCCTTGTTGGATGCCTGCATAGCCTGAATAATATCTTCTGGCCCAGTGGCACTAGGTAGGCAATGCTGTTTTTCTGTCCCTTGAGCTATCATGTGGCCACGAAAATTTTAAAAAATACAGCTTAAAAGTCCACCTTATCTTTTTCCTCCACCATGGTACTTTGTTCCTCAGCCACATTTATTTTCAAGCACTTCTCTCAATCTTGTTCTATTATTTTATCTTCAAATCCACTTTATTTTACCTCTAGAACATCTGGGATAAGATGGGAGGAGAATGTGGCATCTAGGATAATTCTCAATTTTGTTGAATCCCATCCACATTTGTTTTCAAATGATTGATATCAAAATAGTGCCAGCTTCCACTGAATGCTATCTATATGCTATATCTATGCTAAGCATTTTTACACATATTATATCACCTAATGCTCACAAAAACTTTAGGAAATAGGTGTTTTCATCATCTCCATTTTACAGATGAGGGAAATGAAGTCTAGCTAAGGTACTTCACATGGCGAGTAACAGAGCCAAAGTGTGAAGTTAAACGGTCATATTCCAAAGTGTATTCCTTCCAGGCTATCTTGTAATTTAGTGTTTTAGATTAAATTAGTTTTTGTTCTGAGGATCTATCGATAGACTTGATGATATCCAAGATCCTCCTAAAATTGCATCCAAAATTTTTGTGCTAGTACATACAAGATTTTTTTTTTAACTAGGGATTGAATTTATTGCTTTCACTAGATTTCCAAAGGTGTCTGTGAGTTCATGCAAGGTGAAGAGTGACTTTAGGTGAAGTCAAACTTACACAGGGGATTTGGCACTAAAGTCAGTCAATAATGCAAAAAATGGCAAATAGTTATTTACCTCTAAAAATGCCTCGAATGACCCTCATGCTGCCTAAACTGGGCCACTGGAAGCTCAAAAGCCAAGAATTAATATATATTTTTAAATTTCTCTTTATTTTTAGGTGCTGGTATTTCTTTTTCTGGGCATTGCAGGATAAGTTACTTTGAAATGTGAATGGCGTGGAGAAAAGGGAGGTTAAATATACAATTCTCTCTCAATAAATATGTTTAATTGTGTCCATTTATTTCAGTGCTCCTACAAGGGAAGTTAACTGCAAATTGAGGGAAAAATTTTTTTGAGACTCAATTTCCACTGGTATGATGAACAGATAAATAGCGCCATGTCAGTGGCTGGCTCTGCATGCCCTAAAACCTGTCTAGTCATCTACCAGCCCCAGGAGGTGTCAATTTGGCCTTCCTGAGTGCTCAGTTGACCCTACTCACTCTATCCAGAGTCTGGTAGATTTTCCATTCATAGGTTCTCAGAAGATGTGACCTATTGAAAAACTTCTGACAGTTCTCTCCTGCTAATGGAAGACTTTATGGTGAGCCTTAGATGAGGTGTCAGAGGCTCAATTTGGCTCAGTTTCAGACCTGACCAGAGCTCTCAGGGCTCCTTTGTAGCATGGGTCCCCCCAGTTCAATTTTCCCAGCCCCCTTTTCGGAGCAGCGAAACAATAGGGGAAGCCCGGAAATGAACTGGCTTCTGGAAACAGATGATTATACTGAACAATTAGAACAACCTTTGCTCTTCTGAAGTAAGCTCTACAGCACAATCATATTTTATACAGAAATACTGATGGACATATAGGACTCTTAAAAATATTAAAAGACCACAGTATATATGGTTTCTTCAATGGAAATAGAGCACAGTATGCTATCTAAGTAAAATGAAAGGTGAGCTAGTTTACATATCTATTTCAGAATTTTTCCCTTTTATTGATACACACACACACACACACACACACACACACATATATATATAAAAGAGGGTAGAAAATGTCAAAACTTACCACATACTACTTTCAGAATTCAGTTTTCCATTTAAAGCATTAGTGATTTATAATACTGAAAGAAAAGAAAAGAAGTCTCCCAGCTTCAGCCTTGAGATATTTTGTGTTCTCTAGAAAGTGTCAATGTATTGGCTTTTGGTTTCTGTTCCCACATGGACCTTAAATAAAACTCTTCTGTGAGGTGTTCGCCAGTAGAAAACATTGTAGAAAATGTTTTCTTGCCAAAGGCACGGAATGTGGAGCTTGAGTTGTTCCGCAAGGAATAACTGACTCTGAAGGTGTCAGGAGTAAAATGACTCCATTTTATAATCTCTCCCAGAGGCAAGGAGCTTCTCACTTCCAGAATAAATTGATGATGAGATCCATTCGCTAGTTGGCAGGATGATGATCAGCAAAGCTTTCACCCCAGCTTGCTGACAAGGGAAAAGCACTTGTCCCAATTGGCAGGTGTGTATGATTTATGAAATGGAAGCCTTTATAACCTGGCACGCACAATGGTTCTACTGAAAGTCTTTATGTGTAATAGGCACAACTATTTGTAAATTGCATTCACAGGAGGACACCACTTCTCCCTCCCATACACAGGGGTTTGATTCTTTCTTCTTGCAGTTTCCCGATGTGATAGTCTATTTGATAGCCCCTAAGCATCTCATTCTATTCAAAACCCAATCTGGGATTCTCGTGTGTAAACCATAGTACAGTTTTACATGAAACGTAAAGGGCTTTCACATTTGTTTTCTATATCCATTTAACTCTGAGCAAATATCACCATCTCATTTTACACTGAGGACTCAGAGACCCAAGCTAGTAGCTATCTCGACACAATCTGTGTTTTCTACCTTTCTACTATTTTTTACTATTTTCCTTGGAATGGAGTTCTCAAATGTGCATAAGATTCATTCAAGTTGCTTGCTAAAAGTAATAGGAATGATAGTTAATATAGTGTTTAATATGCACCAGGCACTCTTTTAAGCACTTCGCATATATTAACTGAATTTTTCTTCACAACATCCCTGAGTTAAGGACTATGATTATCACATTTCACAGAGAAGAAAGTGAAAGTACAAAGAGGTTTTGTCAATCACTCGAGATTTAACAATAAAGGCTAGACCTAGAATTCTAGCCCAAACAGCCTGGCTCCAGAGTCCATGCTTTTACCCATTTTGCTGGTCCCCAAGAAGATTCTTTGCTCCCTCTTCCAGAGATTTTTAAAATCAGAGTGTCTGGGGGGGGCCTCCCTGGAACGCAAATTTTCAATGTGCCCTTCCCCCAGTCCCCAGGTGGCTCTAATGCCAGAGTTTTCGGACTATACTTTGAAAAAATTGGCTTTGGGATTCAAAGACATCATTTGGTCTTCAGAAGTCACATAGTGCAATAAAAATGCCCCAAGGGGGCATTATAAACTAACTTAGTTTAGTGATGGTAAGAATAGCCACAGGAGAAAAAGAGACAACATCTACCTTATAATTTTGCTTGGAGCTGGACTTGCACAGGACTGCTCAATACCAAGTTTGGAAATTAGAATGTAAATTTTTTTTTCAAGTAGTTTTGAGAAAAAACAGTGGAAATAATAGGCTTGGGCTAGAATTATTTACTAAATGGTAACAACTCAAGTTTCCTGACTTATAGTATCTATAGCTGCACTGTCTAAAATGGTAACCACCAGATATATTATTTAAATTAATTAAAAGTAAATAAAATTTAAAATTCAGTTTCTCAGTCACCCTTGTCACATCTCATGAGTTCAATAGACACATATGGCTAGTGGCTACCATACTTGACAGCACACAGATCTAGAATCTTGCCTTCTTTGCAGAAAGTTCTATTGAACAGTGCTACAGACTCACTCCCAACTATTCTTATATTTTTTTTTTCTTACCATTAGCAAAATCCTATCCACTAAAGTAATTTAAAAAAGGACATTTAGCATTCACATGCTGCCTACCTCAAGAACACCCAAAAGTCTAATTTGTGATTTTTGCAGTGCTGGTCACTTATCACATCTCAACAGGGATTTGTTATCTTCCCACTGTTAGTTATACATGGGGTTAGAGAGAAGGTGATGGTATGAGGATGATAAACCAAGGCAGTCTCTATATGTGACTGGGCTACCTCCCAT
Organism: Varecia variegata; assembly: GCA_028533085.1. Classification (NCBI taxonomy): domain Eukaryota; kingdom Metazoa; phylum Chordata; class Mammalia; order Primates; family Lemuridae; genus Varecia; species Varecia variegata. Next base: position 42,303,356 of record CM052439.1, on the reverse strand, counting down.
GCAAATATCACAGGCTAAGGGAGCTCCAGGTGGACAATATCCCAGGATGCATGCAGCAGGAAGGCCAGGAGTTGCATCAAAATGACGTCTTGCATTTCACATTTAGTTTGGATATGACTTTTCACCCTCCATTATTATTGAAAGCAGTTGATAGCAAATTTTTAAGACTTCCTACCCTGATGTAAGTCAAGAGTGATTTTATTAGATTCACAGCAACCCACTACCACACAGACTGAAGCATCTGCTCGATAAGCCACGTAGGGGCTCACTAGGTCTTCAGAGACTCTGGAGCAGTAAGTTATCTTAGCTCAAGTCTCCTTCCTCAAGCAGGATAATGAGCTGTTGGCCAAGATTCAGCCTCCTGCAGCTGGTCTTCTCTGGCCTTCCACTGGCCCCCAGGGCCATGACATTATTATAGCAATGGTCTTGCCATTTTGGGGTCATTTTAGACACTTTCCTGGAGGTGTGGTTCAGTACATGGATATTGATTCCCTGGAGTGAGTTTTATAAGGCATCCAGTCAGTTCTAATGCAGTTGACTCTGTGTCCAGGGATATAAGCACCAGATAATTGGAATAGACTTTGGTAAAGAATAGTTCTTAGCTATGAACTAAGACAGTTTAAATTTCTTTTTTCTTTCAGCTTCCAATATGAATTATGATCCTATATATGCAATTATTAGTTATTATTAGTTATGCCAACCTTCTCTTTCTTATACTGTTTGGAACCCTAACCAGAAACTCAGAAAATTGAAACTTAGAACTGAAAGGAAATTTTGAGATTAGCTACTCCAACCTCTTCTTTTACAAATGAGAAGCCATATCTTAGAAAATCTAAGAGATTTGCCCAGGATCCCCAGGCTAATTTAGAGGAGAATTAGAACTACAAATACGTATCTCCTAATTTCATGTTCGGTACTATTTTTACTATGTCATCCTTTTTTATAGGAGTAAAGACTTGCACTATTACATAGAATGTATAGAAATCGTTTACTCCTACTGAGGGAAGATGCTTGGCCTTAAGTTCCAGAAATGCCACAATTTAACAATAGTTAATGTATATATGATACTAAATATATGCTAGACACTATCCTCAGCACCATGGATATATTATTTCATTTAGTCCTCTTGACAGCACTACAAGATCCTATTATTATTCCCGTTTTACAGATGAGTGAGCTGAATCACAGTGAGGTTAAATAACCTGCCTAAGTATACACAGCTAATGCTTGGTAGAATCTCAGTTCAAACTCAGGAAATATAGTTCTAGACTCCGTGCTCTAACCATGCTGCTTTGCTGCCTATGAGCTTATATATCTGGAGCTATCAACCAAGACTAGTAAATGCGTGCAGATGAGGTTGGAAAAAAAAAATTTCTGTATCCCTACAGTGCTTAGATCTAAGGCAAAATAGTAGCATTGTTCAGCTGGCATTTATGGAAGCGAAAGCTGTTATTTCCATTAAAGCATTCATTATTGAAGACACTGTTTTTTTTTAAACTAAACCTTTCAGCGATCTCAATGAGTCCAGCAACCAAGTAGGCAGAGCAGTAAAACCTGCTCCTTTGGTGGCAATACTTAGCAGTCATTTCTAACTGGGAACAGCAGCACTGGCAGACTAATGCCGTTCTCTGCTCTCTGGGGTGCAGCTCTTCAGAAGAAACAAGTCACATAATCAGGAGGGATTTCCATTTGAAACAGGCTGAGGTTGTTAGTCTGGGAAATACTATTCCTGCTTTCCACAGATAAATATTGATATCACAATGAAAAGGGAAAAAGTGTCCTGATGAAAATGGACTCACTTATTTTGACACAAACATACTGGTTTATATATAAGGTAAATCCCTGGGCCTGTAACAAAATTATTTTATTGAGCTAGATGTTAAGGAAAAGTGATTCCCAGAATGAGCTCTCACCCAGTCTAGGATATGTCATGTTCATAAGGATAGTGACATGAGTGTGACATATTGAATTAAATAAATATAAAATATGGGAATGACAGTCTGTCTTCAGGAGATTGTGAGCTTCTTCCTGGTGAGGACCATGTGCTATGTTTCTTTGCTTTCTGCCTCGTACCCAGCATCATCCTGAATTTAGGTAATGAGAAAGGTATGTGGTTGAGTGAATAAAATCACAGCCAGAGACTGAAACTCCATGAGAAGGGGGAGTCATGGTTCTTCCTTGCTTAATCTCAGGTACTGGTGCAGAAAGGAACTTTGACCCATTGTCCCATTACTGATTAGCTCTCAGATCTTTAGCCAGATGTGAACCTGAACTCTGAAACATAGTGCTCTTGCTTAAAATGCCTATCCCATTGGATAGCAGAAATGATAAAATTAGAAACTTACGGAAAGTTCTTTATAAAATTGAGAGTTACATATAGGTGTAAATTATTAATAAATCCTCCCATAATCCAATAATAAGTCTTGAACAAAGCTGACTGATTAAGAAAAACATATCTCTTAACTCCTATGATGACTTTTATGTCTCTGAGCGCCTCCTATCTGCTCGCCAGTGAGAGTTAATTACAGCCAAAGGTTCTCCTCACATTCTGTCTGCTGCATCCTCCAGTAGACCATGTTTAGCCTTCTATGACATTTTAATCAAAATGTCACAGAAAATAAATCCTATTCAAAGCACCCTAGGAGTGACCCAATGTTATTAATAGAAATAAGTGTTCATCATCAGACTTTAATCTCTTCTAATTATAGCAGCACTCACTGCCAATCAGAATATTTAACAGAGGAACTAAATAACCGTGATAATATGGATGAAAAAAATCTCTGGGTAGTGAATTGTCACTCACACAAGTACTTGTGAAACTTTAAATACAAATACAAATCATCTGGGATCTTGCTAAAAGGCAGAAACTGGATGAGCAGATCTGGGGTTGACCCCAAGTTTCTGTACTTCCCAGGTGACATCACCATTGCTGGTCTGTGATCTACACTTTGAGTAACATTTTCAAGTATGAGAACACCCTTAAAATTTTAATTATTGGCATTATTCTGATTATAAATTTTAAAAACACATAGAAGCAAAAACATCACAATCCCATCACCCAAAGTCATTAAGCACAACTAAGTTGGTGTATATAGTATATACAGATACCAAATCAAATTTGGGGTCCCTCTCCCACATTGTTTTAAAGTTACCTTTTCAATAACTTTAAAATTATTCAAGGAATACATATTAATTTTAGAAAATTCATAAAATAAAAATAGGTATAAAGAAGGTAAAAACTACCTGTAATCTTATCACTTGGACACAAAATACAAACAATATTAACATGTTAATCTATTCTCTCCCATATCCCCATGCCTCAACCCCAACTCCATGGCCACACGCACATGTACCCACATCATGGTGACATTGTGGTGATAATATTGACAGAAAGCCACAGGTTCAGTTAGATGTGGTTGGTTGAAGTAAAGGCTACAAAAACGTAGATTGTTAAATAGCATATAGTGGGGGCAAGAAGGACTTTCCAAGGTCCCCAAAGTCCCCCAAGGACATACGGCCATGGCTGATATCAAAGAATGAGGACCCCTCCAGGCATCATTAATCAACACTACTGACTTTACAACATCATTCTGTATCAGGGCAATACACTTTGAAGCCTGCTTTAAAAAATCCAATATTTTATTACTAAGATCATTTTTCATCAGAAATACTCTTTAACAATATCATTTGTAGATGTTGGCCTGTATATCATTCTATACTTGCACCAAAACGTGCCTATTTTCCCATTTCTAAATCCTTAGATTATTTCCAATTTTATAACTTTATAAATAATGCTTGGAATATTCCTATATTTAAATCTTTGCATGATATTCTTAATAATCTCATCCTTAAAACCATTAAACCTTTTAAATGGTGTATATTTTATATGTAATGCAGCCTTATTGTTTAAAAAAAGTCATGAAAAACAACCTTCTTCTGAAACCATTACCAGGATGTAGCTATTATTAATATTTCATGGTTTTGGGGGGATTTTTTGCAAGGAGAACCATACGTTCTGTACCTTGATTTATTATTTTATTTACCTGATTCATTTTAATGGATTCATAGTAGCATAGGATTTTATGAATTTCAGTAGATAATCATTATTTTTCAATAGCCCACTGAAAAACATTTAAGTTGTTTTCACATTTCTCTTACAAGTAAAATTGCTAGGCCAGAGGGTGTATTCATTTTCATTTTGATAGATAATGCTCTACAAAAAGGTTTTACCGATTTATACCTCCTTCCTACAATGTTTAAGAGTTTCTATATTCCTACACCCTTCTCTACAATAAGTAGTGTTTTTTTATAATATAAAATTTAAAATTTTTAGCAATTTAAGTTTCTTAGAGCTGATTTTTCATCTGAGCTCAACTGTAGCTAAAATCTCATTGGCTTCAGTGGCCGATGCTTTCTTTTCTGGCTGTGACACACTTCTTGCTTTCTCTTTCTTCTAGTAGTTATTCATAATTATGTTCCTATTTGTTCATGTGTCAAAGAATATTTGGAAGGATATCTGTAGCCCAAAAGTGGTGAGGGTAGGAGTTTGCAATGATTCATGCAACCCTCTTATTCTGAATAAATACTCTAAAAATTTTCTGTGGACTTGCTTTGTCTTAGACTAAACAATATGAGTGAAAACTTTGTATTTTGTCCTATTACTGTCTATTTCTCTTTGTGTTTTCTGAAATTTTGCTTTGTAAGTAGCTGAAGCTGTATTATTTAATAAACATTAACTCAATAAATGTTAAAAAACTGCATACTAATTATGCTATGGATTATACCATTTATTACTTTATTATTTAACTTCTTGTTTTGCATGATTTAATTTTTTTGCACATAATGCAACCTGGTTTAATGGTTTTTTTTTCAACTTTATTTTATTTTTATTTATTTATTTTTTATTTTTTAAATTTTTATCTATTTTTGTTTGTTTGTTTCAGAATATTGCAGGGGTACAAACGCTTTGGTTTCATATATTGCTTTTTTTTTTCATATATTGCTTTAGCACCACCAAGTCAGAGCTACAAGCGTGTCCATGATATCTGGGGATATCATACACCATAACAATTAGGTGTGAATTTACCCATCCCCCCTTCCCCCTCCCACCTGCCTGACACCCAGTGACTGTTGCTTCCATATGTGTACATAAGTGTTGATCAATTAGTACCAATTTAATGGTGAGTACATGTGGTGATTGTTTTTCCATTCTTGTGATACTTCACTTAGTAGAATGGGCTCCAGCTTCACCCAGGATAATACAAGAGGTGTTAGTCACCAATGTTTCTTGTGGCTGAGTAGTACTCCATGGTATACGTGTACCATATTTTATTAATCCACTCATTTACTGATGGGCACTTGGGCTGTTTCCATATCTTTGCAGTTGTGAATTGTGTTGCTATGAATATCTGAGTATAGATGTCTTTTTTATAGAATGTCTTTTTTTCCCTTTTGGTAAATGGCTAGCAGTGGAACTGATGGATCAAATGGTATTCTACTTTGAGTTCTTTTAGGTGTCTCCAGATTAATTTCCATAGAGGTTGTAGTAGTTAGCAGTCCCACCAGCAGTGTAAGAGTGTTCCCATCTCTCCATATCCATGCCAGCATTTGTTGTTTTGGGACTTTTTAATAAAAGCCAATCTCACTGGAGTTAATTGATATTGTGGCTTTGATTTGCACTTTCCTGATAATTAGAGATGTTGAGTATTTTTTCTTATGTGTGTTGGCCATTAGTCTGTCTTCTTTTGAAAAGTTTCTGTTCATGTCCTTTGCCCACTTTTTAATGGGGCTGCTTGATTTTTTTCTTGTTGATTTTCCTGAGTTCTTTATAGATTCTAGTTATTAGCTCTTTGTCAGATATGTAGCATGTGAATATTTTCTCCCATTCTGTAGGTTGTCTATTCATTCTGATTATAGTTTCTTGGCTGTGCCAAAACTTTTTAATTTGATCAGGTCCCATTTATTTATTTTTGTTGTTGCTGTGATCGCCTTTGTAGTATTCTTCATAAATTCTTTGCTTAGGCCGTTGTCTATAAGAGTTTTTCCAATGTTTTCTTCTAGAATTCTTATGGTTTCATGCCTTAGGTTTAAGTCTGTTATCCATTGTGTGTTGATTTTTGTGAGAAATGAGAGATGTGGATCCTATTTCAGTCTTCTACATGTGGCTATCCAATTTTCCCAGCACCATTTATTAAATAAGGATTCTTTTCCCACATGGGTCCTCAGTGTTGTGTTTTGGATATTTGTCTTAGTTTTGGTTAATATTTGCCAGACATGTGTTTGCCTATATTTTACTTTCAAATTTTATTTGAATGATTCTCTAAAACAGTTAGTTGAATATTAGTTTTATCCCTTTTTTTAATTGGAGGAGTTTTTCCTTAATATCCTAGGCCTCAGATGGTGCTACAGGCAGTTGCCCTGGATCCATCCATTTTTAAACTCTGGAATTTTGTTAAAATTGAGTGTTACAGCTCACCATGCCCCATGATGTTGATATGTCATCTAGGAGGGAGCATGCTCTGACTTTCAGGCTGGTTTCCCAGTTTGGGCAAAGCTGATGGGCGCTGTCTGGTGGGAATGCTTCTAAAAGGTTTCCTGACATCAGATCTTGTACATTTTCCTCAACACTGTAGTTATGGATCAATGCCAAGATAATGAATCACATAAGAATTTTATGGAAAAATAAATGAGAACAACTTACTGAAAGGGGCATCCTATGAGCTCGTTGGGTTGATTGCTAATATCCTCTGGCCTGCCAGAGGTCAGTGTGAGTGTCCCCTTTATCCTTTCCCAGAAGTTCATGGCAATTGTGAGAACTAGCTATAGGTATGGCAATAGGACATTCCCTCGCTAATTCTAATTATTTTAAATGGAGGTGAAATAGCCACATCTTTACAGTTTTCCAATTGAATCAATGTCAGTCAGGAAGCTGGAGGTCAAGAGAGCAAATTTTCTTGAGTGCTAATAGCTGAATAACCCTCTATTTCCTCATATAAAATGAGTACCTTTGATGCTTCTTACTGCCAACTTGCTCTGAATTGGAAGTAGGGATGTGGGCTGACAGATGGAAGTGCTGATGTAGAAATCAAATTCTTACAAAGTACAAAAGACAGGCATGCACACACCCACACTTACTCTTGTACAGAGGTTAGTTAGTTAGAGCCTTTCTATGGCACCAGAAGTTTATCTGTAGCATTTGGGTTCTTTTGAGCCCCAGAGGAATACATTGGCATATAACAAAAAGGCTCTTGAATTAGGACTCTGATGATCCAAGTTCTAGTATTTTTTTTTCCATTTAGTACGTTACCATAAAAAAAATATCATTTAAACACTATCAGAAAAATGGAAACGATAGTTTTGTGCTGTTCGTAAGGTTGTTAACACCTCATAATGAAATGTAAGGAACTCATCAAAATGCATGGAAGGCACTCTAACCAGTATGGTTCCAGGTGTCACAGGCTGTGTGGGGCTGCAGTCAGATCTGAGGCTAGACTGGGGGAGTATTCACTGCCAAGCCAATGTGGTTGTTGGCAACTTTCAGTCCCTTGTGGATTGTCAGATTGAGGGTCTCAGTTTCCTATTGGCTGTCAGTCAGAGGGTGCCCTCAATTGCTTGCCAGATAAGCCTTCCCAATGTGGCCATTTGCCTTCTCAAAGCCAGCAAAGGGAAGACTGTCTCAGAAAGACCGGTGCTGCAATCTTATGAAATGTAATTATGTATATTTAATGATGTGTATCCCATTACCTCTATTAAAAGCAAGTCTTAGGTTCTGTCCACACACAAGAGAAGAAGATTGCATAAGGGTGAGAGGAGCAGGAGGCAGGAATCACAGGAGCCACCTTAGAATCTGTTTGCCACAGACGGAAAGGAGCCAATACAAAAAGCCTAATGAGCAAGACACTACTGTGGGCATCACTCCTGCTGAGACCTGGGAAATAGTGCCAAATGCACCAGAACTGTCCCCTTCAAGGGACAATAAAGTTAGAGTACTGTATCGGTCAGGGATTTTTTACAAAATGCTTCCTCTCTATGGAGACTATTTGGACAACCTGTTTACATATATATATATATATAGAGAGAGAGAGAGAGAGAGAGAGATTTATTAAGGAATTGGCTCATGCAATTGTGGAGACTAGCAAGTCCAAAATCTGTAGGGAAAGCTGGCAGGCTGAAAATTCAGGCAGTAGTTGATGCTACCATTTTGAGGTGGAACTTATTTTTCTCTGGGAAACTTCCATTTTTGCTCATAAGGCCTTCAACTGATTGGATGAGGCTCACTGTATTATTAAAGGTAATCGTTTTTACTTACAGTTAGGCTTAAACCACTGAAATTCATTGTTGCAGAGTTCTGGAGGCGAGAAATCCAAGATCAAGGTATCCGCAGGGCCACGCTCCTTCAGGCACTAGGGAAGAGTATGTTCCAGGCCTTTCTCCTAGCTTCTTATGGTTCCTTGGCTTGTGGCAGCATAACTCCAGTTTTCATGTGACATTCTTCCTGTGTGTGTCTCCGTGTTCAAATTTCCCATTTTCATAAAGACACTCGTCATATTGATTTAGGAGTCCACCTGCTCCAATATGACTTCGTCTTCAGTAATCACACCTGCAACAATCCTGTCTCCAGGGTAAGGCCACATTCTGAGGTCCGGGTGGTTAGGACTTCAACATACAAATTTTGAGGAGACACAATTCAATCCATTACAATACTTTTGTCCAATTTTAAGAATTTTTTTCTTTTCTTTTCTTTTTTGGTTGTTATTTTTTTCCATAATCCCATATCTTTAGTTAAATAAAGCAGGTTTGCTCTCAAGCCTGTGCCAGGCCTGTGATGTTGCCTTGTAGAAAAACCTCCACAGAAACTTGGTAATGCTGGTGAGGAAATGGAAAAAAAGCAACCAGCAAAGAGATCTGCTGGTGGGGAAGACGGTGGCTGGCAGAGATGATAAATGACAACCAGGGTAGGTTTTCAGGACTCGTAAATATGCTAAGAAACCAAAAAATACTCAGAGGGGGAAAAGATGAGAATCCCTTACCAACACAGCAGGATAGAGACTAGAACTATTGATATTTCCATTTTGAAATGAAGAATGAATCCAAAGTCTGAAATACTTGGGGATATTTTAAACCTCATTTTTCCAGCACCCTTAGAAAAGATCTATCTTCCAGGCTCACATTAATAAAGCTCACTGAGATGGGTATATTTCAACCACCATGTCAATCAATTATTTAGAATGACAAATACAATTATGAGGCAGAGTAGAGTACTTGAAATGGCCAATTGGTTCATATGTTCCTTGGGGCCCATTTCTCATAGGAAGCCCATCAAAATGTAGATTTACTTATTTCCAGTAAAAAAATACAACCATGAGCAAACTGGACATTGATTTCAGCCTCCCCAGTGCATTCCCGCCCTGTGTGCCCAAGGATGCCTGCTAAGTGCAGGTCAGAGAAAGAAGACTGGAGTGCTCAGGTGCATCAAGCTCTGGGGGCTGGTCTGCCCACCTGCACAGAGGATACCAGACTCAGAACTGGAAGCAATACAAAAATATTTAGTCTTCCCTTTTCTATTTTTCAGACTGACTATGCACCCTCTGTACTTATACATCCTTCTCAAAAGAAAAGAAGAAAAAAGGACAACGCATATGTTTAGTTCTCGAGATACTTAGGCATCTTCATATTTCATTTCTGTACTCCTGAGTTTCAAATGTGCCCAAGTCTTTTGGCCACAGAGTCACATGCGTTGTCCCTACTGACTCTCCCTGATGACTGACCACAACCATAGTATGTGGATTTTGCTACTTTATGTGCCAGAAGGCATCACGTTTCTCATCTTCAATCCTGCAAAAGAGAGTCTTCCTTGTGACTCCCACATTAGAACAAGATTCTGGACATTGGAATTCCCTCAGTCTCTGACATATGTGCAGATTTAAAAGGACCTTTTGCAGGTTTAAAATGATCTCATGAATCTAATCAAACCATCTCATTTTATAAATAATGACTTCGAGAAGGTTTGTGAGATGCTCAGATACACAGGTGGGAAATGACGGAGTCAAAGCAGAACGTGGCCACTCTGACTTCCATTCCATCACCTCCCTCTATTCCAGGCTGGCCCCGGCTGCTGGGTTTCCAGGTTTCAGTTCCTTCTGCTGTATGCTGGAGAGTGCTCACTGGTAGGGATCTGTCCTTTTCCTTATCCCTTGCTTCCTTTGTCCCCTCACGCAGGTCCAAACCACTGAAATGTAAAAACATCCAGAAGGTTTAGGGTTTTTTTTTCTTTCTTTTTTTTTTTTTATTTCTTGTCAAGGAACGAACACACCTCTTCGTCATCAAGACATAGTAGATTCTTTAAGAGGATTGTTTTCAACAAGGCTGCTCTGTAGTGGATATTGGCTGTGACCTGCTAGAAAATGAATTGAGCCATTCAAACATGTTAGTAGCCTAGTACTGAAGATTTATTTTCCCATTCTAATGAAAGATGATGGCTTCTTCAATCATAAACCTGGTCTGGTTTTATTTAAATATTGAAAGTGTCATCACCATAGGATCTATTGTGCTGGGCTTCTAAAGAGAGAAGCAAATAGTCACTTCCTGAGCTTGATTGGATGTGATGTGTTATGATGTGTAGGATAATTTATTCTTGCTTTAAGTCCAATTAAGGGGAAACGGTCTTCAGGACAGTGGAGGTTTTGATGGCCTAAGTGAAGTTTATATGGATTACAAAGATGTCTTCTGGAAGGAAAATTTACATTGAGACAGTCCATTCCACTGTTGGAGTAGGAAAAACAATTTTTCTTAGAAAATGTACTTTTACTGATAAATACCAGAAGTCATTTCCTATCTCTGAGTTAATCACAGTGACTACAAGGCTGAATGCTTACACATCTTGTACTGTTCCACAGGCGGAAAATGGGAGAGGAGAACGCAGTCTAGCAGAGAGGGGAGAGCACAGGCTCTGAGGCCACACCAGCTGAGTCAGAATTCCACCTCCTTCTCCTCTTAGCTGTGTGACCTTCTCGAACCACTTGGCCTCTCTGTACCTCGGTTTCCTCATCTGGATAATGGGATGATGATAAATAGTGCCTATTTTCAGAGTTTGGGGTGAGAATCGAATATGCTAATACATGTGATGTAGGAAAAGTACCTGCTGCTAATAAACGAAATAAATACTATTCAAAGTAATCATTGTAATCACATGTCACATTTTTAACTGGTAATATTCAATTTACAGTATAAAATCTGATATCATTCAGGATGGCCAGACATGACTTATATATCTACCTTAATATTGAAGTAACTTAAAATTGACTTCCGGTTTTTATTTACATCAAGTATTGATTTACATTTGTGTAATAGAGAGAAAATGAATCTCAGAGTCATATAGTTTAGTAGTTAAATCATAGCTCTGCCATTTTACCATCTTGGTGACCAAATGATTAGCCTTATTGTCTCTTATATTTCTATCTACAGAATGTAATAATAATACTTATCCATAGCTAATGTTTATTGAGCACTTGCTATGTATTAGGCACTGATTTAAACACTTTGAATGTAAGAATTCATTTAATCTTCACAGCCACTCTGTGAGAAAATAATTACCTTGTCTGAACTATTACAGTTAAAAAATAGCAGAACTAGGATTGAAGTTCAGGCAGGTTGGTTTCAGAGCCCAAGCTCTTAATTACTGCATGTATAATGCAGTAATTGATTCCACAGATATTTATTTCGTGTCTTACATGTGTTTAGGTGGTGTGGATACAGCAATGTATAAAACAGAGAACATAAACAAATGCCTTCCGACAAATTTAACTGTCTAAGGTGACATGAGTTAACATAGAAGAAATATTGTTCATTAGAAATATAACACAAGCCACAAATCTCAACCACGTATGTAATTTTAAATTTTCTAGTAGCCATATTATCATGAAAAGTAAAAAAGAAACAGGTAAAATTAATTTTAACATTTTCATTTAATCCAAAATATCACTTGAACATGCAGCTGATATGAAAAGCTATTATTTAGATAATTCTTTTTTATCGACACTAAATTTTCAAAATTCAGCATGTATTTAACGCAGCACGGCTTAATTCACACTAGCCACATTGTAAGTGCTAGTGGCTACTGTTTAGCACAAGGCAGACCTGCAGGATTAGTGGGAGCCCCCAGAGGAGTTCAGTGCAAAGCCTCAAAGTGGAGAAAGGGCTCTGCATGCCAGAGTGACCGCAGCAGGGTGAGAGGGACAGTGGTCAGGATGAGGTTTGATAGGGAGGCAGGGGCCAGCTCAGGCAGGACATTGCAAGTCATGATCTGGGTGAATCACCTGGGAAATTCTTTGCCCTGTTGTTTTAAAACACAGTTCCCTTTATGTTCCAGAGTCCTGAATCCAATGAGTGAATAATGAATAACTAAGTGACCCCAAATCTCATTAGCAAAAAGTTGTGTTAACGATCTTTTCATGGTGTCTTGTTTACTTTATCAGAGCAAACAAGTCAACAAGTATCACAGCCACTTAGATCTCAGAGACAAGTCATCTAAGCAGCTGTAATACTAACTTCCAACAGTGTTCAGTGTGGGAGCCAATCGAATTTCATCTCTGCAAATAGCACACATGCATAATCAGCTTGGAGATCTGGTGTGAAAGGAATCATTTTCACCCAGAGCTGGTTTAGTTCATTAATGTTGGCTTTGATTTAAATTCAAGTGATGCTTTTAGCTCTCAAAATAGTTCAAATAGAATAAAAGTATATGATTCCAAATCTTTCCTCACTTCTGTTTAGTAGCCTTACAATCCCATAGGTATGTGGCATAGGGTCATACAAAGAGTGAGTGTTTGTCAGGACAAGAATGGCATAATTCCTGTATTATTTTTCTTTCAAATATATACAGCACATTCAAGAGTGACTCTGAAATTTCATAAGCTCAAGAACCTAGAGGCAATTGAGTCAAAAAAGTCTTTTAATTCGAATAGTAAGCCTTAACTATTTGCTACACACAATTACACGTGCCTCTCCATAGGTAGGCAAGAAGCATTCAACATAATCTGCAAAAATTTAAAAAGAGCCCTACGTTTGTTTTTACATCTTGTTAAAATGTTATGTCCTTCCCAGCCTACTACCAAGGTATCTTACGTTATAAATTTGAAATACTTTATCATAGGTGTATTATTTTTATCTTGACAGATAAATCTAATGATGCTAAATCATGTATCAATGATACTATCAATGAACTATTATCCTATCTGACAATGGTGATTTTTTTAACAAAAGCCTGCCTATTTATTCCATTCCTATTGCACGTAACAGCAGTTTTTGTATGAAATTATCAAAAGACTTCAAGTCTACACTAAGTAAGTGAAACTATTCGGAAATCTAGTTTTGGCAAATTGGGAAGTTCCTATTTCTTATTTTGTCCTTACTCTTTCCATGGTTTATTCATTTGTTTGTTCATTCACTTGATATATATCTATTAAACTTTTTATTTAAAATGCTAAGTTAGGTGCTATGGAGGGGCAGGGAAAGCAAAAAAAAATGAGTGCATTTTTAAAAATATAAGTGGTTCCTAATTGAGAATGTTATGTACATGATTATAATACAATTTAGAATGTTCTGAATGCCCCCTCAAAGATACACACACACACACACACACACACACACACACAAAGTGATATGGTAATTTAGAGAATCTCCTGGTGAGATTCAGAGATGTGTAGAATTCCAATAGGAAAATCTTTGAAGAGGTTAAGCAGTTAAAAGAGGAAACCTGTTCAAAAGAGTGATTATTTTGTTTTTAAGTTGAAGTCTCAAAAATAGGCAATAAGAGAGCAAGAGTGAGAGACAAATATATACAGCCCATTCAAGTTCAAGAGTGACTCTGAATTTTTATAAGCTGAAGAACCTAGAGGCGCTTGAGTCCACAAAGTCTTTTGGACTTGAGTCCAGGCTGGGATCTGGTTCAAGAAAGCCTTTAGTGGTAGGCTGAGTATAAACCTAATTCTGTGGACTTTAGGAAGACTGTGAAAATGTTTCAGCAGAGAAAATGATTTTCTTTAGAATTTTATTTTCTGGAGAAAGACTTAGGATGCATTGTAAGGGACACGGACAGAATACAGGGAGATCAATTGCAATGTCATTGTAAGTCCAGTGGTAAAGTAATAGGGATGGAAGTCACCAGTCTTTGTGACATTGTGGAATTTTAATCTCAAGGCCCAGCTCTGTGAGACAAGTAAGTGGAAAGTGTTGATGATGACACAATTTCTAATCAGGCCGGCATGAGAAATACAAGGATGGGTGAGCAGCTGGTTTGGGAGGAGGATGAGGTGTTTTGTACGAACTAACTAGGGCAATCTATCCATTATGCTCTCTAGATTACTGAACTGAAGACAAGCCGAAGTGAGAAGAGAGGCCAAGAGGAGGGGGAGAGACATGGTGTCCCAGAGATAAGACGCCAAGATCCATGGCATCCAGGCGCTCCTTCTCTAGATAAGGTCAGGCCTCTTCTAACAAAATCCCACGCAGGTCAATTTCAGAGTGTAGCTATTGGTTTTCTTCCTTCCCTTATTACAAAATGAAATCTTAGTTGTACTGCTTCACAAAAAAATTTAGTGTACAAACTGCTACTTGTGGGAGATAAGAATGTTGAAATGCCTGACTTCAATTTTCTTCTTTTAAGAGTTTTCTTTTATGATTAGTTCTTTGTGTCTAGAAATATGTTTTGTGTGTTTGTCTAGAGCATGGGCAATGAACCTACTTCAGAGGAGTGAAAGATGCTAAATTTTTTAAAGAGATTTTAAGATCATCCCAGTGTTTTATCTACCTATGTTAAAAGTTACTTCCAGCCACCTTTATTCTGCCTCTCCAAAACCTATCCATTCTTCCAAATTATGGCTAAAGATACCTCATCCATGAAGCATCCTCTAGTCTGTCTTTAAACTCTTTTAGCAATGGATTGATAGCCATTATTGACACTTATCTAGTGATGTGCAAGTCTCTCTACTAGATTCTAATGAATGACCTTGACTATCACTCATTTTCCTAATCTGCAAGTACTTTGCACATAGTGAGAGGTTAATAAATGATTAGGGAATGACTGTATGTGCAATAACCTATTTTACTGAGGGTTTACTGAGGGCATCGTATATTCCAGGAGTGTTCTGAGCCCTTTCCATGTGCTACCTCATTATTCTTTGCCATAATCCTATGAGAGGGACTATGTCCGTATGATAGGGACTATTATTTTGCCTAAGGCAAGGTAAGGGTAAGTACTGATTATATAAGTAGCAACGCTAGAACATGAACCCAGGCAGGGTGGCACCATAGCCTGCGACCTTAACTACTATGTATAATGCCATTCGCTGGTACTACAGTATATGTCCTGATTTGCTTACCATACACAGTGGGGAGGAGAAAGGGGCAAAATAAAGTTTGGACTACTGACTTTGAAATCCTGGATATAAATTAATTTCTCAAGTTCCTCATATTAAAGTGGATTAATAGTAGTATTTACTTGGTACAATCTTTGTGGAAAATAAATGAGCCAATACACATAAAATGCACATAAAAATGAACCTTTGTGATTATGGGGAAGGTGGTCTTAATGTGTTTAACTCATACCTTCTCTTTGAGATCACAATGTCAGATCCCATCTGGGAGTGATATCATAACATCTACCCTTCTATGTTTGGTGCTACAAAATTATTTTTTCTAAGAGCAGTGATTTCTAGCCAGTATGAAGCTATCCAATAACAGTTGTGAAAATACATAAAATAGCACTCATATCTGTCAGTAAGAATGTTCAACAGGCCAAAAAAAGAGAGAGGCCTTATAATTTTGTAACTAAAAATGAATCTCTCCCAAATGCTAAGTTGCAGGCATTTCTTACTATCTTATTATGGAGTGATAATTAAGCTAATATTAATAATATCGTACTTTACTCTGTGTGGCAGCACACTGATGCATTTTTATTTTTTAACCAATCTGTCATGTTGTATATTGTTGATCATGCTCAGAGTGCATAAACAAACATAAAGGTAGGAAAGAAAGGTTACTTTTTAAAATAATTATTTTGGTTTATTTATTTTAAAAATATTTTTCTGGTTCTTTGAAATTTTCCTAACAAAGTGGTAGTTGATTTCCAAATGACAATAAGAAACAAACGATGCTAACTCTACCGAAGGAGAAGAGATAAAAATGGATGAAGAAGAAATACATGTTTTAACTTTCTTTATTTCCCAAATAAAAAAATGCACCTAATGCTAACTCATGAGCCCATGAGTCTTTGTGTGCAGAATTTAAGGACAGACCTACTCTTGTGCTTGGTGGGCGGATGGTGGGGACATGAGTATCTGATTTAGAATATCCACTTATCTGCTTACAAGAAAATAATGTATAACATGTTAGCAAGCCTTTGCTTAGCATATTAATAGTTTGAAATTCAGAATTTATCAAAAGGTCTGGTATTTATATTAGTTTAACTTTTTCTTCACCTTTTTTGAATTATGGACATGGGAACAATTTTTAAAACTATTTGAGGAGTCTGTTACTTTTAGCAATAACATTTGCAGTGTATGCCTTGAATTTGAATGTGTATATGTGACAGCTACAACCAAATGGCCTATAGGATATTATTAGTTTCTTTACACAAAATCTGCTAGGATATGACATTTTCAAATTTTACAGTATAAATTAAAAACTTTCAAAATATTAATTGAATCTCAATAGGAAGCAATGTAGCATATAAGAAGCCTAGTTTACTGCTTTGAATTGTTCTCTTAATAAATCTCACTATGTTAAAATATTGACTCTTATATTTTGCCTGCATTAAAATCATTTTAGAGGGTAATTGGTTTAGCTTATTGTAATACTGCCTGATAATATTTCTTTTTCTTTTCAAGCAAAGAATAAGGTATCATTAAATTATTGTTGCATGGGGAAGTCATGTATTACAAATGTCAGTGAGTACAGAATATAAAATGGACTTGAGAAAAATAAATAAAGTTCACACAGGAGACTCACTGCAGATTTCACTGGATTATTTAATTCATTCAAATAGGTTTCTACTTGATGGGCTAGAATTGCTTGGTAACCCATTCTATTTATTTTTATTATATTAAGTTTGCTAATTGAACAATATATAAAAAGCATTAAGGGGTCTATCTTGGAAAAGTCACCTGATTCTACTTTAGTATTAAAATGAGATGTGTTGTTGTTTTGAACATTTAAAAAATAAGATACATCAAAGTTTAATTTTTGTTGTTGGACTTAAAATTAGAGAAAGGGATGATTAGGTTTATATAATTTTAATGTAATTTTTTAATATTAGAAGTCTCATAATCATAAAAATTAAACTGTTTTTAAACATGAAGGATTCTTATAAATGATAAATGAGTATACGTGTCAGAATATATATGTATACATACATATATGTGTGTGTGTGTAACTGCATGTACTTTCCCCGGATGATTTTTAATGACTTAAAACACAATACTATTTCACTAAATTGAGAATGTTTTTAATTGAGTAGATTCATCTAATCAGCTAAACATTTTCCTTCCACGCAAATAAGAAAAGAAATCAATAGCCAGTTGATTTTTTTCCAGGCTGAGGTGAATTGGCTGAATTGACTAATTCTGAGAGAGCGGGTAGTTCGTAAAGTCACATCCCAAGAGTGTAAAGTTTCCCTGGCTTCCAGCTTACTGTTGTGCATACAGTTGCACATGTCTTTTTTAGCATGTCTAGAACGTACTTCTCGCTAACTTCGCTTGCTATTTCACCCCAGTACCCAACTGTACGTTGGGTGCCTTGTGAACTGCAGACAAAGTCCCAATGAGCTGAGCATACACAGCCTATAGCCCTGTCGGAGGAGATAACGGATGCCGTGACAGATGCCGCCGCAGCGAGGAAAATCAAAGAGGCTGCCATTCAGCCTGGCAAAAGAAAGGGAGGGAAAGGGGGACTGGCTGCTCTGAGCAGAGAAGACGGGTGGCCTAGCTGAAGAGGAGAACAGTAACGATCCTGGAGGAAGTCAGTGGCTGGCTGCTCGGTGGCATCCTCCTATGGACGTGTAAGCAATTTACCAGCGGAAAATGCTTGAGAAAGCAAACAAATAAAAGTCACAATTCCTTTTTTCCTTATCTTACATCAGTTATTGTGTAACTTGGATAAAATGAATGTTTAAAGTGGAGAGCCGATGGAAGACTATTCTCTAACTACCAGTATCTGCTATAGTGCCTTATCTGCTATGAGAAAATGATTTTATGTACAAGGACCACACTCTGGTTGGTTGGTTGGTTGTTAGGTCATAGAATTTATAGGCTGGGTTTAATGAAATTAGGTGGACTTCAAGATTGAAGAAACTAAACATCTTGGTACATGAAGATTTCAGAGCTAATTTATTTGTTACAAATCTCACAGTCAATGCCTCAATCAAATGGGGGAAATGTCCTAAAAGCTTAAACAGAAACATGTGAAACATGTCCACAGTATACTAAGCTTGAAGGGAGTCGGCCATTCCAGTTGATAAGGCAGGAAGGAGTATAGAAGCCAAATCAGCTTACGGCAGCAAGTTCAAGGACCAATTAAGATAGGGCCTAATAGAACCTATTTGTCAGCTATTAAGTGACTCTGCAGACATGGGAGGTCTATTTGCACAGAGAATTGTTCATGGTTTTAACTATACTTAAGTAAGAATTTTAAATATTTTCTGATTTGAGCTGAACAGAAGTGAGAGGTCAGAGGGGAAAGATTATTGTCATTAAAATATATACTTAATGAATTGTCTAGGCCTTTGATATTTCACCTCCACGTTTTTGGCTCTTCTTCTGCTTTAAGATTCAGTTTTTTATAAATGTAATTTTTCTTGCTCATTTACCCTAATGTATAGGAGCAGTGGCCATTGATGTAACCAGATAAAAACAATGCAAAAATATTTGACTTTGATATATATTATATAGTATATTTAGAAAATTTGTCTGATTATTTTTGTGAACATGTGCTGCATATCTATAGCAAAAAAAATTTATTTCTTATTATGTTTTGTTTCCATCTTTCTACATATGTATAATTAGCTAAGCATAAAAAATTAAAAAAAAACCACATTGACTCTGACAGTTAAGTTCTGGACTAGAACCAGGTATCCTAACTTTTAATACAATTCCTTGCCTCATTAGACAGGTGGTCTTGGTCAAGACATTTACTCCTCTGAGTCTCAATTTCCTCCTTCACAGAAATGAAGAATGTTTCTCTTGTCGATCTTGCCATGGAGAACAAATGAAATAAGATATGTTACTCTACTTTGATAAATGTACCAATTAAAACTCAACAGGCCACAGACAAATGAGCTTGGTCTTCATCTTAAATAAAATCCTAGAATGGAATAGGAAAAAAAAAAAAGTGTAGAATTTGCCAGGAGAGAATAAGATGTATCTAACCTCATTTCTTTGTTTTGTGAAATTCTTCTATTGCTTGGTCAAGAAAATAAAAAAGGAATATTGTATCTAAGCTTTAAGACTTTTTCTTTTTATTCTTATTTCAGCATATTGTGGGGGTACAAAAGTTTAGGTTATTGCCCTTGCCCCCGCACCGCCCCCGCCCCCCCCCCCCCGAGTCAGAGCTTCAAATGTGTCCATCCCCAAGACGGTGTGCATTGCACTCATTATGTATGTATGCACCCATCCCCTCCCCCACCCACATATGCCTGACACCTGATCAATGTTATTCCTAAATGTGCTCTTAGGTGATGATCAGTGAAACCAATTTGATGGAGAGTACATGTGGTGCTTATTTTTCCATTCTTTGTATGCTTCACTTAGTAGAATGGGTTCCAACTCTTTCCAGGAAAATACAAGAGGTGCTATATCACTATTGTTTCTTTTAACTGAGTAGTACTCCATGGTATACATATACCACATTTTATTAATCCACTCATGTATTGATGGGTTGGATGGAAGCTTTAAGACTTTTGACAGAATCTCTTTTGATCACTTTGTAAACAAGTTTTTTAACTCAAGAAAAAAGAAGAGTTAGAACTAAAATTTGCTCAGCCTCTCTCTCTGCCAGTTATGGTACTCGGTGTTAGCGTACGTTATCTTGTTTAGTGCTCCCAAACTTGCAGTCAGCCTCTGAGGAGCAGTATAACATGAGTGGGTAAAGCACAAGCTCTGGCTGGAACTAGTTTACCTTGTTTAAATCCTGGCTCCCTCTCTTTGAAGCTGTGTGATCTCAAATGAGTTATGTAACCTCAGTGTACCTCAGTTTTGGCCCAGGAGGCACACTGGGTTTATAAAGAAAAATAGTTTATAGTTTCATAGGGTTATCATGAGGATTAAAGAAGTACATACTTACAAAACCCTTAGACTACTGTCTGGCACATAGTTAGCAGTTAATAAATAATAATTGCTAACAGTTTTTAAGGCAATTTTTAAATGTTAACTTAGAAAACTGTAGTTCATTAAGTAATTTGCCCAAGGTCTTACAGAAATTGAAAAGTGGAGCCATGACTCAGGTCTGTCTGAATCACCCTCACCTCCCTTTATGGCTCCAGCACTTTGTTCTTTAAACACCTCCACACCGAGCTCTATGGACTATTGGACTCTGCTGAAGGTATGGGGTGACAGATCAGGTTTATGTCACAGCATTGCAAACAAATAAAAATGCAACATTAGACATTCCTATACTTAAAATTACTTCAGCCACACCACCAGTGGAAACTTCTCACTAGGCATGTTTTCATATAATCCTGGCTTTCTGCCATAGTCTCCAATCAATCTCAATCTCTCTCTCTCTCTCTCTCTCTCTCTTTCCCCCTTAATCTAATCTTTTTTTTTTTATTTCAGCTTATTATGGGGGTACAAAAGTTCTGGTTAGATATATTGCCCATGTCCCTCCCATTCCCCCGAGTCTGAGCCTCAAGTGTGTCCATTCCCCAGACAGTGCACATCGCACTCTTCTTGTAGGTATACACCCATGCCCTTCCCAACCCCCATCCCCCCTAGTCAGAACTTCAAGTGTGTCCATTCCCCAGACAGTGCACATCGCACTCTTCTTGTAGGTAATGTTCCTTTTCTCCTCTATGATCTCCCTCACCATTACTTTCTGATAATTTCATATGCAGAATGGTTTTGCTTCTATTTGGATTAGTTTGTTTTCTTTTCAGACTATATCTCCTGGACCTCATCTGCCACTTTCAAATAGCTTATTAAAATCTTCAATTATATAAAAACAAAACAAAAAACAATTTCTTACATAATAGAAACATTGGTGCCAAATGTTAAGATAATATCTTTCAGCTATTCATTTGACTGTTTTGCTTCCCTGCTTTAAAAACCTGGAGTATTTTCCCAGTACCTCCAGGATAAACTTCTTCATTTGGTATTAAAGACCCTTTTTAATCTGCCTTACCTATTTTTCTAGTGTGATCTTCACTATAGTAAAATAAAGTGAAAAATAAAGGTACAAAAATGTTTTAAAACACCCATAATATCCATTACATAATGATAAACCACATTACTTTTATGTCTGTCCTTACAACTATTTCCTATATATATAACTACATAAATTTTATTTTACCAAAATTGAAACCCATTTCATATACCATTTTGTAAGGTGTTTTAAGAAATGAACAATAAATTGTTCACTAATATTAATACTCATATATAATTCTTAGTGGCTGAAAAGAATATTGATACAGACCACTAACATTAATTTTATCAATTTTATGTAACTAAATATTTACACTTTTCAAAATTTTTTGACACTATAAGCAAGAATGTTATAAGGTTCCTTGTTGCCAAATTATTGCATGTATCTTTACAATTTTTAGTATAAATTTACAAATGTGGGATTGACAGATCAACATAATTGTAAAAATTGTGTTTCACTCAAACTTTGTATAGAGCTATATGTTATGAAATTGTAAATATTTGTCAATTTTTTTAGAAAAATTATATCTCATGGCTGCATTCAATGTTACATAATTATTTCCTAGCACATTAGGGTATTTATTCATATATATTTAAATATGTGATTTTTTAGTTGATGAAAAATGTTATTCTTATATATAGCACTTAAAGAGTCCAATAATCATATTCCTCAGAGAACAACTTATAGGTGACCACAACTAAATAGAGATATCAAAAAGTAAAAGCTGATATTGTTACATAGTCTGTGACAGTCTCAGAAGCAATTAAAATCCTTATATGCATTTATATGTGATATTAAGTTAAAATACAGGAATTTGTTTAATGTTACACCTTATTTTCATGCTGAGATTAAAATTAGAAACAATAAATAAAGATACACAATGAAACACATTAGATTCTCATCAGCAGTCATAATCAATGGTGTCAGGTTATTGCCATTAATTATAAATTAAGAATGTGGTATATGTAAACCATGGAGTACTACTTAGCCATATAAAAAGAATGATGAAATAATACTTCTTGTATTATCCTGGATGGAGCTGAAGCCCATTCTTCAAAGTGAAGTATCATAAGAATGGGAAAGCGAGCACACATGTACTCACCATTAAATTGGTACTAACTGACCAACACTTCTATGCACATATGGAAGTAATATTCATCAGGTGTCAGGCAGGTGGGGGGGAGGGGGATGGGTAAATCCACACCTAATGGGTGCAGTGTGCACTGTCTAGGGGATGGGCACGCTTGTAGCTCTGACTTGGGCCGTGCAAAGGCAATATATGTAACCAAAGCATTTGTACCCCTGTAATATTCTGAAATTTAAAAAATTTTTTTTAAAAAGTCAAAAAAAAAAGAATGGATGATGGTCGCATAATCATTAAACACTTATACATTCATGGGCTAGAGTTACAACTTGGATATAATATTCTGTTAAATCCTGTAGAGCCATTATTTTATAAAAGAGAAGCATATTATAGAGCTAGATAGAAATTAGCACTTTCGGCATGCCTGTAGCTTTGACTCGGCAGTGCGAAGGTAATTTATGTGACCAAAGTGTTTGTACCCCTCTATCTTCTGAAATAAAAATAAAAAATAGCACTTTGGGCCCTGCAAGTAAGATAAAATTGTCATCCTGACCTCTTTAGGAAGCTTGAAGGTCTGGGATTGGTCTATGGGAGTGGGTGATCCACAGTCCGCTGTGGTCTGTTTGCCATCAGGGTAGAAGCTCTGGAATGGTGTATTCTCAGAGAGAACCGGTATGTTGGGAGTTGTGAATGTGATAGGACTGTTAGGATGTCCAGAACAGTCAGGCCAGGTCTGTCAGTACGTCCAGAGCAGTTGCTGTATTAGGTCCAGACCAGCCAGTCTTCCTTTGAAGCCATAACCGTCCAGAGTAGCATGTCCTGAGGCCAGTGTGTCATGGGCATGAGACTGGTCAGGAGTCCTAGAACAAGCTCTAAGTATCTGTAGTGTGCTCAGTGTGTCCAGGCCATGCAGTTAGTGCTCCCCAGGAAGTCAGAGCATCACTCATATATTTGTTTGACTCCCAAACCTCCACAGAGTCTCTATGAAGATGGATTTCTTCCGCTGAGAATGTAACTCTTACCTAAGGCAGGATGCTAGAAAACTAGAAACAAGAAAAAGAGACTGTTATCCCCTTTCTTGTTTCTAGGGTGACCCAGCGGTGGGGGCAGGGGTGAGGCTTCACCCAGAGCCCAGCCTAGGCTAAATAAATCTCCTATAAATGCTATGAAAAAAGTTCTTTCAATACGTTAATTATACTGCTAATATAGCACTAACATACTGTGTTTTGATAGACTTTAGACTCTTTAATATGGATTATAAGAACTCTCATTATGTGGCCTTATCTTAGAGTGGGTTTTCCAGAAGTAGACCCTGAAATAAGGATTTGCACAATTTATTTGGTCGTTGAAGGAAGCACTGATAGAGAAGAGGGTAAATGAGATATAGAAGAGAAATCATCCAATAAGTTGTATCTTATTAAGGCAGTTACCACTGAAGGAAACTGAAGATTAGACCACTGAGAAAAAAAAATCTGGTAGCCTTGTAGAACATGCTGCAGAATTGTCCCACCGGAGGGGCAAGGGAGCTGGGGTATGTATATACCAAGTCTCATGGGTCTTTGGTCGAAGACTGCTCTAGGCTTAAGGGGGGATTAATTTCTCAGCATTTCTAGTGTTCTTCAGAGGCAGGCAAAGTGGCTTCAGTACTATTTGCCTGATAAAGCCCTTAGGCAAAGAAATGGAGATGGTGGCATTTGGAAGGTCCACCTATATGTGCTAAAGGGACATGGGCAGGACTGTCAGCAGTGTCTGCTACAGGTCCCTTCTTATTTCCATAACTTTACTTCCTTCTTATGCCACATGCTCTAGGAATTCTTACTTGCTTGCTGTTCCTTTCACTATTCAGGGTATTTACTGAACACATATTATGTTCTAAGGTACTTTGCCAGGTACCGGGGATGTTAGAGTGAGCAAGATAGAAATGGCCCCTGCTTTCATGGACACAATGCTCCTTTCTGAAACATTCTTTCCTCCCCCACGATCTCAGTCTGTTCAGGCTGCTATAACAAAATAAACTGGCTGGCTTATAAGCAACAGAAATTTATTTCTCACAGCTCTGGAGCCTGGGAAGTCCAAGATCAAGGCATCAGCAGATTTGGTGTCTGGTGAGGGCCCACTTCTAAGACAGCTGTCTTTTCGATGTAACCTCACATGGCAGAAAAGGGCAAGGCAGCTCTCTAGGGTTGCAGTCCCCAACCCCCAGGCCACACCCTGGGACTAGTCTGTGGCCTGTTAGGAAACGGGCCATGCATCGCCACCTGAGCTCCGCAACACCTCCACCTCCCCCCCCAACACCCTACACCCCCATCCCCCACTCCATGGAAAAATTATCTTCCATGAAACCAGTCCCTGGTACCAAAAAGGTTGGGGACTGCTGTTCTAGGGCTTCTTTTATAAGGACACTAATCCTATTCATTAGGGCTCTGCTCTGAGAATCTAATCACCTCCCAAAGGCACCACCTCCTAATTTCACCACTTTGGTGATTAGGTTTCAACACATGAATTGGGGGATGGGGAGCACAAATATTCAGAACATAACACCCACCTGGTAAATTTGCTCATTTGTCTATTTGCTTGTCTTTATTCTCCCCAAAATAAAAGCCTGATGAAGGCAGACACCATTCCTGGGTAGTTCACTGCTGAATTCCTAGCCCTGGCATAAAGCTTGGCATAGAGCTTGTGTGAGATGCATATCAGCTGACTATGCTAAACCACAGGTAGTTAGAAATATGAAGACTGGCTTGGCTGGAGTAGGAGTTCTTTGAGGGCACTCTTTGTACCTTATTCAGCTTCGTACCTCTGGCACATAGTAGATATTCAGTATTTTTAATAGAGTTAAATTAAGTTAGTCAAACTGAGTTGTTGTTCAGAATACATTGACTCAGATATACCAGTAACTTGAAATCATGTTTCATAAAGAATTGTTGAAGAAATTGAAAATATTTCATATAGAGAAGAGAAGACTTAAGGATAACATGGCACTTGTCTTCAAATATTAATATCATTGGGACTTGTAGGGACATTGGGCTTGTCGTGTCTGTCCCCAAATAAAACAGATTTTAGCACTAAATTAGAGATAACGATCAGATTTAGTATGTTACTGTCAGGAGCAATGAGTTGCCCATCATTGAAAGTGCCCAAGTAAAATCTGGGATACGGCAGGGAAAATTTAACAATAATTTGTGCATTTAATGTAAGTGCCTAAGAACTGAGATTCTGTGATTCTTATAGATTAGCACAAAGTACAGTATTTCTTCAGTCTTTGTAAAACATAATTTTACAAAGAGTGTTCTGGAAGAAAATTAGCTCTACCTTTCTCACAAGGAGGTCGTGTTTTCAACTAATAGTTGAATTGCTTTATATTTTACAAGCAGTTTTTACATAATCCTTGCAGAGATTCTTAGAATAGGTAGACAAAGTATTATCCCCATTTTACATGAAAGCAGACAGATGCTTATAGAGATTAATTCATTTGTTAAAGGTCACACATGCAGTAATTGATGGAAATAGAACTTGAACCTAGGTTTTTGTGCCTTCTTGTCCAAAGCTATCTACCCTACCACACCATGCTACTTCTATTATTATTGAAGATGAGAGAAGAAAAACACAACCACCTTTTCAAATACTAATAAAGATCCTCCTTTGCAGAAGAACTCTGCAAACGCTGTGTAATTTATAGTTGAGAATTGAGTTTAAGTGGCATGATCAAAAGTACATGAACAATGAGAAACAAGATTAGGTTTAGAACAGTGCTGTGGTATCTCGGATTGCTATTTGACTGCTTTTTCTGGGAGGGATTATAATGTTGCCTTTATGTTTCTGGCCAGGAAATATTTATAAATCATAATGTACCATTTGCAAGTAATGTTACCCTATGAATATTAAAAGATTAGGGAATGACATTGGCTTTTGTTGAAAACCTTGAGTGACCCTGTAAGCAGACACAATAAATGATTGCTTTTATTGCAGTGCCCTCTAAATATTATTAAAACTCTTTATAGTAGGTAATAAATAATGACAAACGAATGCTTGATTTATAGCAATTACAGTACAGATGAGTTGGATTCATGTGCTGCACTGTAATGAAGATAATAGCTCAAAACACATGAGAAACAGTCACTCAGTGAAATATGAGCTGATTTGCATGATCCATGTCCCTTGAGTAACTTGTAATTGGCTATTATGAAATGGACTAAGAATGATTTGGACTAAGAAGCAATACCAAATTATCATATATTCTATGTGGATATTTTTTATTTTCAACACCAAACTATTTTTATAACATATAAAATCTGTGCCCACATATCTAATGTGTGGGGGTATTCAACAGCTAAGGACAATTCTTCTCTAACCCCTTTGAAAATTTTTTCTTTGAAAATTGACATCACTTCAACTCTATTCATAGGGAACATTATACAAAATTGCTTTCTTTTAGCTTCAAGATGTCCTACATTATTTCATCCATAATCCTTTTAAGAAAAGATTTTGAGAGTAAGGCTGAAACAGCATTGTGCAATTTCCAAAGAGATTCAAAGTATATGTGTGAGTTAGTTTATTCAGCAAAGCAAGTTTAGGTAACTCTTATTTTAATATTTAAGATCCTAGGAAATTTCTAATGAAAACTTGGCTTTTTCAACATTTTAAATGTTTGCCTATGTCTCCCTTAGACTCCTCCCAATAGAAAACCACACTAAGTAACAGTCCATGTAAACCTTTTTTTTTTTTTGGTGGTTTAGCTGCCATTTTTGAAAAGCAGTGAAGGGAATTGTGCCAAAACAGTATTTCATGCCTAGACCGTCTGTCATGCTTCTGAAATCTCATTCTCATTATCACACAAATAACCCAAGGGTATAGAGTTAGTCCCACCAGCAAGGAAGATCATCATTGTTTATCCTAAGCTACTGCTACAGGGGCCATAATGGGAAAAGGTATACCATAATTAAGAGCTATAGCCAACTAATTATGTCAAATTACATCTAATTATAAATCCAATAATCTATGCCAAAACTAGTTGTTGATAGCTAAGGGGAAAATAATACAGTTTTCATTAACCTCTATTATGGATTGCTGTTTGAAGGGTTTTTTTTCAATTCAAAATATTTTTGCAAAACAAATACTATAGCCCTCTTCTGTTTGTTCATAAATAGAGAAATGAAAAAAGTTACAAATCATTTTAACAAAGAAAATTTTGCCTTTTAAATTAATGATGTTAATTATTGAGTATTCCTGGGAAATTTGAAAGGCAATTATAAATAATACTGGTGTGAGATAATTATTTAATGCACTGTAATAAAACATTCCTAAAACAAATTAAGAAGGATATGTCAGAAGGATATGGTCAACAGTGGACTTATTAAATAATAAGATGGAAAATAAGGTGCACATAATAAGAAAATTTGAAGCTATATAATCTCCAGGCAAGTTAACTAGGGACAACTTAATAACTGCCTTCAAATAATTGAGAAATATAAGGAAGGTGCTGACCAAGAGTTTTGAATATTCACTATGGATTTGATGACAATTACATTAAAAACATTAGTTTCAATGTAACGAATTTACCAATAGTAAAAATATTTAGTGTTATATAATCTGCAGAAAGCTATGAAAATTTTATCTTTGGATATCTTCAAAATATCATTACAAACCCCATCAACCTGGAATATCTGGACACCACAAACATCGCTCTAAATGTCTTTTTCACTTCTCATGTTACATGTTTACTGATAACTTAAATAAAATAAAAATCTAATGTTGGCTTATGCTGTATCTATTTAAGGACAAATCCATTTTGAAATACAACTGTATGAGCCTACTTTCTTCTATGTAAAAAATGTAATAGGTGATATATAACATGACCACAGAGATTCAAAAGAGAGTGAGATTTCTCAAAAGTTTGTGCATCACTACTCTGAGGATATGACAAAGCTATTATCCTGGGACTTGGGATTTTGCAAATGGGTTGTTACAGCAACTGATGTCTGAGCATGATGACGCATTCATGCAGCTGTTAAATAAACATGTATTGGCAGTCTACGACATGTCAGCCATTGTGCTAGACAGATGTTGTAGAACACAAAGTATAAAAAAAAAACTTAGCTCTCAACCTCAAGGAACATGTGGTATAGAAGGAGAGATAAGACTTACACATAAATTACTAAGATAAAAAGAAGAGAGAAGTATCATGACAGATACCAATAAAGTGCTATGGTTTCAAAGGCAAAGTAACCACTTCTTAGAAATGATATAGCAGGAGATTTTATAACAGTTATACTATTTGATCATGAATAGTGGATAGGATTTAAATAGGAAAAGAAGGTTGATGATGAGAATGCTTTGCAAACCAAGTGAGAACAATGAATTTAAAGAGCTTTAAAATGAATTCTCATTGTCGTGTTGCTGTTGTTCAATTCAGTCACATATGTTTTTACTATGTGCCAAGCTCTACATATTAGGGGCTGGAAGTTTAACTAGAGTCTCATCCTTATATTAAATTACAGGTTTTTTACTGGTGAGAGTTTCTTCTTGAAGAGTTATAGGCATTTGCTCTCCTCACTCTCTGCTCTCTTATGAAGTGACTGAATGCATGCCCATGCCTTTTATTACTATCCACATAGTACACAAATTTGGACCTCCAATCTAGAACTCTTTTCAGAGTTCCAGACCATATTTCAGTTGCCCATTTGATATTTCATGCACCAAAACAACACTATTTAAAACAGAATTTCATAATCTTTCTCCCCAAACTTGGCCTTCCCCTTGTATTTCCTATCTCAATAGATGCTACCAACATCATCTAGTTATACAAATCTGAAACCTAGGAATCATTTTGACTACCTACCTCTTACTATGTACCATAATCAAGTCACCAATCAATTTCAATAATCTAGCTTTATTTTTTAAATCTCTTAAATTTATCTCATTCTCTTATCTCCGGACAATACGCTGACCCTCATCACCATTTTCTTCAATATGCGTCATTACGATACATTATTTCCTGTGTCAATTTTTGCTTCCTTCCAATTTATTCCACATACTGCAGCTGGAGTTATTTTTGTAAACTTAATCTTATCATGTAATTTCCTTGCTTAAAACCTTCTAAAGGCCATTAGAATTAAGACCATATTTCTTAACAGGTGTCCAAGATCTTTCATGATCTGATCCCTGCATACTTCTGCAATTTGATCTTAAAGTGGATTCTCCCTCACTGTCTTGGGTGAAGCTTTTGTTCAGGTTCTCAGATGTGTCATTCTCCCTCCTGCGTTGTGGATTCTAGACACTTGTTTCTTCCTAGTCTGGAGTACTTTCTACTACCTCCACTACTTTACTTTCAATTGATTTAGTTCTATGCATTTTTAAGATCTCAGTTCAAATATCACTTCATTAAGAAAACTGTTCATTACCACCAGTATTTTTCTATTGTGACCTTTTTAAAAAAAAACTAATTGTAAGATTATTTGGTTAAGGTGTATCTCTTATTAGACCGTTAGCCCCATGAAGATAAGAATGCATCCATTTTGCTCGCAGCATATCCAGTCTATCTTGCACAGCTCTGGCATCAGTAAATGCAATAAGTATTTGTTAACCAAATATACAAAAAGTGGATTGACATAGAATTCAATGGTAAGAAATAAAGTTAAGTAATATGAAGATAGATTTATTGTTTAACATGGTGAAAAGCACATGCATTTATTTCTTTATCAGCCTCCAAACCTCTCACTCAAAATATACAAACACAAAGGAACAAAGAGAATAGGATATGAGTCAATAGTCCACTAGAAAATGAAGCAAATTAATTGAGAATCTAAAGTGAACTGAATGAGTTGAATCTGCCTTAGCAAAGCAGGGATTGCTATTACCTAAAAGATCTTTGAGAGGAATACCTAAGAGAGATAAACTAATTTCCATCCACAGAAATCCAGAGTGTCTCAGGAATTTGAGGCACCGAGTATCATGGAAGCAGGGTGAGGTGAGGGGCTAAACACAGGGGGATTGTTTGAAAATCTATAAAAAATAGGAAAAAAAGCTGTTGTACAACCCAGATACCACTTTTCTACCCCCTCCCTCAAACACACATTGAACTACCAGATGATGTGGCCTCTTTCTACCTTCAGATGAAATGAGGTATTACCTAAAAAAGTTTAACCAGAACATCTCTAGACTCAGAAACACCAGACACAGCAGAGCTCAAGGATGAGGCACTGCACTGATAACAGCAGGAATAAGTGAGAATCTACATATGGAATTTTGAGAACCCTATGTCTCTTCATTATACTCAGTTCCCAGAGTGTAGGCAGAGATGGATAGAATAGAATACTCACTAGGCAAAAGATGGGAATTCTATTCTAGAGAAAATGATTAGATCCAGATAAAAAGCCTACAGATAATGACATTTGTGGGTTTCTGAATAAAAAAGTTTTTGTCTCTACACAATCATATTGTTGAAAACTCACTAGTGAACAAGTTACATCCATGTATACATAACTTCTAGGCAGCTTTTTGATGGCTTTCTCGCTCTGAATTTTGATGGATAGCCAAGAATAATCAAACTAAGGAAATGTATATAACATGAAAGACAACAAACAAAGGCATTCATAGGAAACAGAAACAAGGCAGCCAACGGAATATAATGATTTGGAAAATTTTCTAAGTAATTACTAAATAGTATATAATGTTGCATCTAGGAAATAAAAAGAATTCAAGGAACAATGTAGGAAAAATAATGCATTGAATAATAAAGAACATGATGTCCAAACTGAAAAATTTAGAAGATTTGGAAAATAAATTCAAGGAATTCTCCCAAACCATAGAATAAAAAAACAAACCTGTGGACAATACATGAGAAAAAATAAATTAGAGAATTAATCCGGGAAGACTAACATATGGCTCAGAGGAATTCCAGAAAGAGATAACAGAGAAATCAAAAGGGCAGAAATTATCAAAGAAATGATACAAGACTATAAGACTGTGACAGCAAACTGAAGCAACTTCTTGAGTAGAATGAAATTTTTTAAAGAGGAAAATAATAGGAAGATGCTTTCTTAGTGTGGAATAGACCATTTCCAAGTGAAAAACAATACTATTCATGTGTGGTGATTTGCCAACGTAAATATGACTGGTTAATCTCAAAGTTCTTGCAAAATGACTGGCCAAGATCCTAAATGGTCCACAGAAAATGAATTTCACATACAAATTCAATTGTGTTAATAATAGTCATTAATCAATGTCAACAATGGCAAGTAAAATAAAATTGGTGACTTCTATTAATAAGCAAACAATATTGGTGTCTTCCATTACTCAACAAAGATTACATTAAACATTAAATTGCAAAAATGATTTGGTCATAATATGTATAATTTTTCATTTGATTAACCCGAGTATGTAATGATAAAAGGGCTAATATTTATAACTAAATATGTGGTGGATATAGTAAATATCCTGCTCTAAAAACTTTATGGCTAAATATTATTAGAGAGAAATGATTTGATTACACTCTAGACATTTTCCTATTTGCAGAAAAAACATCTTATTTTTTACTTCATTTTTTTCTTAGTATATGTACTAAAACTAAATTACTTAATCGGTTGGAAAGACACAGGAACTTTTAATTTCCTTTTAAATAGAATAACATGCTCATATGTTCTATAATGTTGCTAACAGCTAAGTCTCTTAAGAATAATATATTTGAACTGACATTTAACTTGGCAATTAAACAAATTATCTTAGTTTCATGTTCTATTTACATTAGGAAGTTGGTGTTTTTAGGTTAACTGAGAGTTGATATTTTAAATGGTGGCAAATTTCCAGTGTCAAATGGAATTTCTCATGGAACACATGCTTTAAGCTATCTTGAGGTAGATAGCAATTCTATCAGAAATCACTAGAATATCAGATTTCATATATATATATGTGTGTGTGTGTATGTGTATATTTATATATGCATGTGTGTGTATCTATATTCATACATATATATACATATATACATGAGGCATCACAGGGCTGCTAAAGCAGCCAAGACTTGGAAAACTAAGATCCCAAAGAAAAGAGAACCATAGAAGAGTGAACCAAAATTTTGAGTCACTTTTCTCCTGTAAGTGTTTGTGTATCTTGGCTTTGATTCAGAGACTATGAATCCAGGCAGAAGGCCATGCTGACAAGGTAGAGATGCCAGCAGAGCACAATCTCACAGGACTACCGAGAGAAGTCAGAGTTCAGGGTCCTGTAATTAAAGGGGCTGAGACCTAGCGAGGTGGGCAGCACAGGGCAACAAGCGCAGTTCTCTATGGTTTTCCCCTCTAGATATCTGGCCTATTCTTAAGCTTCTCAGAGAAAGCAGGTGAGAAGCTAGGCAGAAAACCACTGCAAAGCAGAATGGAGTTGAAATTAATAAGATTAGCAAGCTCACTGGGTACAAGGTTTACCATTGTATTCCTATGTTATGAGCTGAATTATGTCTTTTAAAATTCTTATGTTCAAGTCCTAACCCCTAATACCTCATAATATGTCTTATTCGAAGATAGGGTCTTTAAAGAGGTAATTAAGTTAAAATGAGGCTATTACTATGGGTCCTAATTCAATATGACTGGTGTCCTTATAAAAAGAGATTAGGATGCACAGAGCAAAAACCATGTGAAAACACAAGTGGCCATCTACAAGCCAAGCAAAGAAGCCTCAGAAGAAACTAACCCTACCAACACCTTAATCTCGAATTTCTAGCATCCAGAATTAGGAGAAAATAAATTTTTGTTATTTAAGCCACCCAGTCTGAAGTACTTTGTTACATTAGCCCTAGCAAACTGTTGTCTCATAAACCAGCAATGATTAGAAATTGTAATATTAAAACAATGATATTTCAATAAGACCCAAAGTTATTAAAACCCAGGAATAAAAATAATTAAACCACTCTTTCCTATATGTGAAATTTATCTCATTAGCAAAAATAATACTTCCTAGAATCTTGCATTTTGGGGATATTTTATATCCCAGAGTAGTCCTACGTCACATACTTCCATAAATTTACTAGGCTTCCATTCCTCCAGAAGTTCTGAGTCACAGAAAAACTGATGTTGTCCCTATAATGGTCAGTTTCCAACCTCTTTTCCCTACGTAACTACCAAACAGTAAGGGCACTAAAATGTCCAATGGTACTTAAATTGAAATGGCCATTGACTAAATGTATAGTTGTTAGCAAGACTGAAAAACAAAAATTATAAAAGTATTAAAAGGAAATACAGAAAAACATTTTCATAATTTTCATATAGGGACCATCTTCCTAAATTAAAATTTTAAAAAGCCATTATGGAAAACATTGACATATTTGACTTCATGACTATTAACATTCTCTGTACAGCAAGAGATACTATAATAAAAATTAAAAGACAAATGAAAAATTGTGAAAAAATATTTGCAATATTCACAAGGAGTTTCAGTGAATGACTAAGAAGTTTCTCAATTCTCTATCTCAGATACAGCAGACGTAGAAAGGGTATTAATATTCAGAGAAGTAACATGATAAGCACTGGGAATACAAAGGAAAATGAGGCAGAATTATTGATGGTGGAATGTCTGAGTAAACAAAACATTTTACAAGACAAAGTGAACTGCAATAGTGAAGTTGTACACAAATTTTTATCAGTACATAGAAGTGAGAGGGCCTGATCTGAATTAGGGTCAGTGAGATGTGATGTGGAGAAGGAAATAAAAGGTAAGGAGTTATGCTGCAAAACAAAACAAAACAAAACAAAACAAACAACAAAAAAACCCACTATAACTTCTCACAAGTAGAGGAGGAAGAAACTAGGTAAGACAAGAAGTTGGAAGGAGACTGGGGCAAGATAATGATGTATGAGGTGGGTAAGGAAAGACCTGTAGAATTTCTACATTTGTGGAAGTGTTTTGGGATATTTCAAAGGAAAAATTAGAAAATCATGCATACCAGCCTCAAACAGATATTTTCACCCTCATCTTCAAAGCAACATTAGTCATATAGCTAAAACGTGGAAGCAACCCAAGTGTCCAGTGATGGATGAATGGATAAACAAAATGTGGCATATACATACAATGGAATTCATTCAGCTTTAAAAAGGAAAGAAATTCTGACATATGCTACAACATTGATGAACCTTGAGGACGTTAAGTGAAATAAACCAACAACAAAAAAGACAAATATTGTATGATTCAACTTATATGAGATATTGAGAGCAGTGAAAATCATAGACGGAAAGTGAAACAGTGGTTGCCAGGGACTGGGGGAAAGGGGAGTTATTATTTAATGAGTACAGCATTTTAGTTTTGCAAGAAGAAAAGATGTCTGTGGATGGATGGTGCAATGGTGGCACAACAAGGTGAATGTATTTAACACTACTAAACTGTATGTTTAAAAATGGTTAAGATGGTAAATTTTATGTAAATTTTATGGAAAAACATGCAAAGATTAATATTGCCCTCCACAAAGAAACCAAGCAAATTTCCATATCCTGGATGTAGGAGGATGGGCATTCTGCACTGTACAATACCACCAGTAGTGAGGTGTAGGATCTGGGTGGTTACAGAGAATATTCTTGCAATTAATTGATGAGGATTAATTTCTGATATAATTTCAAGTTCATTATTACTTCTAATGTTACAATTTTTTTTCCTTAAGTACCAACCAACTTCTCTCCTTAAACTTTAGCACCTGCCCTGTTTTCCTGAATGAAGTCTCAAATACTATGCCTCTTATCATATACCTGGAATCCACATCCTTGCCAAAAGAGGTAAGTCTTTCAAACAATCGCAGCAATTACAAGAGTGTTTACACAGAATGTGTCTACCTAAACAGCACAAGCTGCATTAGAAAAATAGGGGAAATGGCAATTGTAGAACCTTTTTCTTCATTTTGTTGAGTAGAGTGAGTAGAATGAGTAGAGTGACTCATTCTACTTGACCTGTGGACCTCAAAGAAGTAGATTGGGTATTGGTGATTATCCAGTGGAGACTATTAAACTGTTACCTCTTCCTCCTACTGTTCCCTGTTGGCACAATGTTCTCTAATCATAAGCACTAAACAATAGATTAACAACTATGCAAGGCCTCTACAAACATAGCTAAATTATGGCTGTTTCCAAATTTTATCTGATTAAATTATCTAGGATATTACCTAAATTTTACATGCTATATTCTATTTCAGAATGTAATGTTTATACCCTATAGAATTACCACACATAGAAGTAGTAAATAGGAGGTCATCATTAAAAAATCTAATAATAACATAAATTATCAGTGAAAATTTAAAGCTCAAAAAACTGATTTAGTGAACAAATATTTGTTAATTACCTTCAATCTAATTGGTATTGGAAAATAAATCTCCCAGAAGGGACATTGCCTTTAAGAATAGTAAACACAGTTTAAATGAAATTTCTCTTTATTAAAAACATGATCAATTTCTTAAAATTTTGTCTTTAATGAATTCAAGTTGGCTAACTTTAAAATGTAATAATCAACTATATAAAAATCAACAACATAAAATTGTTTATAACATGGTTATTTTTTCAATCTTTCATTTTGATATATAATTAAAATATTGTATGTGCTCAAGCATGTGTTTTCTGAAAAGAATAAAATGCATACAGATAGTATAATAAAAAAACAAATTGACCAAATGTTACATTATCTTACTTTTATTTTGTAGATGGAGCTGAACATTGTCAAATTAATATGTTCAAAACTAAAAGATGGTATGCCAATTTAACTGATTACTTATCAAAAATGAATAATGAATATCAATTTTAAAGCATCTTAATTCATTTGCATGATATTATGTTCAGTTTCTCTTAGTTTGCTTCTTGCTATGATTTTATGTCTACTACAGCTATAAATTTTGCCAAATGTCTAGATGGGGATTTAGTAGTAATTTAATCTTTAACAAATCAGTTTTCCAAATCAAATCAACTCTAACATATAGAAGTACGTAATTGAAAGAGTGGTCTTACTGATAAGAACAAAGCATTTTGTTGGCTCAAATTCATATATGTTGTTAGCACCAGTGAATTTAAACTCATGTAAATATATGGTCGAATAAAAACATTTTACCAAATAGCAAAAACATATATTCATATCAATGTACTATAAATAAATTCCTTAAGAGGATTTTGAACATTCAAAATTCATTTTCAAATTGA
Organism: Varecia variegata; assembly: GCA_028533085.1. Lineage (NCBI taxonomy): Eukaryota > Metazoa > Chordata > Mammalia > Primates > Lemuridae > Varecia > Varecia variegata. The sequence continues at coordinate 42,266,708 of CM052439.1, read as the reverse complement.
ATGAGTTACCATTTTTGCCTAGGGAAATATACTAAGTCTATAGGGAAGTATAAACAAACTAGTCTATGCCGTTTGAGCCCAGAATAAATGGTAGAGCTGGTATTTTCTAATTCATTTTGTCTCTGTAGCTGTAAAGCAAACATTTTTAAGATGGTCTCATCCTTACCCTCACAAAACAGAGCAGATATATTTTCTATAAATTAATAATGACTAATCTCAAATGGACTTTCAGTACTTTTCAATTACTTTAGTTTCTCTAGTCAACTTTTTCCCTTTTCATAACAACTATTTAAACTGATTTCACTTTCCTCAAACATCTAGCCCCTCTGCCCACTTCACCTCTCTTTCTCTTAGCAAATAATCACACCACCTATTTTACTGAGAAAAATAAGCAGTTTGATGGGCACTCCCTTGTCTTTTAAACATATAATACACCTATATCAACACCTATTCTACTTCCTCTCTTCCTATTGCAATTGAGAACATTTCCCTCCAGCTACATAAGGCCGATGCCTCTGTGTGTGCTTACATATCTACTGCTACTACTTTTTTATGAATCCATGCTAATAGTTTCCCTTCTCTGTATGGAATGTTCAATACCCACTCCCAACTTGATGCTTTTTTGAAGTTTTTAGATATTCTCCTACTGAAAAATAAAACTAAGCAAAACCAAAACCTTTCCTTGACCCCATATTCCCCTTTTCCCCATCACAACCAACCTTCCTAGAAGAGTTGTCTATACTCACTGCTTTCTCCATTTCCACATAACCAATTTTTTCTTCAACCACTCCAATTCGACTCCCACATCTATCACTTCATCAAAAAAGCAACCCCTAAATTCACTGATCACCTTCATAAAGTTTACTCCAAAGGGCACCGCCATCTGTCTATATACTATCTTATTGTATCTTATCTTTCTTTCCAATCCAATATAAAGTCCTGTCAATTTTATTTCTTAAATATCTCCTTCTGTCCATCTCTACTGCCTTCAATCTAGCCCTGGCCAGAATGACTGCCACCTGGGTTAATACCGTGACCTTGCCCCAGGTCTTCTTGCATGCTTTATACTTGTTTCCATTGAAGTCAGAGAAATCTTTTTAAAATGACAACTAATTATGTTTAAGTTCCTTTATTAGAATAAAGTGACATTCAAGGATTCATGTGGTCTGCCTGGCCCCCTCCCCATCTTTAACATTATCTCACACCATCATCATCTTCATTCTCCTCCACACACACTGGCTTAGATTTAGTCTTCTGTACCAAACTATTCCAAACCATCACAAAGTATTTACAGGTGCCGTCATTTAATCTGAAAAATACTCACTAATGGGTATCCTCCAGATCTCAATTCAATCCACTTTCTCAAGGAAACCTCCCCTGAATTTTCTGATTATGTAAAATTTCCCTACTTTAGTCTCTTCTCTCCATCACAGTACTTTTGATAAGAATTTTACATTTGTTTGTGGCATTTTCTAATTAATGTTTGTCTCTCCCACTAGAGCACATGCTGCATGGTGTCAAACACCACATTTATATATTTTCACCATTGTATCCCCAGCACCTAACTTGGTACCTATTGCATAGCAGGCTCTCAATAAATTATTGATTCAATAAGTGAATACATACGAAGAACTATTGTTGTTAGATTATTTGTGTCCCCCCAAAATATATATGTTGAAGTTCTAACCCCAGTACTTCAGAATGTAATCTTATTTGGACATAGGGTCTTTACAGAGGTGATCAAGTTAAAATGAGATCATCAGAGTGGACCCTAATCCAATATGACTGGTATTTTCCTAGAAAGGAAAAAATTGGATACACATGAGAGAGGATGATATGAAGAGACACAGGGAGAAGAGGACCATGTATAATATAAACCAGTGAGAGAGGCCTGGAACAAATTCTCCCCTCAGGAGGAACCAATATTTTGATTTTGGACTTCTAGCCTCCAAACTGCGACACAATAAATTTCTGTGATTTAAGGCACCCAGTCTGTGGTACTTGGTTGCCACAGCCTTAGCAACTAATACAACTACTTACTAATAATAATAACATTGTATATATGTCATCACAGGTATTAAAACTGCAAAATTTTGTATATGTGTATGTATGTGTGTTAAGTGTTTGAAAAATTTTATAGACTTCTGCCTGATCTATATTTTAAGAGTTACTCAGTCTTTTTCTTCAATTAACATATTTGGTTTTACCTTATGACTTATTCCAAATTTATAAATAACCCATCCTCTACTAATGTATATTTTAAACATTCCTGATGCAAGCTATTTATTACTCTGAAGTATAATAAATATTTTACTAGTTTGAAAACAAAGAATGAATTGTGCTTTAAGATTGAAAATTTATTTACAAATTCCCTACCATCTTAAGGTACAACTATGCCACTACAAGCTTCTACAATCCTCTCAGCAAGAGAAGAAATGGCTGGAGAGTTACACATCAGCAGTTGAGGAGTTTGGCCCTAAAGTGATATATGTAACTTTTGCTCACATTTCATTAACCACAACAAGCCATGCAGTCACATGACTGTATATAACACCAAGGAAGTAGAAGAGTTTAATTCTCCAACTGCTCAGAAATAGAGACTTGGACATTGGTAAACATAAGTAATGTCTACCACAAATCTACTGTGATTGTCAAAATTAGAAAACCTGCCGGGGTTGGTCAAATAGCTCTTAATAAGTTCTGCTGCCAAGAAGGAGACTCTAGGTTAATGACTTGGGTTCAACACAAGAGCTGAGGGTTCTGGGAGAAGAAATTGTTCTAATGCTACATACTCCTAAAGCTCGAATCCCTTTCTAATCCAATCACCTTAGCCTTGTAATTTTGATATGGTAAGGATACCCAGGTATACGTGTCTAAAGTAAGAGCCATGGTCCTGGAGCACTGGGATGGAACAGCACTATGGTGCCAGCAGGGATCTAGGTTAGTAAGCACCGAACCACAAGAGTAGGTGAGCATTCATCAGTTCTTCCCTCCTGATTACCTGGTAAGGGCCTACTCTCAGCCAGGCAGGATCTGGAGAATTGATGTAACAACAGAAAAAGTCCCTGCTCTCATGGAGCTTAGAGTCTAGTAGAGGACTCAGCCAAAATCACATTCCAATAGATGAATAATGTAAAACAGAATGAATATTTTGAAGAAACAACTTCATGGTTGCCTTTTACAAAAAGCCTGACTTTCACAGGGCCAGGCCTGCTCCTAACCTTTGCAAGGCTCAGGACAAAACTACAAAACCCAGACCCAGGTACCACAGGTATCAATAGTTATTAAATCAAGCAAACTATTAAATGGAAAATTTCTGTTCCTATACATGGACAAATATATAAAATCGGAACTTGTATGTTAAGTTTTTGATTTTTATATGACTGAAAGAGGGTAAAATATCAAGATGACTGAAGTTGTTATTGCGTCTGTCTAGATGTTCTGTTGATAGGCTTGCAATGTTTGAATGACTAATAAGACAACAGCATATATAATTGCTAAATTATTACATATTTATTTTATAGCATTCATTTTCTTTCCTTCTTTTCACCAAACCCACTGATTATGTTGTTGAATCAAAATTTTCACATAATTTTTTCTATTGGCAATCATGATCTAATTGAATATATTTTCATTAAAGTAAAATTACATCGAAAAATTAAAATTCTTTTTCATTATATGCTTTCCAAACAGTATTTTTCTTCTGAAATATTCAAATTATCATTAAAATTAAAAGGAAAATATTATTATTATATTATGAAATGATTACATATCAAATATTTAAATAAATCTGAAATATTTTAATTTTAAATATTAACTTATAAAATTAAAAATTTTCAATTCTAATATTAAATATCCTTCTAATTACTGACATAAAAACATTCGTATTGCACTTCTTGTGTATCTAGATCTACATTTATGCAAAATAAGAATAATATGAACTGTTTAACATTGCAAAATGTTCCTCAGCTACCATTTGCAATTTTTGCAAATACAGTGCTAATTCATAACTACTTGCAAACCATAAATTGGAACATAAAGAGAAACAAAATAATGGATGCCATATACTACAGGGAAATGATACTTATGTAAGTCTCTATTGCATTCAAGGAATCTGAGAAGAAGGACTTGACAAGCTAAGTAATTTGACTTTGTACTTACCTAAGCATTTTCATGGCTAAAATTCTCCCCAGGTTTCCTAGCTATTTCCAACTTCAATGTAAGGATCAGCATTAACACATAAACTTTCACAATATGAATGGAATGAAACCTTTTATTTCAGGAACACAGGACAAGATGTTTGAAGGAGCATTTCCTGGGTCCTGGTTGGTATTGGTTAATCAGATCTGATATTTATGATTATAGGTGGTGCTGTACTAATGCTGAATGCAGAATAAGATCGCAAGTGACAGAGGCGCCTGGTTATTTAATAAAAGTGTGTGTGTGTGTGTGTGTGTGTGTGTGTGTGTCTGTGTGTGTTTGATATAAAGGGCCCTCTCAAGTATGAGGCCAGGGCAGGAGCCCTTCTTGTTTGTGTCTAAGGTCTAAGGGTAATAAAGCCAGGGAATGAGTATAAAATCTTCTAGAAAGGTGTACTTAAGACTAAAGTGTGACAAATAACTAAGAGTTAACCAAATAAAGAGATAGGGTGAGAGAGGTGGAGAGCAACTCAGACAGAGGGAAAAGCAAATGCTCTGTGTCAGAAGAGCTCACAGTTTGTATAACTAAAAGACCAGTGACTAGGTGTATGAAGAAAGAGAACCTTAGCCAGAGATGGGCAGGGTCAGTCTTAAATGCCCAGAGGCAGCTAATGATACAAAGGTAGTAGTCATATCAGATTTTCCAATTATCTCTCAGCCTAGCATGTACAAAGCAGAACTGAGCAAATCTCTGGGTTTTTAGACATGTAAAGAAAGGAGGGAAATTTCTCAAAACAGACACACTAGATTTCTTTCTTAATAAACTGGCAAGACTCACAGTGATTAATTTGAAAAATTTAAAGATGTGGCTCTAATTGTGTCCTGAGGTAGTTAAGTGGTTCAAGATGAGTCCAGATATTTACTCTAAAGAGATTTCTGACAAATCCAAAGAGTTTATTATATGGGGATATTCAACATAGTGCTGTTTATAATACTGATAAACCTGGAAATAACCTAAATATCAACTAATAGAACTTTGGTCTTAGGATAGCTTTACAATATAATTTGATGTGATCATTACAATGGATGATTACATTTACATTAACATGTAAAGAGCTCTATGGCATGTTGATCAGCAAAAATAAAGAAATAAAAGTTTGTACAATAGCTCCTATTTATATTAAATTGTGTGTATGTTGTGTTTGTGCCTGCATGCGTAGGCATAGAGAGATACCTGGAGAGAAGTTACTTCCTATTGGGAATATGACCTTCATTCTATAACATTATCTAGGTATTGCTGATATAGAGGAATACTGTTAATTTTTGTAGATTGATATGCCAGAAAAATTGCTGAGCTCACTTGTAGTATTGATTTGACTCAGACCTCAAGTACAACATAATAGACTCAAAGATGGTGGACATTTTTTAAAATCATGAATGAGAAATTTTATCAAATGCTTTTTTTAAAATCAATTGAAAAATTATATGATTTATCCTTTAATTTATAAATGGGTATATTACATTAATAGACTTTTAAATAGTAAAACTTCCAAGAATCCCCTAGATGAACCCTCCTCACTTGGGATATATATTATATATATATTTTTTTTAATATTGAATTTTATATAAAAGTGAGATTGGCTTAAAATTTTCTTTACTTGAACTATTATGGTATTGGCTTGGTATTAAGATTATATTATACAAACCTTATAAAATGAATCTGAAAACTTTTCCTATGTTCATTCACTGAGATTGTTTATATAAGATGAAGATTATTAATGTCTTGAACATGTGGTACAATTAATGTATGATGTTCCTTTTTGGTAGAGGACAGGAAGTCTTTTGATTTCTTATTTATTCTTTAATGATTATTTTGTAAAGTTCTTTATTTCTTCCTAAATCAATTTCAGAAACATGTATGCTTGGATAAGATTATTGTCTTCATCTAAATTTTCAAATGTATTGAATTAAGGTAACAGTCATAATATTAACTTTTAATCTTCAGTGTATCTGTCCTTATGTCCCCTTTACTGGTTCTAATTTGATTTGTGTCATTTCTCTTTTTTATTGCTCTATCTTATTTTAACTTTTTATTATAAGAAATTCTAAACAGCTTTTAAAAAGTAGAGAAAATAGCATAATGACCCCCATACCAACTATCTATCTCCAACAATCACAATCCATTCCTGATCATATTTTATCTATGCTTCACATTACCTTACACCCCTAAACTGAAAATCACATTATTTCATCTATAAATATTTCAGTATGCATGTTTAAAAAGTAAGGAATCTTATTAAAAACATAGCACCCAATGCCATTATCACACTTAAACAATTTATAATAATCCCTTAATATCAAATATATAGTCAGGGTTCAAATTTCCTTGATTGCTTCATAAAAACTGTTTTTAAGTTTTCAATTTGAATTAGGATCCAAAGTCAATAGAAAAATGGACAAAGGATTTAAATAAGCACTTAACAGAAGGAGAAGCCTGAAGCCCAGCAACCAATGCAAAGATGTTCAACATCAAAAGTAATCAGGAAAATACAAGTTAAAGTCACAATAAAGTGTCTTTCAACATCCTTAGATCTAACAAAAATTGTAAAAGTGTGACAAAGATACGAAGCAATAGGAGCTCTAATAACTGCTGAGGAGAGTTTAAATTGGCACAACCACTTTGAAGAGCAACTGGCACTCTCTAGGAAAGTCAGCATCCACTAAATTTGAAGATGTGATCCCACTCCTGGGGATAAACCCTGGAGAAAATCTAGCACGATACCATAAGGTGACATGCACAAGAGAATTCACAGTTGCATTCTGGTTTATAAATATACACTTTGGGTAAAATTAATTGTTCATCAGATAGAAAATAGATGCAAAAATTGTGATATATTTATAAGATAAATGTTGTAGTCATCTCACAGGAGCAGGATGGACTTCCCCACCCAAAATTTGGATCCAATGTCTAGACTTCTGTTGCCACACACACGAAGAGTGTATGAAAAGTTTATTACTCACAAAACGAGGGTTTCTGGGGAGAGCAGGGAAGGCTCCTATGCTGGTTAAAAAATGATTTGAGAGTGTAGGGGAAGGAGATTGAGGTTTCTCTGGTGGTTAACTCCTAACTGCAAGGGTCAACACTTAGCCCACTTGGGGAATGAGTGTTCCCATGCACACAAAAAGGCTTGGATTTTTGTGCCAAAGAAGGGAGCACCAGGCTTTCTTATCAGCTTGCCCAGATGGGGAGCAGAAGAGTAAGGGAGAGTGGTGGGACTTGAAAACTGTCTTCAGTGAAATATCAAAAATGAAGTCACACTCTTTATCACAAATGGAATGTATAACAATTATGAGAATTGTACATATATTAGCATGAGTAAACCTCAAAAACAAAGGTAAGCAAAAACAAGTTGTTTGAGGAATGATATATGCATAGAGAAATATGGTGTTTCCAGCAAAATACACAGATTTTTAAATATTAAAATAATATTTACTGTTGATAAAGAGATACATGCACAGTAAAAATATGAAAACATGGGTGGGAATGACAAACATAGGGAAAACAGAAAGGAATGGGTGGTAACAGAGGAAGTTTGAAACATATCAGTAATGATTTATTTAAAGAATATTGCTTCAACATGTTGCAAATGTTACAATTTGATAAATCTGGTTAGTAGGTACACAGGTGTTCATTATATTAATCTTCTGTAGATGTTTGAAATATTTTATTTAAAAAGTTAGGAAAGAAATACTTTGAAGGCTTTTGGTCAGAGTGATGCAGGGTCAATTTTGCTTCCATGCCCAAGTGGAGCTGCAAAAGGGAGTTTGACCCGTTTATCATTGCTGCTCAGTGCTACATGCTCTTGCCACAAAACCTGGTCCTGCTGATGGACTGCTACAGTGACTCTTGATGGTGCAGATACCTGCACAGTCCTCTCCCATCAGAAACAAACTTATCTCCTTCTGCCAATGCTCTAGTTTCTAAGTTTGCAAACTTTAGCTTACATTTCTTTTGGTTCCTATATACAGTCTCTCGCATGGGTACCAGATGACTTCAGGAGTACTCTGTAGGGCACTTTAGTATTCTCCATCTCAGGAACTTAAAACTATCATCCTTCTTTCCTTCTTCGGAATCTACCTATGACAAATGTTTTCAGCTGTGTTAAGGTTTAATTAAAAATTGTATTATTTATGGTATGCAATGTAGTGTTCTAGTATATGTATACATTATGCAATGATTAAATCACGCTAATTAATATATTCATCCCCTCTCATACTTATCATTTTTGTGTAGTGAGAATATTTAAGATCTATTATCTTCACAATTTTCAAGTATACATTAGATTATTATTAACTATAGTCACCAGGCTGTATAATAGATCTTGAGAACTTATCCCTTCTGTCTAACTGAAACTTTGTAACTTTTGATCAACTTCTCCCTATTCTCCCTCCCCTCTTTTAAATCCATAAAACACTTAGGCTCTAATGACACCTGTCCCCCTTCAATTCCTCATAAAAAGTCACCCAGTAAGCACTAGGAAAAAAAAAAAAGTCACCTTCAATAATTCTGGTACCCCTCCCATCAACCTTCTTTGAAAGAAGATATTTTCAATGGATCTAAAGTAATTTGCTTTCCTAGGTAAAGTCTCCAATAAATTTCAAGATAACTAAACTTACTGCTCTAGAGGCGATGACAGCGCTTGCATTTGTTCTAATGTGTCTCTCTTGCTGGAGAGGAGGAAAGAATACATATTTCATTATTAGGAAGGTATTATAAGAAGTATTTTATCTATCAGGAAAATAAAATTCTACCTTTATTATGGAATTAAATATATTTCATTTATCCTATTTTTCTCATTAGCCTCTCAGGTGCTCTTATCAAAAGTAGATGTGTTTAGGGGAATTGGTGCTACTTGGTTTAAATCTTTCTTAATCCCTCTTCTCTGGCAAAGCTGCAGGTTCCATCTGGCTTGAACAGCAGAGGAAATATCTTTAATCCAAAGTTGTTGGAAACTCCACGAGTGTGAAGTACCAAGATCTGACCAGGAAGTCCAAGAATATAGTAACATGGTCATGTATTCCAAACTAAGATACAGAAAAATAAAAATCCAGGGTAAAAATCCAAGAAGAGGAAGGGGGAAGGAAGCCAAGGCTGGAAGCAGGAGCTGTAGAAACAAACAGAAAGAGGATTCTGGAAGCATCCAGAACTCCATCTGCTGCTCAGGTTTTAAATCCTCAGCATGTGCAGAGCAACGGATGGCTGGCTTCATCCATCATGGTCAGGCTGACACGGGTAGGTTATAATTGTGATTGTTCACTGGACATTTTTGAAGGTATGAAAATCTGAAGATCAAGACATACCAGTTCCCAACGGTGGTTTTTCCACCTACTTCTCAGCATTAAACCAAACCGAGGGGAAGGGACTTGTGAATATTCAGAAAACCTCTCAAAAAGCCTGCAGAGAGGCATCTCCAGTAACCAGGGCCATCATGTGACCAACTTAGTAGGGTGTTACTTTGTTTTTGGTGATCTAGTACTAGATTAGTATCCATGCTACCTAGATCTGAACAGCGAGCTGCAGGGTCCTCAGTAAGAAGATTTACAGCCCAAAAGTTTCATGTGAGCAGCTGTTTTATGTGAGGCCAGATGCTGACAGAGAAAAATATGCACAGGGAGAGAGAAAAAGATTTAAAAAAATCAAAAATGAAACCTGTTTCTCTGCCTTCCAGAGGTAAAGTCTTTTTATTTTTTTCTTTTCAAAGAATTGTTTTCCTTTCTAAATTATAGAGATCTTTATTCCATCACCTCCTTTTAAGTTTTACGATGAGGTGGGTTGCCTCTTTGGCTTGGATCTTTTCCTGAGATTTCTGTATTCAGATTTATGATCTTTCTCGGCTTTGAGATTGTCAGGATTTTCCGTGTCTTTTAAAGCTCTCAGGGCTCTGCATCCTCCTGCTTGGCCCTCAGCCTTTCTGGATCTTTTATCGCACATCACGCTGTTGACTCTGGCTGCTGGCAGGGAGCTCAGCTGTTAGGTGGCCGAGGCTGGCATCTCCCCTCACACCCACTACTGGTGCAGAGCTGACGATCTCCAGCCTTGATTCTCATCACACTTTCTCCACAATAGCACTGTCAGGACCTTCTCCTTACCCTCTTTCTCCCTCCTCTGTCCTCTCTTCTCCTCCCCCCTCTCCCCTCTGTCCTCTTCCCCCATTCCATATAGTGCTTGGAACAGAAACCTAAAAAGAGATTTCCTCTCACTTCATCAATCCAAACATACAAATTCCTCCCGGAGTCCATAAATGTCCACGCTGTTCTGCCGTAATGGTGTACTCTCGTACATAGACAGCCACCTTGCTTCCAAGGCAATGTGTTATAACACATTATCATATCCACTCAAGCAAATTATTATTCTCATCTTCACTGACTCATGTGGCACCAAAAATAAGCTAACATGCCAAAGTGTGGGCACATCCAAATGACTCCATTCACCAAAAAAAAAAAAAAAAAGGCAAAAATAAAAGCAAAAACAAACCAAAAAAAGCATGTATCACTGTGTTTTCTAAGGTGTTTTTTTTTTTCTCATTTCTCTTGGCAACATGTATAGACCTAATTTGGCATTCTGTGTATGCATGTGATGGTACAAAGGACAAGGGATATCAGCCCCAATTACACAACCTACAGGAGAGACACCAGGCATGACATAGCAAAAAGTGAGGGGGGAGAGAAACATTTGAAATCATTGTCTATGCTATGGTATCATTGTATTCTCTCCTTCTTCAATCTCTTATGGGTATCTTTTATTTAAGGCCTTTCTCATCCCTGTCTTTCCTGCTGTGTATAAACACTGCACAAACCATAGCATGGCAGAATAATGTGTTGAGATATTATCACCTGTGTTTGGTTCCACACACCCCAAACCCCCAATTTCCTTTCCCCACTTCAAGACAATAGTTGGGTGACCCTGGCCCTGTTGGCTTTTTCCTCTGGGCTTAGCCTGGGGAACTCCCTGGATGCCTGACTCTTGCTGGTCAGGGTGGTTTAAGGTAAGGAAAAATACCTTGATCAGAAGTAGGAGCAAAGGGGCAAGTAGGGCATCCTCCCCTTCAAAAAGGAAAAAAGAAAAGAAAAACTTTCATGCTTAAGGAAGGAGGGAGGACTGAGAGGCATACTTCCTCCCAGTTGTCCCAGTTTGAAGAAATCTGAAGGTAGCAACGAGACCCCTACAGGTTTATTACAAGTAAATATGTATGAAAGTTTTGTAGAACACACAGTCATTCTAGCAGTAGAAGTGTTTGTAAGAAATCCTCTGTATGTCTTTTACTTTGCCTGCATCTCTTCTATATTGTTTGAGCAAAAATAGCTTCTATATTTTAAAATGTTTATTTTCCTTTAATTGTTATATTATAACATGAATTAAGATCATTGCAAACTATCAATGTACATTCTGAGTTCCTCAAGCTATGAGGCATTATAATGAATTCAGTACCTTTGATTTCAAAAGTCCTCACTCTTACAAACAAAATTTATTAATTTTGACGATAGCTGTATTCTCTTTTCCTCATTATACTCCATTTCCCCAGGGCCTGCTAGTGTCCCACATGCACCTGACCTAGAACGGTGAGCATTTGACTCCTTGACTCCTCATCGAACTCAAATAGTCCCAGACTGTTGGAGACATAGGAAGAAACTATTAAGCATTTGAAAGAAACTCCAGATTGTGGAGTAGTGAAAATTATTCAGATAGTTCAGTGTGGCTAATATGTGGAATTGTTTTCTTTGTTTATTTCAGATGATTCCTTTATACCTAAGAGGGCTTATCCCTTTCTGTCAGAAAGCGCATGACTTACCCAGCTGTTTCTCTTTGTTGAGGTCAGATTAGTGCTTTCCCTGAACCCAGCTGAACTTATGCACCTTCTTCCCCTACCTGCTTTCTACTGCCTAACCTTCACACCTGCAGTGACAGGGTAATTACTTATACACACCTTGAAGAGAGCCCTTTCCTTACCTACAAATAATGAATTCCCAAAGCTTTGTGATACTTGGCTTTTCCCCACACCACTGAAATATCCTTGCTCAAGATCTCACCAGACTGTCTGACCAATCAAGCCCAGGGATAGCTATAAACCTGCATATCTAGGCTTCTTTTCATTTATTTACCTGTTCAGTGATCATACATTCGAGTCTTTTGGGCCTCTTTCTTTCCCGGTGATACAGGGATAATATTTTGCAAATATTAAATTAATTTGTTGTTTCCCCTGTATATCCTGTTCTCTTGTTACCTTCTACCTGCAACAGTGAGCCATAATGTGCATTTCCCCAGGGAAAGTGCCAACAAGTACCCATAGGACAGTTACCACCAAATGTAGTATGACAATAGTCTTTAAAAGACCCAAGCTTTGTAGAATTAGCAAAGAGATTTCTAAATTTCAAAGCTCTTCATTTCATATAACAAGGTGGACCTAGAGGACTTGGTCATGGAGTTTTTTTTTTTTTTTTGAGACAGAGTCTCACTTTGTTGCCCGGGCTAGAGTGCCGTGGCGTCAGCCTAGCTCACAGCAACCTCAAACTCCTGGGCTTAAGCGATCCTACTGCCTCAGCCTCTCGAGTAGCTGGGACTACAGGCATGCACCACCATGCCCAGCTAATTTTTTCTATATATTTTTAGTTGGCCAGATAATTTCTTTCTATTTTTAGTAGAGACGGGGTCTCACTCTTGCTCAGGCTGGTCTCAAACTCCTGACCTCGAGCGATCCACCCTCCTCGGCCTCCCAGAGTGCTAGGATTACAGGCGTGAGCCACCGTGCCCGGCCTGGTCATGGAGTTTTATCTAAGCAAAGGCCCAGCTAGACAGAAAGAGGAAGTAGAAAGCGTCCTCCTGTTTCTTTAAAAGACAATAGAAGGGAGACTGCAAGGTAAGAGATAGAAGTGAGTGCACTTGCCTTCCCTTTCTCTTTAGGTGAAATCATCTGTACATATAGTATGGGAATCCAGAAAAACAAATGCACCCCTTCCTTATCCCCTCTCCACACCACCCTGGGAGTGGGGGGCTTGACTATCATCACACTTCCTGTGTTACTGGAGAAACTCTGCAAGTGTAAGTGGACACTTATAATATGGTGCAGGGAAACAACATAGCAGTGGAGTGGGATTTGAGTAAACAGCAAGCCCGAAACAGTACTCTGACTCTGTATGGTGTGTGGGGCATGCAAAGAATTTATAAATGCTCTAGTAATGAGCTGCAAAGGTACCAGGAAGTTCAGTGGGTTGCACAGGGACTTTTGTGCACTGAGTAATATTGCCTGAGACCACCTACTGCCTCTCTAAGAGTTGGGCTTATATCATGGTAATCCACTTTGTCCACAGGTTCTCAGAATTTGGAGACATAGCATCCACCCCAAAGAATCACTGGCCTCCTCAGGGTGAGTATCCATCCCACCTTGCACTCATACCACCACTGGAGACTTCCAACATGGAAGGAGTAATGGTAGGAGAATGATCATGAGGTTGTCTTCCTACATGGAGGTAACAGTGGACTCTGGGGCCTCAGATGTCTTTGAGTAACGGAGAGCTGATCTGACACATCTAGCTTTTCACCTAGTCTTAGCCCACGTAGGAATACTGGTTAGAGGGCCTTCTGAACCACCAGACCTCCCCCACCAAGCTGCACATGGGAATATATCAAAAGGCTCTTACTGTCAGCAATAGTAGCTGGCTTGGCTCCCTGTCAGGAAGCCCATAACCAAGCCCTCTTCTGGAAAACTCATTTTTGCCCCCTACATGGACTATACCCCAATTGCTACTTCTGTGCTTTTGACGCCACATAAATACACTCATTAACAGGTGATTCTAGACATGAAAGCAAAAAAGTGGAGTTTATGACTCAGAAATAACTATATGACTTATCTGGCACCCAGGGTCTGGGTTCCTGCCAAACATCTTCAACTCCTTTGGGAACCAGGAATCCTGCTTAGAATGTTCTTCTCCCTTCCCACCTCCTTGCTGCTTACATATGACTTATTCTTCAAGACTTAAGACAAGTGTCTTCTTTTCTAGGAATTCTTTCCCAACGCCCCATACTGAGTCAGTTAAGTACCATCCTCTCTTCACTCTATGCATATTTCTATAATAGCACTTAGTAACTTGTTATAATTGCACACTTGCCTATCTTCCTTCTGTATTTAGAAAGAATGGGTCTTTCATCTCCAGATCCCTAGAACTTAGCACAGTGCCTTGCTAGTAGAAAGCTTCAATATATGTTGTTATATGACTGAATGAGTGATTGAATGAATGAATGCATGAATGTGCAACAGTTTTTTCTGCCAATCCAAATATTAGAGATGTAAAATGCTATGTAAGTTTGGAAGAAGTTTTGGTTTACAGTGTAAAAGGATGTGATCATGCCAAAGACTCTGCTAGGCACATTATTTTGCTTGAAGAGAATTTTAAATAAAGGTGAATATTATTATTTTTTTTTAACTTTTTTTTTTGAGATGGAGTCTCACTCTGTCACCTGGGCTAGAGTGACATGGCATCAGCCTAGCTCACAGCAACCTCAAACTCCTGGGCTCAAGCAATTCTCCTGCCTCAGCCTCCTGAGCAGCTGGGATTACAGGCGCATGCCACCATACTCAGGCAATTTTTCTATTTTTTAGTAGAGACAGGGTCTCACTCTTTTTCAGGCTGGTCTCTAACTCCTGACCTCAAGCAATCCTCCTGCCTTGGGCTCTCAGAGTGCTAGGATTACAGGCGTGAGCCACTGCACCCCGCCCAAAGTTGAATAGTAAAAAAAGAAATAAAGTAAACTTGAACGAGCTTCAGATACACATTAGCAATGTAGAACATGTGGCACTGAGATTGTATGTATATTATGGAAACAAATCAAGAAACTCAATTTAATGGTCTGCTGAATTGTATGTCATCTTCCCTTGGTGAGGTTCCCTTTGTGGTGTCATTTCATTACCTTTACCTGTTCATTCTTTAATCAACTATCACAGAGCTACAGGGCTCTATGGAGTGAATATAAAGCTATCAAACCCTGCTAGTAAGACCCAAAGTAAAAAGACTTTGAACATGAGGATTTGGAGATGAGAGGGGAAGGCCACAGTTACTACTTCAAAGATTGTACAAAGAAATATCCCTCTATGAAGTCTGTGAGTTACCTTGATAGCAGTTTTATTATAAAGTACTATTTTAGATTGTTTCTTGGGACCTAGGGCATGATGCTTTAAAGAACACCTAGTGGAAATCCTTTTTATTATGAACTATGTACTGCTATATAGATATCTGATCATGGGCAAACAATTTCTATTTTAAGCCATCTTCAAAAGTTTAATTTTATCTAATTATTTAAAATGTTAAGCCAATCGTATTTAAAATGTCAATATAGCCACAGTGTTTATCCCCTCCTGACACATAGTACAATTTATGCCTATTTGCTTTTTTCTCCACTCACTAGAATGTCTGATCTATAATATTTTGTTCAGTATCTAAAACAGTTCCCAGGAATAGTACTTTCTTCATAAACAGTTGTTGGGTGAACAGTACTTTTATTATAACACACATTCCCTCACTACCTCATCTTTCCCTTTTTTCTCTTTCTTCCTGCCATCCCTCCACATTCTTTATGTTATTTTCCTGTGTTCAATTTTCAATCTTCTATTAACTTCCAGATTTTTCAGTCATGCCAACAAGAAACATATTTCTAAGTATAAGTTTTTTTTCCTTGATTTCAAAAAATCTAAATATGCAGCACTTCTCTATGCTGTGTGTATTCAATACCAAACAATCATTCAATTTCATGGAAAGTAAACTGGTTATGAGGCATGATGCAGAACAAATTCTACTCCAATAGAAGTACACATATGCACACATGTCTATCTCCTTCCAGCTGTTTGCCTTTTTCTTTTAGTTTTTATTTTAACAAACTGTGTTGATATTGTGTAAATATTGATTTACTTTATCAACACTGAAAATTTAATTTCCTATCTAAAGATATATTTGGGAGTCCTCAGCCTATATGCAACTAAGTCTTCTTTCAATAAGACATTAACGCTAGTGCTGTAATATGAAATATTCATAGAAGTGAGAGTTTTAGTGCTCTTACTACCACCTAACTTCAAACAATAGTAGGTACTAGCCCTGGAGGGCATATTAGATCCCTCGGCGCTAGACACTTACAACACTTGAAGAGTTGACAGGGTATTTAAGCAGTTGGCATAAACTGATATGAGAACTGTTTAACTTGCAGAGTATCCAATGAAAGGCTGAGGTCTGCAGAACTGGATATCAGAAATCCAGAGAGCCAGGAATCCTATTTCAGTCCTGGTCCACATCATGACAAGCTGCATAGCCCCAGGCAATTGGCACCTTTCTTCACCAATAGCAGAAATGATGCCCACTGATCTCAAATGGGTGGTAAGAATTAATATTTTGAAAATATCTTGAAACCTAGACATGTGTGGCATTTTTTCCTGCAAAACATTTTCTCATGTATTTATCAATGTAGGACTTTCGCTTAGAAATCTCTAAATTTAAAAAATTCTCCTTTTTTTGTGTACTTCCCTCACCTGCATCCTAGCACTGCATATTGCAGATTTGTTGCTGATTTACAAAGAAACTACTTTCCCTTTTATTTCTCTCAACCTTTATGTACTGATAGTCCTGTTAACCCTGTTAACTCTGTGGGGTTTTTTTTAATGTTGTTGCTTTTTGGTTGTTTTTTGTTCTGTTTTGTTTTCCTTTTTTTGCCTGTTAAGAAAATTCCTGGATGACATCCTAAATGAACTTCAGAAACAACTAGTCAGTATATCTTAATTATAGTTTATCACAGTTACTTACTTTTTGTCTTTTCAAAAGGCCTTGAACTGTTTACATGTTGACATGGGGGTGGGAAAGAGAGTTTATTCAGTGGATAAGCATTTTACATTTATAATGAAGAGACATTCAGTGAGGGAGATGTCACCAGCTATTACACACAGAAGGGCCTTTGAGCACTAAGGCTGTGCTCGGCTCATCTCTGTATACCACTGGAAACCTAGTATAGAGTTTTGCTACGGGAGATTATTAAATGTTTGAATTCACTTGATATAAATAAAGGTGCACGATTGTCTTTGCTTTCATTATCCATTAAAATTTTACAAATATAGTTTTGAGACTTGAAAGTCCTAGCATAGATTATAAATGATTCTATTTGTATATGTAATGTGAAGGTTTGTTCTACCACTGGAACTGATTTATAACTCTTTCTGCCTTTTAAACAATTATAATATCTCTTGGAAATTCTGTATTTTCTCTGTGGGTATTGTTTTGGAAATAAGACTATTCCTGTGTTCCATGATTTTCTCAGAGAAATAAGTAGGTCTCCTGGATATGGATTTAGTAAAGTGACAGCTGTACTCTCGAGGTAGGTAATACTGATTTAGGAATTCAAACACAAAGATTGGAATTAGAGTTAGCAGAAATGCAACATTTCTCATACAATGTTGAATTTAGATTAAGTTCAGTCCAGGAAATTACTATTGAAGTTTCCTATGGACACTTTAATTTTGTTCTAAATCAAATCACTCACCCATGAAGATAAAACTCTATTAGACTATAGCCACATCTGGTCAATATAAAGTGCTCAAGAACTATAATATATAATCTGTTTTACCAAAATGTGTTTTTCTCCAAACTGGTAATACTGATATGTTAAAATCAGTTGTCTTTTTTCTAGACTTAAAGAAAGTTTTAAAATATTAATTTTTAACATCTATATAAAAAAGTTTACTCTATCTGCCTTGTGGATTGTTAATGTAATTAACTTTTAAAAGTGTTAATAAATAGGATTAGTATAATTGTCCTAAATCTTAAAAGAAAAATCCCCAAGGTATATACAATTTGACTGCCTATCCCAGACTCTATGATTTGGGGAAAACTGCCCAATAAGAACCTAACTGGAGTATGCAGTTAGAGCCCACTGAATTAGTGCCTTCAAAGACATAAGGCTCATTTATGTGCATTTATACCTTCCCCCCACTAGCTTGTAACCAGGGAAAGCTCTTTTCCCTATTCTGTCTTTACTCCTCAGTAGAAAAGACAGTTATATCAAATCCAGCTATACCAAACTACTTCCAGGACCACAGAAGAATGTTCTAACACTGAGCATTCATATGGCTTTTCCATTTACCTGGGCCGCTCGCTGTACTTTCTTCACGTTGAAGGCCTATCCATCTTTCAACGGCATAGGGCATAACCCCTCAGAGAATCCCTCCTGACTTACCTGGTCTGGATGAGATGTTTCTCTTGTCCCAGTGCTCAACACTTAGTACCCTATATCCCAGTGATTTATTTTCTTGTCTCCTTGAGAGCAGGGACCGTGTCATTTATCTTGCCTTTTATGGCATGTAGTGATTAATCAGTAAATGTTTACTGAATGCCTACCTGAATGAATGGATATCTTTTCATTTTAAGGCTACCCTTGACATCCATTTTATCCAGAACTGACATTAGCAACATAATGGTATAAATAGTGTTGGTTACTCTCACCTTTTCACAGCTGGGGCAGTCACTAGGGACATGGACAAACAGTTACGAGTTCCTGTCCCTTGTCCATTTAATGTTAGACACTTACTTCATCTGACCATGACAATGGTTATTTCACAAACAAATGCTGAATCCCTGCTATTAGCCTGACACTAAGGAAAGAAGCATAAAGATGTCTTTGTTCTCAGGAGTTTAGAACTGAGTTGAAATGAACATTAAGACAAATAAACAGTGTTCCAGGGAAAGTCTGTAATATAGGAACAGAAGAGAGAGCATCATTCTCTGCCTTAGGAATGTAAGGAAAAACTTCCCCAGAGAGTAACCTCTAAGCTGGGTTCTCCCAGATGAGAGAAGTGGTACTTCTAGGAAAGAAAACAGTATGTACATAGACATAAAAGAGTGAAATTGCTGTAATGCTCATGGCTTGACTGAGATTCAACCAATTCTCATCCAGCTCAGGCAAATACCTGTGAAATTGGAATAATAATTTCCTTCTTACTGTAGTGTTCTTCCATGGGGTTATAATCTATTATAAGGGTAAGTTGGATTTAATGAAGATTTAATATTTTAACACCATATTTTGGAACTTTGTCTCCACTGCATTCCAAGGCAAAATCTCTTTGTGGTAGGAAACTATTCGATTCATTCACTGAAGCCTCCTGTTTGTCTCTGATGGAGGAGCTAGTGCTGATGTCAAACCCATGAGTCAGGTGTAGTGGTTATGAGTCACTAGAAAGCCTGCTACTGGTCCTCAACCATCTGTCTTCAGTTATGCCAACAGCAAGACGTGAAGAAGGAAGGCAGCATGGTAGGAAACAGCTTCTAGGTCCTGCATCTTCCACCTCCATACCTATCTTCAGTGATTCCATGCCAAACTCAAAATGGCACGAGGTTCATGTAGAGGAACTTGGTAGATCTTCCTGATATAAATGCTATCAGTAAAATGGAGCCATTAAACAAAATTTAGTGCTTCAAAAGTTAGTAAGGTGGCAAACAATAAAACAAGGTGCCTTCACATAGTGACAAATGAAATAATATTCAAAGTGCACAGCAACCTCAATAAATTATTTCCAATATCAGACATTATATCATCTTAAGTCCCCTAAAAGGCACTTGGAACATCACGGGTACCAAGTATTTTTGTTGAGTGAACATACCAGTGGGTGCTGAGATAGAGGGATTATGAGAGTAATATTAGTTCAAGATGACGTCTTTGCTTAGTAAGAAGTAATTCAGTTGTAGCTTAAAAGCAGTAGGGAGACAGACAGAGGGAGGCAGTACAAAAGTAATTCAATATCATCACAACTATTTTGTGAGTCATCCTGCAGTGATGAGACTTCCTCATGAAGAATCATGGAATTCCTTTGAGGGAGAGGGAGCAGCGTTGGTGAGCTTTCCTCCACTGAGGAAAAGGATCCCAAGAGCACGCTGCAGAGGTACTTCAGCATGCCATGTGCATATTCTTTCCAGGTTTCTGATAGCCATGACAAATTTTGTGGGCAAGACTTGATTCCATGGTTGGCTCCAGTTATATGATAATCCTAAACATCAGCATGACAATACATTTTCTGTCCTCTTTTTTTTCTGTCCTTGATCCCTTTTTGTGCCAGAGTTACTCTGGCCAATCATAACAAGGGCTATACAAATCAGCTAAATCAGAGTCACAATATTGTACTTGATTTGAAAAAATGAACACATTTTTCTCTTGATTTATAAATTCTTAAGTTTGTATTTGGGGAAGTGACTATCAGAGATTAAATTTGAAACATCTGATTGTCATTGTTATCATTGCCTTTCTAGCCATAGACACATTAATTAGTGTGGCGACAAGCTGCATGTTGACAGGCTGCCAAAAATGGCCTCATGCTGCTTTCGGTAGAAGAGCAATGAGAGACAGGAGGTCTTAGGTGCTTGAGAACAAAGTGTCTCTTAATGATGTGTTGGTCCTAAATTCTTCCACATATTCCTTTGGGTAGAAGAATTCAGGGATTCAAATTTGTGCAAGGATAAGAATGAGATAGTTTTAATAGAGTTTGTCCATGTCACCTCCGAAGTGGTTCATTCATATTGACATTTCAGCTTTTTGTTCCTGCTGTTGCCTCTGCTGAATATTATCCCTCTGCCTTGCCCTTTTGCTCCCATTTATTCAAATCTTGTCCAATTACTCAAATACTATTGATTTCACATGGCCCAGCATAACTCTGTGAAGCTGTCTCTGATTATTCCAGTTTATGCTGATTATTCTCTTCTCTAAGCAGCTATTATATTTCTTACTTATGGTACATTGTATTTAATTTGTAGTATATCCTGAATTGATTTGTGTGTTTGATGGTCAGCTTTTACAATTGAAAAACACCAAATTATACAATATCATATATTTCATGGTAGTTAATAAGATCATGTTCATTTCTAGGCATTTAGTTTTAATGAAATGAATCTTTAGAGATCAACAAAAACAATATCTCATATTTGTAAAATTCTTTTTATATTTCAAAACATTTTCACATATATTGTTTCATTTGATTCTTAAAGTAATCTTGTGATATATGCAGAACAGATAATATTATTTTCATGTAAAAATGCACACAGAAGCTAATAGTAATTGAATGAATTGATAAAAGTCCCAAAATTTGTGTATAGTCGAGCTGGGGTTAAATGATAGGTTTTCTGACATGTAATATTCAAGGAGAAATATATCTAGCCCCATTGTAGAGTGGCTTATTGAACTAATGTTAGAATTTAACCAATGAACTGGACTTTGGACATTTAAAAGGACATTTCTTGACTATGAAAAATGGATGAGAAAGTTTTATGTAGCTCTAAGAGGGAAATGCTTATAGGAGTTCTTGCTCAGTTCACTCAACTGGGAAAAACTTGAAAGTTAATTTGAACATACCCCAATTTGTCTCATTATTATTTTTTCCCAAGAAATTAAAGAAGGAAGTGTATGTAATTGCCAGGTCAAAATAGCACCAGATGTGTGCGATATAAATGGCAAATTGTGACTAGAGCTTTCCAAATGCTACACGTAAGGAAATATATCTTATTAAATATATATTACCCAAGATGTATTAGACATACATGGCACACAGTAAAGGTTTTTTTAAGGAGAAGACGAATGAAAAACAGAAGTCTAGGGGCTTTTGAAAATAGGAATTAGATGGGAAATGGCATTTAAAATAAAAATCTATATCAATTTTAACTGATTTTTAAAAATCTGTTTTAATATTTTGAGGTTATTTTAGCTACAAGTACATTACATACAGAAGTTTCTCTCTATATAAAATTCAAAATAATTACTGTCCATAGTGCTCAAAACATGGACCAATTCTTCATCCCAAACATTTTTTTGACATTGAATCTTACTCTGAGCAAAGAGGATGCCTTTTGTTGGATTATGCCATCTCTTTAGGCTGAGGAATATAATAGCTTTAATCTCCCTTCTGGCAAGAGCTATCAATGAGTAGCAAAATTTCCTAATGCAAATTTCATGGCTTCCATTTCCCATAGTATTATTCAAATGGAGGGGATAATTAGCAATTAGATTAGGAGCAAAGAGAGAAGGATCAGCAGTTGGGTCCTGGAGAAATCATAAACAACATACTCAAATCTCTAAATAATTTCATTAGAATTATTCAATCATACAATAGATAGCTAACAAAGTCACTGATGATCAGGAAGCTCGAACTTCTCATTTTCAGAAGAGGAGAGAGAGAGGCTAAGAATCATCCTTGAGAACAAAACTTTGGATATTGTTTGGACTTCAACTATAAACTTGGACTTATTCCTAAACCAGTATGCCCCCCAAAAAAATGTTCCCCTGAAAAATGATTGACAATCAAATTGTGTTTTCAAATATTATATGCTTTATCCTCCTTAGATAGTCACAATCCTCACTGGAATTTTATTACAAATTCTTATGCACCTTATAGTTCCCCATTGTAGCATTACTTGTATTTACAAGTTTACATTCAATCACACAATCATTGGATGGATGTTGATCTCCCTTCTGAGGGCTGAAAGCTACAAAAATAACAAGAATTTCTTCTATTTCTGCACATAATACATTGATATATTGACACATTTCAATAAATAATCTTGTAGTAGTTATATATATCAAAGACTGTAAGTAGTACAATAAAGAAAAAAATTGCTTAACTCAAAATTTCTCAAAGCTACTCGAACAGAATCCCCACTTATTTTTTAAATTTAACATCAATTGTTATCTTGCTTTTATCACAAATGAATTCAACTCCTTGAGTTAGATGAAAAACATAGGGAACATAAATTTATAACATGCATTTTAAATGCTAGTTTGTCCTCTTTTCTTGCTCTGATTTACAGGAACCCTTATTATACAAAAGCAAGTGAAGTTTACATATAGGATAGGACCTCTTTTAAAACTGAGTATGGGAAAGTCATCAACACCAAAATGCTTGGTTAATTTGGGGTTAAAATGTTTTATATACATTAGATGTAGTCACATAGTTAATAAATTCTAAATCTTGTATTGTAAAGTATTGTCTCATGTCATTTTGAGATTCTACTGGAACATAAAGTTTGCACACCAACACATAATTACTTAGCCTGGATTACCTAGAAAGCAGGCTTAAGTGCTGTTACTTTATTAGAGAGTGAAAACTCAGGGAACAGAAGTGAGATAAAAGGGTGGTGAAGCAGGAATGAGAGAGACCAGTAGGAAGATGTCTAAACAAGCTGGGCAGATCACCTGATCCAGGAGCCGTAACTAGTGTGTCTTGGGACCTTCCCTGTGGGTTGGGGAGGGAGGAGGGTGAATAATTTTCCACTATCTCCCATTTCCCACTGGTTAAAAATTCATCCCACTTTTGAGTTGTGCATACTGGGTATGAAGTGTGGTTCAGTGGGGCTCCCCTATCCACAGCAATAGGGAAGCCCTGGGGGCAGTGAAGAGAGAGACAGGACTTGAGGGGATGCCATGCCATGAGATGCTCCCGACAGACTGCACCCATGTGAGGCTGGTGGAGCCCACTCGGAGCTGGGCCCTGTAGTTGAGTCCAGAACGAAAGACAGCTGTGGCTGAGAGAATTGGAAGGGTGCATAAGCGTGTCTGATACAACTACTAGTAAGGGTATAGTCAGAGGTTAAAATGTAAAATCTCTCTTTTGGTATTGCTGTATTTTTTGTGGCTCATCTTATTGTAAAGGTGGAATTTTGATGCAGACTATTAGTAAGGACAACTGAAATGGGCTATCAAAATGTAAAACCTTTGATGAAACTTGCCAAGTGAATAACATTAATTGAGAGTTTCCATTCAAATACATAACTCTCTCGCGCTTCAAACTATTGAGTGGTGCTTACAGAACATGTGGAATGGAGAGCATAGCCGTCCTCAGGCCCCCTCACTGTTCCTTGAACCTGGGCCAGAAGCATTAACCTTCCCCAGTGGTGGTGAAATATCACTCAGCTTTGGTCTGAGAAGCTCGCCCCAGGGACAGTCACAGCTTGTTATCTATGGACTTGTGTTTCAATTTTTGTTTTGCCATAGAAGCCCATGGGTACAGGCCTTTGGCTCCAGCCTTAAAGCTTACTTTAAC
This sequence comes from Varecia variegata, assembly GCA_028533085.1. Taxonomy (NCBI): domain Eukaryota; kingdom Metazoa; phylum Chordata; class Mammalia; order Primates; family Lemuridae; genus Varecia; species Varecia variegata. The sequence goes on along the minus strand of CM052439.1, from coordinate 42,242,467 downwards.
ACAGTTCCTCTTGGAACAAAGATTTTTACCTTTTTTTTTTTATACCCTCCTTCTTGTTGTTTGAAAGGAGAAAAGTCAGAACAGAACATAAGCGAGAGCTAAGAAAAGTAGACCTTCCTTAGGTTTTTAGTTTTGTCTTTTTCTCTTTGGAGAAATTTGACATCGATATGATCATGTGTGTTTAATGTATGTTTGTATTTCTGTAATACACACTTACTGTACATTCCACACAATGTAAAACCGTGTATAATCTTCCAGCAGTAATTTTATTAAAGATGAACTTTAGAATTAGTACATACTTATCCGTAACCTAAATCACATGAGAAAAAAACTTAAGCAGAACCAAAGTGAAGTTATAGCAATGTCATATGTCATATCATATATCAATTTAGCAATTGTTAAAAAGTTCTTAAGAAAACTGCAAATAGGTAATTTGCCTATCAAATAGAGGTACTCAGATAAAAAATGTCAGAATTAATCATAAGTATCATTCTACATAGTGTTATCTACTTAGCATTTGAGAGGATCTGTCTTAGATTCCCCCAATGTGTGTTGCATGGTTAAAATGTTGGGTACAGAAAGAAGATGATGGTGTCGATATGGTAGGTACTTACAAATCCAATTAAATGATATGGACAACAGAGATGAAGTCCCAGCTTAAGGTACCAGTAGGAAGGAAGCTCTGATTTCTTGTATGGGAGTATGACTAGCTCCTCAATTTTTCTGAAAACCTTTCCTGATCAATGGCACATGTTTGCACAGCAGCTTGCTAGACTCCAGGGTCTGTGACCAGAGACTAGTCTTTTTCTCACGTGGGACTCAGACCTGCGACTTGGCTGCGTTAGCCCTCTTCTCTAACAAAAGCAACTGTCCTGGCTACAGCCCATAGGAAATTCCTGAGGGGACGTCCTGATCCTTTATAATTACAAAATGCAAATATGTCCTTCAGAGGTCTCCCTCCACTCCTAAATAAAGAGAATTCTTGGTTGATTTTTATGTCTCTGTTTCAATTGCCAAAAGTGTGTCTTCCTAATAGATGTACTTAGTATTTATTTGGCAGTATGCTGCGAAAGTTGCACTGCAAGTTTTTCCAAGTATGGAAAAAGTACATAATCCAATATTGTAAACCACCGCCTTGAATACAGCTGAGACTCTAGTGCAGTTGCGTTAAAAATCACCTTAATTCTTCCTAAAGAATAAAGATATCTTCTTTTGAATTTCCCTTGGAAGCTTGCTCCATAGTGCCTGATTTCATCCACAGCATTAGTCCCTACACATTGTAGATGGCCACAAATATATGTTCTTAAACTTCTTTTAAGTAACTGCTCGAATCAAAGAAGCAGCATTCTTAAAGCAGTGCCATATTTTGCCCTTGCTATTTTGAGACGGTGGATGTGAAAGGACTTTTAAAGGTGTACAAGTGCTGTGTGAACATGTGGGAATACTATCATTAAAAGCTATCTGTCCATATTTTTTGCTGAGAAAAGGCTCTAACATCTCCATCTGAGGAAGTTGGAAAATGGGTGTAAATCACAGGCTAAAAGTATTGTATCTGCTATTGTGTAAGGTAATAGTTCTCTAAACTTTTTCTTCTTTTTAAGTATTATAGGTATCAATAGTTGTACATCTTTATAGGTATATGTGAGGTTTTGATACAGGCATACAATGTGAATTAATCCAACTGGGGTATAAACTTTTTATAGAAACAACTAAATTAGGATCTCTTGCACTTCTTATTAAAATGCTTATTTCTGGGCTCTACACCTTAGACCATCTGCATCAGAACCTCTCAGACCTGAATATGTGTATGTTAAGTGAGCCCTTGGTTTTCTGTGCAAATCAAAGCCAGGGAATCACTGCTCTAGGGGAGTCATGCTCTCGGTTCTCCTTTCCCAGTCACTGAAGGACTGGAAATGCAGCTCTAGTATTAGTCACATCCCAGGACATTTTGCAGGGCAGGATGATGAAATTCTCTGCAGTGTTATAAGCTAGTGGGGTAAATATTTGAATTTTTTTTCCCTCTGATGGGAGTGGCAAGTGGGCTCAGGCTGCTGCCTCTGAAGAGAGCTTGACCATCCCTCCCACTCTCTTGGGACTCTGACCACATGAGGACGATGGAAAGAGACCCTGAGGTTTGCAGACAAAGTCCCAGCTAGTCATGCTGTACATTCCTTGTTCTGCATTATCCTTGGTGCCAACATTTCTCTCTCCAGAATCAGGGGATACAATGGAAGTGAATGGCGGAAATGGGACCTAATGTCATCAAAACCTAAGCTCAGGGGATTCACATATCGGGAGAGATTATATTTAGGGCAATGGTTCCCAAACTTCAGCATACATCAGAATCACTCCGAGAACTTAAACACAGACTGCTGGGCTGCACTCCCAAAAGTTCTGATTCAGTAGGTCAAGGATGGGTCCAAGAATTTGTATTGCTAACAAACTTCTAGGTGATGCTGCTCGTCCACAAACTACACAGTTAGAACCACTAGTTTAAAGTAAGCCTCCAACTGCCAGCACAGCTGAAATTGGCATTCCAGTCAAAATACTAAAAGAAATGTAAAGTTCTCCACCGACAAGATGAAGTTCACCACAAAACAAGCACAGATGTATTGTGCAAGTTTATTTTTTGTTTTGTTCTGTTTTGGTTTTGGAATTCTAATGTCAAGCCCTGAAAGTTACTACCTAGTTGACTACCCTAGATTTTCTCATTCTTTACCTTGCCCTGGACAGTTTTACCATATTTGGTCAGAAGCAACCCCGCCAGATTCACCTCAGGGAACTCCAGTGGATTTTCTTCAGCCAATTTGAATCATTCCAACCATGTGCTCTTAATTTATTCATAATATAAATCATGGTCATCAGAATTTTGTGTGTAAGGAGAGTTGAAGTGAAGCCAAAACAAAAGACCACACACACACACACACACACACACACACACACAACATCCAGGGTTCTGCCACTTTCTTTCCTGATCTGGCCCCTCAGACACCATTAGCTAAATCTTCAGTTATAATTGTCCACTTGAGAAACTTAGAGCGTGGCAGAGTTAAATATGAACAAACAAAGAGGGATGGGGACCTTATTATACTGAGTACAAGTCATAAACCTGGGTGGAAATAGAAATAGAATTCGATGGAATTACCATGCACTCAAAGAGTTGGTAGGAAATACAGAGATCCAGGTCTGCAATACTTTGGCTCCAAGAACCGGGTTTGCTGAGAAGCAGAGAGTATCCCAGCGACTGGTGAAAAGCCTTCTGAATTTGTCATGTGAATTGACAACTGTTATTGGGGCTTTGAAAGAAAAATCTCAGAAATGAAACTCACTGAGGAGTGGAATCAGCTTAAAATCCAATTTTGGATCATGTGGTAAGAGTAGGAGCTCCAAGGAAAAGTAAGAAAAAGAAGTAAAGAGAGTATAGTGGTTTTAACCCTTCCCATGATGGAAAAGACACCAACCTCAGAAGTAGGCCAAGTTTAATAAATTCAGCTGGACCAAAAAAAATAGGGACATATTGGAAAAACAGTAAAGGAACATCAGACAATACAATCTCTTCTCCCGCAGAAGTCTTTAGGACAACTCCAAGGTGACTTTCCCCTGGCCCAGGGATGGCTGAGGGACGTTGAGATTGTCCTTTCGTCCTTTCACCAGGCATAGTGCTAAGGCTCCAGGAAGCTTCCTACCACTGTTCTTGATGACCTACAGTCCTTGATCTTGTCCTTTCTACATCATAGACTAAGCTTTGGAATGGGAGTATGTGCAGTCCTGTTTGGGTTTTGCTCATTTACAATGACCACACTTGGGCAAAAGTCCTCATCTGTTCACTGTGGACACATACAGACACACACCTGGTTCACACCGGCATGCTGGTATTCCAAATTGCAGTTCAGAGCTTGGGGGCTGTTTCTCAACTAATATTAGTTCTTTTGCTTTGTCTTATCTTCTAATTATATGTTTTATGCAGAGGCCTTGTGGAGATGAGTGTTTTGATCAAGAACAAGTTCTGGGTGTCAGAATATTTATTGCCATTGCATTTTAAGATTCCTTAATTCACTTTGCTTAGATTCTTTCCTTAGATTCTTTTTTAATATATATATTTTAATTTGTAATAATATTCTTAGAGTCTGTTGAGAAACCCTACAGTTTTGATTTCCTGAGACTTTGGTACAGGAAAAAATATAATAAAAATTATCATTTCTCCTCTCAGAAAGTTTCATTCTTATGATTCCATCACTCACCTGATTCTATCACATATTTCCTAGTGCCCAGTGCTATTCTTTTTCCACTAAGAAAAATACCAGACCTTTTCCTTCCATCTACCAAAACTCAAAGATAACTCTCTCTCTACACTTCAGCACATACAAATATAGGATGCTCAGTTAAATTTGAATTTCAGAAAAATGGTCAGTCATGTTTTTAGTATGAGTTATATCCCATGCAATATTGGGGATATATTAATACTTATGCTAAAAGATTATTCATTGTTTCTCAGAAATTCAACTTTAACTGGGCATGCTATAATCTGACCCCCTGATATTAGGTCTCCATGATCTATTAATATGTCAGTGATGCTCAACCACTGCTGCACACTAAATTCACCTGAGGCACCTTTAAATAAAACTCATGTCCAGGCTCCACCCTAGATGAATTGAATCAGATTCTTTGGAGCTGGATTGCAGGAAAGGCCATTATTTTCAATGCTCCCAGGTAATTCTATTGTGCAGCCAGAGTTATCTCTGCTCTATTTCTCCCTGGTTGTCTACAGTTTTAAGTCTTTCTACCTTTCTAAATCCTTGGTTACTTTTGAATTCATTGAACACCCAAAGCCCAGATATTTGGTTGAGATAAAGACCATAATCCTAACTCTTAAAGCAGTAAGAAAGTTTGTGAGTGGATGCTTGTGTTTGTGTGTGTGTATGCATGTATGCACGCATGAGTACATGTGTGTTGTGTGGGGGTTGAGTAAATCGTAGAGTAAGGACCAAGTTCATGTGCTATTTGGTAGAGCTCCAATGCATCATCTTTGAGCCACACAACAGTATACTTTGAGCTGTACTAACAACCGACAGGTCAATGCCCACACTCACGTGAAAAAGCACATATAAATTATCTGAATATTTAGTAGAAAAGGACTATTAACAACTCCATTCTTTAAGATTGGATTTAGAGTTCTATTCGAAATGATAATAATACACATTAATAGCAGTTGTGGTCATCTTAGCTTATCAATTATCCTATCTAGTAATGAGATCATCTGTTTGAATTTTCCACGTATTTCACAGGAACTGTTAGGTTTGTCAGTATATCCACATGACAGTTATCAATGCACAAGGATATAAGAGGATTATCCTTCACAATAGGACTGTAGATAGGAGCTTAATTTAAATAAATGTGCTAATTATTCTTTTCTAATTATGGTCATTAGCTGCTGATGATCTTTAAGAGCCATAATATACTCTTCACTGTATTTCTCTACCTAACCAACCGCCCTTGCACTTGTGTGAGAAAACTCCAGAACTGAGAATTAATGGTACATAAATTGGAACACTGCCTGTCGGCATAAAAAAGAAAAACTTTCCTTAACTATTAATGCTCTTGGTAATTCAAGCACTGAGCAGGCCCTGGAATGAGAGTAACATTTCTAAAAATGAACAGGTAATTTAACAGACTTGGAATGTTAGGCTCAATCAAGGCAGGAAAGATAAAAGCTCTTTAACCAGAGCTGTGTTATGTGAAAAGACTTTTGTGTATCACAGAAACTTGTTTTGGTTCCTGAGCTTATTTGTGAGGATATTCAGTTTATTTAAATGAATTATAAAATTTTATAACATCCGGATCTTTTTTTTTATGTTGCTCGAATACATTCTAAATAGATTAGATATACACAACTTCAAAGATATTTTTTATTTCAGATAAAACCGTACTTTTACCTGTAATTTAGACAGTCTATTCTATTTAATTTTTAAAATCTTCTTAACATGATAGTGTTTTATGATACACATAAACTAGAAAAAAATGAACATACAATATTTCTTATTCAGACATGAGAAGAAGGATGGGGTATTTTCAGACATAAAAACTTCATTCCTCTAAATTATGACACCTGTACTTTAAGCGCCTCTGTAAAGAGGACTGTCTTCTGGGGAAGATAGTTCATAGGAGGGAAACAGGATCTATCAGAAAAGCTGTTTACAATAAAACATTTTGACAGCTCGAGTAATTAAACAGCTTTCCCAGGTGCAAAGCAGTATCTTAAAAGCCCCTCTGGCTATAATAGTACACAGATTTATCCTTCAGAAAAAGAAAAAGTCTACTGTGAAAACAAGTTAATGAAAGGAAAAGAAACCTAATGAAAATAATCTAAAAATATTAGCAATTCAATTATTAAGACACATGTAAATAGAAAAAATCAGTATTTTGCTTACATTAACACCGAGAAAATTAGCGTTCGCTCATTTTTAAATGTTTTGGTGGAAAAAAGATGTTAATTTGAACCATAAATTTCTTGCTAAGCATGTATACACTTGCCTACATAAAGCCATGAATTAGTAGGAGTGGTGCAGAAAATATTCAGACATCCCCATTCTCTAGGATCTGATTATACATGTTTTAAAAATTAATCTGCCAAACCATTTGTTTCTTAACTGAATTTAGTATACTGGCCATAGCACCTACACTAAAGGCAAGGATTTCTAAAGGAAAAAAAAGTAAAGTTCAAGTACACATAGACAATTTAATTGATTGGTTAGAATTCTATTCTTTTAGCCAAAGGCTATGATATAGCTTATCTAGTAAAGAATTTATTGCAAGTTGTGCAATAGGCATTCAATAATTGTTTAAGTGATAAATGAACAGAGCAAAAAGATGTTAGGGATTCACAAGGAATTGCAGTCTTCTTTGTAATCTCATGTTTCTTTGTTTCATTAATGGAGGATTTGTGAAAATAATCCCTTGATTTAGGCATGTCATGTTTGAGAGACATGCTTTTGTGTTTTTAAAATATGTTGTGCATGACAAGAGTTATTCCTTCAACAAATTTGTATGAAATGCCTGCAGTGCGTGCATTTAGATAGTGTGTATGGTAATCCCTTTGACAATTGTGTCTTCTGCATGTGTGTGTGTGTGCGCATGCACAGAGAGAGAAAGAGTGAGAGGAGTTTGGCCTATTTTACTATATTTCCCAACTAACCATAGCTAATACTTATTGAGCATATTGAGCATACATAGGAAACCAGGATCCACGGTATGCATTTTTAAAATATTGGCTCATTTAATCCTCCAAACAATGCTATAAGATAGTTTGTATTATTATCCTCTTTTTAAGATGAACGGAGCCTCAGATAGATAAAGCAAGTTGCCCAAGGTTAGATAATGCTGGAGCTACGATGCACAACCAGGAATCCTGACTCCAGAGACCAGGGTTTTTATGCAACAGGACAGTGCTCCACAAGAAGGCTTATTTAATGATAGTAATGGCACAGAAAAATGTAGATTAGCTTACGCCATAATTATGATAGGTTTGTAGAAAAAGAGCTAGGGAGTCTTCAAGAGCAGAGGAAAGTCTGGGGGCATGATAAAACTCTCAAACGCTGATGCCTGATGTTTGCACAGCACCATAATGACTGCTACAAAAAAACACCCTGCTGGTGGATAGAGTGCAGGATTTTGAAATAGCAGATGATTGACCTGAATCTTAATGTACAAATATGTGTTTGTCAGTGGACAGTGGCAATTTCTGTGTTCTGGTCAGAGCAAACTGCATGCAATTGGAAATCACCTGGGTTGTTGTTCAAATAATACAAGTCTGACCTAAATGAGAGATGAGAAGAGAGAGAATATCATAAAGGTGCTACAATGGTATGTTAAGACTTCTTGACTTTATTCTAGCCAAACAAGAAAGGAAAGGATGGATACCAAGGATGTGAGACTTAAGAGCCCAATAAATACAGCTATTATTATCATTGATGTAGTTATTATGTTTCACACTAAGCACTTGGGGTAAACAAAAGAATTTTTAAGGGAGTAATAAGATCAACATAAAATTTCCAACAGAGAAGAATCAAAACAGAAATACATTTGCACATTTTTAAAAGTTCAATCAGCAAATATTTGCTGGACGCCTATTATGTATCATGCACTGTTCTAAGTGCTTTACATGAATTAGCTATTTTAATTCTCGCAAGACCCTTATGACAAAGACACTATTATTATTTCCATTTTACATAAAAGGAAACTGAGGCACAGAATTCACACAGCTATAAAGTGATAGAAGTAGTATTTGATCTCATGTAGCTGCTCTAGACCTTCATGTTTAACAATTTCCAGGGCTGCCTCTCAAGCATTTCCATCTCTTTGGGAGTAAAAGATATTCAGTGACACACAATGAAGAGAGCCAAAGTTATACAATTCACTACTTGAAAGTTTATTCTACCTCAAAATAATGTCCCAAAGTTCAGAATACTCATAAAGTTCATGTGCATGATTTTTCTACCAAGTACTAGATATTTTCTGTTGACCTCTATAACTTGCTCACTGCGAAATTAATATTTTAGCCAAAGAGATAAGAAGTATTCTGTAAGAAATTTTAACATTAGTATCTGTTTTTTATTGTCTATAATATATACTTAAATAAAAGCCAAGTGAAGGGGGAAATAGGCCTATTTTTAAATTATGTTCACTGCATATTGATAGGCTACTCTGGGTTATCCAGAATGCTCCCAGTAAACCAGTCCAACCCTGGGCCTGTGGTAAAGTTTCTAACCTTCTTGACAATTGAGCCTCAAATTTCTGTCATCAAATTCCCCCCAGATCCTTTCAGCTGTTTATTTGATTGCCCAGCTGACCCAAAGTTCAACATTTTAAATCTCTTAAGTCTGTTTTTACCTAAGGGCATAGAGCAGGAACTGCTTTAATTTATTCCTCTTCCTGCTACCATGCCCCATAATATGCTCTCTTGGCTACATACGATTATTTTATCTTCTCATTGAAAGTTGAGGAGCCTGCAAAGCCATTTAGCGTTAAGAAGAGCAGGTGGTACCAGGTGTTAGAATACAAGACTCCATGACTTTGGGAGAAGGTACAAATCACCCAGGAAGGTTCTGTGGTCCACAGAGCAGCTGGGCTAATAAGGGATAGAGGTCTCAATAAGGGTGGCATTTTTTGTTTTCAGAATGAATAATCTTTTTCACGTACATAGACTTTTCAAGGCATCTGGTTATGTTTTTCTTCTTAGAAAAATGTCTCTAAGATAGAGACTTGGTTCTGCCAGTTGCTACACATTAAATACATGGTTTTACAAAAGTGGTCTTTGACTCAAGTTTAATATATCCTTGACCCAGTGAACATAAGATACAAACAGCATGAAGTTCACCATCTAAATTCCACACTTCTGTTTCTGAGAAATTTCAAGGAAGAGCAATGATTTCTAAGCAAATGAAACAGGACATCACATAGGCCCCCATGAGCATTGTCTGGCACATAGATGACACCAAATGAATCAGCAATATTAATTGTAATAATAATAGCTACTAATTAAATACCTATTATGAGCCAAGAGATGCACACCGATATGTTTTCTATAAATCTCCCACTATATATATTATACCCCTATTTATAGATGCATAAATTGAAGTTCAGAGAAATTAAATAACTGACAGCCAGTTAAGTCTATGCCAGGTCATTCAGATTCCTGTGGTCCTGGTTGCATTTTGGTAGCATGATATGGCAGAAATTCCTCTAAGATACGAAAATAACACATACTACTCAGTATTCAGCCTGCTCTGATGGAATGGAAGTTTTTTTTCTCTTTAATGGAAGAGTTCTAAACCCTTAAATCCCACTTTACAGGGTAAGTCTGCATTCCCACTAATGACAGAGAACAATCTTACTTATTAACACTCAACACGATACCTGTGAATGATCTCTTGTTGGAAAAGTGAAATTGAGAGAGAGAGAAAGGGAGGGAGGGAGAAAGAGGGAGAAAGGAAGATAGGCAAGGGAGAGGGGAGATTATTTTTGACTGCTCAATTAAAGACAGAGGAGGGACAATTTACTCTTCTCTGCCTATGTCTAGCATTAGAGGAGACAAACAGGAGACATGGTGATTATCTGTAAAAGCATGCTCAGCATAAGCAGTATAATAATGGTACTAGTAAAGTTCTACAGGAGATAAAAAGGCAGAGAAAATGCTTGATTCTGCTAAATGGGATCAAGGAAGACTTGCAAAGGGGGTGATGTTTCAGTTGAACTTTGAAGGATAATTAGAAATTTGACAGTTTAGAGAAGGTGAAGAAAAGGATCAGGTCTTACACATTCAAACACACTTAGACACTAGACATACGATGGTCTTGTCTTAGTGGGACATATTTAGATAATACGGCATCTCTCATAGTCTAGTGCGTGATAGATATTTATATGGGTGATAGATATTTATATGGTCTGGTGTGTATCAAGATGCTACAATGGACTCTTTCTAAGTCAGTTTACTCCAAGGCTCAAAGACCAAGTGTAACAGAGGGAATGGCCTGGAAAAAAAAGGCAAAAATTTTCTGTCTCTTTAAAACTTCCCCCCCTCTTTGAGAACTGCAACCAGGCTTGCATCCCTGAGGCAGGGTAAGTCCTTTGTTAAAAGAGATAACTCAGCCCCCCAGGTGGGTGGCTGGTGGAGGTCACAGGCTTTGTCTTTGGCAGAGATGGGACTATTAGAATAGTTAACCACAGTAGCCTAGAACTGAGGGGCCCTCCCTTTAAAAGCTTCGTATTTTTGCTTAAAATTTGGATTTTGAGATGAGAAGGTCTACCATTTTTCCTCCTTTGCCGGCAAAGTAATAAAACTTCTCTTTCCTCCTGCCCAAACTATTTGTTCTCATTCTTCTGATGTGGGCTCGAGGACAAGTACTGAGCTTTCAGTAACACAAGTACGTCCGCATTTTAACATCAGGTACTGGACCACCTATGCAGGAAATACGAGTCTACAAAATTAGATCTGCCATGAGCAACAATCTCCAGGAAGGAGAGGAGAGAGAAGGAGAGAAAGTGATACACACAGAGGGACAAAAAGATGGAGAGAAGAAAGAGAAAAAAGGAACTAAGAGAAGAAGAGAGAGGAGAGAGAATGTGGGTTTAGGAGGAGAGAGTGTTTTGAAATGTCAAGAGGGAGGATTTCTTCAGAGAGAATTGTGTATTATTTTGCATCTCCCATTTCTGCCAAACAGTCAAACGTCCCCTAGAACTCAAGGAGCTGGAATCAGACTCTTACTAAGAGAGTCTAAAGGAGAAGAATTGAGGCTACAGTTGCCCCTGCCTGACATCCAGGTCACCCCATGAGGAAGTTCACTGAAGCCATCCAAAAAGCTATGCGGTAGACAGCACAGAGAAGAAAGCCCAGCAGCAGAGAGGCAGCTGCTCCTGAGGGAGGAGTGAATCAGAGAGAGGCACACCTCTGTCCTGGCCATTGCATCTGGAAGTTCCCAACAGCAGGGTGCTATCTAGAAATCCCCAAAGGGGCACCCATGAGATAAAAGCAAAACATGCAGCAATTATATTTCTGTCACAAAAGCCAGATGATGACTGTAACACACTATCCATTTTCCACTTACTCTTTCTCCTCCTGGGTTTGACCCTGCAGTGGTCAGGACACTGGGGAATGGCCAAGAGACTACAGAGAAGCCACAGCTAATGCCATCCTGTCCCACGACCAACTCCCGGATTTTAAACCTTGCATCCCTGGGGTCAGTGATGAGAGGAGAACTTTAGTTTGAATGAAGTCTGGAGTTCCAGTTATTGGGATTGATTGCACATTTTAAATCTTGAAATGAGTCACTTCTCATGAAACAAACAAATTGGCAGGAACAGAAATAGTTCGCAGAGATTTAATCAAAAACAAAGTTTAGAGTATCTAGTGTCTAGAGCCATATTTATAAACACTATATGCAAATAATAAGACCTTGGAAACTTTGACAAAATCCCAATGCCTTCCAAGGAATGAACTGCAAATTTTTCAGTAAGTTTTTCCCTAAATATTCTTCCCAATTATTGGAGGGTGATCAATAGTGTAGAGCAGTGAGTTTGAAGTTATAGTCTGTAACTATTATAGCAGAATGCATAATTTGACCAGTGTTCTCTTCTGACAGAGAACAGGTTCTTATCAGTGCCATGAGGAAGTATTACTTAGTGGTTTAGGCTTCAGTCTTCCCAGCCTTGAATGTGCACAAGAATCATCTGTGGACCTTATTATCCTGCAGGTTCTGATTCCAGGGGCCTGGGATGGTGCCCAGGAATCTGTATTTGTAATATGCTCCCAGGTGAAGCCAATATCAAAGTGTTCAGAACTCATATTTTGGGAGCCAAACACAGTTGGAGCTGCATAAAAATCCCAGCTCTGTCACTTATTAGACCTGGGTCCTTGGGCAAGATACTTAACCTCTCTGTGCCTTAATTTCTTATTCTGCAAAATAAGGTAATCATAATTACATATATATTAGTATATAAAATAGGAGTGCTGTGAAGATTAAATTGGTTAATAAATGTAAATCACTTTAAGAAGAAAACTGTGTATGTTTGCTATTATCTCTTTATGGCTAAAACTGAATCCTCCCCTAGGATGTTTACTTCTGTTTGTGTTTTAATTTTATTTTCATTTGTTTGTTGTGATGGTCGATATAGTCACAAACTTCAACATTAAAAATGCCCTACAAAAAACTTCTTGACATTTTCTCTTCGTCCCACTAAGAATTAGCCAACACTACCAGTTTAAGAGGATTTTTTTAAAATGGGCTCAACTATGGCTTTTCTGAGTTTCTCCCTCATTTGCCAGGATCCTATTTGTGAACTGAAGAACTGTAAGAGCCTAACCTTCCCACCCACTGACTCTACTCCTTTAAAAAACAAGTTGATTTTGGTTTCTCTGTTTCCCCTGAAAAACCTCTAGGTAGACAGGAAAGCAACTGAAGCTGGGATTTTCTATCTCTTCAAAAGAGAACTAGATCCTATTAAAATCGCCCTATGACAATTTAATCACCTTGCGGGGCTGAGGCAATAATGTTGATTCCAAACTTTCATAGAGTTCTCCCTGAACCTGAACCTGAAGAACCTGCCCCATCCAACTGCTCTCACCTTCCACCTGGTGAGAGTGGCATTGCCTTTGATTCAAGTTCCTTTGGCCATGGACCAACACTACTCTCCCTAGGAGTGGATCATAATTATTTTTATCTCACTGATTTATTAAAGAATCCACTCTAGTGCAATATACTTGAAGCTGAAAAGCCAGCAGACTCCCCTGCTCCTAGAAAACATCTGGGCATCCCTTATTTGGTGATGGTAGAAACAGTTTGGAAGTTTTAGGACAAGCTATTCAACCAGAATTTAAAGTATTTTCACAATGCTGAGCTTATACACAAACATACACACACACACACACACACACACTTTCTCTTCAAGGCTATATTCTTTTATTTATGGATGACTGACATCCCTCCCCTAGAATATGGGGGGGTTGAGATCATTAATGTAAAGATTCAATGAACTGAGTGAATGAGCCTTTTTATAGCATCTGAAAAAGATCTGCATTCTGAAAAGTCATTTCCTCATGTCTAAAGTTGCTTGAGTTATTTATTTATTTATTTAGTTAGTTAGTTAGTTAGTTGTAACCCTAAGAACAAGATATTTTGCTGAGAAAAGGGTGAATGGGCCACACCTTTCTCTGTCAGCCTCAGGGGACCTCAGTTCAAATACCTCAGCTCATATGACAGGAATTTGTTTCCTCTAGTTGGGATTCAGGTCCTTGCTAAATCGGATGTGATTTGCCTTAACATGTCCATAACCTGCTGTCAAAGTGCATGCTACCTGTTTGGATGTCTGGTCACATTTTGAAGATCTTTTAACCTTTATTTGTTCTTTCAAGTTAATTATTTCTGGGGAGCTAAATGCCAAGTCTGGCAGCCGTTCTAGTAGGACATGACCTGGAGCCAGTCAGAACTAAAAGAATTGCTTTCCTCTAGGAATAAAAGGTAGCTGGAAGATTTAATCTGGAGGAAACTTTATACATATTCTAACATAGAAGTCAACACCCTTGATTGAATGATAGTTTGCCCAGCTGCCTTAGGTAAGCTATCCTGAGCTTGATAAAAAATAAATCCTTTTCACCAAACATTCACCCTTAGCGTAGACTTTCTGGAACCATTTTCCACTCCTAGCTCCCTTGTGACATTAAGGATATGAAAGAAAATGAGAGGAAGGAAAAATATTTCAAATCTTATTAAGAACCTCTTATTATCCAAGGACATTTTATCATCTTTATGCTATACACAGGTTTACTTTATTCAAGGAATTCTGATATGTGAACATTTGTTTTTATGGAAAAAGCACATTTAAATTTTTTTTAATTTCAAAATATTAAGGGGATACAAATGTTTCTTTTACATGGATAGCTTTTATAATGTTTTAGCCAGAGCTATAAGTGTGCCTATCACCTGAATAGTGTTCATTGTACCTGTTAGGTAGGTTTTTACCCCTCCCCTTACCCACTCCCCACTTCTTGATTTCCAGTGATTTTTACTTCTTTCTGAAAAGCACATGTTCTTACTTTGTTGCTAATATGTATTTTTGGAGGGTTCACTAAGAAAATATTAAAAAATGAAAATTTGCCTAAAGTTTGACCGTTTGGAGTTTTGTTTTGTTTAAGCAGCAAATTAATCATTATGTGGATCTCTAATATGTACCTTCCTGGTGGAAGGAGGGACATAGGAGAGGATCAGAGGCTCAGCATCCACCCTCTATGTCCTTCCTTTGTCTCCCTACTCCTAGGCTCCTCTGTACCCTCCCCCGGAGGCTCTGTAAAATGTAGTTCAAAACCACTGTCCTGGTACATGGACAGGTAATATGACAGGTAATCATATTTGATAATATGACTCAATTTACCAAAATTATTTCTGCATAGGGTTACCAGAACATTTCTGTTGGTGAAGTTAGACAAATTTGTATTGTAACATGTAAGCTGCAATAATTCAATAAGCAAAAGGTGGTTGTAGAGTCTGTCATTTTTAAAGTTTGTCAGTTTTTACATTTGGCACATTGCAAGCTAATGAAAATTGCTGCTACTTTGGGAGAAATAATCAATGAGGGATGTTTATTATAATGACACAATGTAAGGAACACATTAAGGCAAGCTATTTCTCACATTTCCATTCTTTCAAAACGCATTGCCATTTCATGCATCCATTCTTGTTTCTACAGAAACTGATTTGTACTTGCAAAATAATAAATATTCATCTCATATGGATTTTTAAAGGTGACTGATTTGTAAAAATCAATAACTGTCTTTTGCCAGCTCGTGGACTGACATGATTGCCTTCATTTTCAAACATAAAACGATTGCATTAAAATAACATTAAGAGAGAAACATTGGCTGACACAGGAAGAGAAATTCTTAAATGAAAACTGCTCCAGCCAGTTTTAATCAGTTCCGATCATGCTTTTTATTATAGTGCAAATGGGCTCTATTAAAAGGAAAGCAAATTCCAGATGATGATGCAAATAATTATAGCTGCTTTTGGCCTCTAGTTAGCATTATTAACTAATGGTTTCAAAATATGAGATTTATTTTAGAAAGAATATTTTCCTTTAACAATGAAATGGGAAATTGGGCTTCGTCTATCCAATGTCTAATATGCAGATAAAAACTGAAAAAGAAATTAGTATTTTTGGGGGGGTATTTTAAAATATGGAAACAATTGACTAAATTCCTTCATATGGATAAACTTAAAGTTCATTAGTTCGGCCATTCCAAACTAGTTTTGGTTCTATGTTCTCTTAAGTGTGAGAAATTCTTATAATCTATTTAACCCGCCCCTTCAACCATTTGAGATTATAATGTACATTAGTACATTAAAAGCCCTGAGAAATGTTGCAATAAAGATCTAAGTCTATCTTGTTTATCCTTTATCTT
This sequence comes from Varecia variegata, assembly GCA_028533085.1. Classification (NCBI taxonomy): domain Eukaryota; kingdom Metazoa; phylum Chordata; class Mammalia; order Primates; family Lemuridae; genus Varecia; species Varecia variegata. The sequence goes on along the minus strand of CM052439.1, from coordinate 42,226,521 downwards.
TCCCTAATTAACCTGAACATGGAAATGTTTTTAGGACATATAGGTTAATATTTTATCTCACAGCAATCCATAGGATTCCCATTTGAGAAATTCTGAATGAATTTATAATCTAAGGCTCCATTTTTTAACAGATATATAAATCAAATATCTAGCCACTCATTCATAAAATTGCAATTATGGAATCAGAAATTTTAAGTAAATACAATAATTTAAACATAAATCCAGGCAAACTTATAAATATTGTGTCTAAAAATGTTAATCATTGAAATGCATCTCTTGAAATACTTTATTTTTTTATGTTTCTCTTTTGAGATCTAATGAGATTCAAATTGGCTTGTGCTCAATGCTACCTTTCTTAGCATGAATACATTCCTTTAATTCCTTTAGCTTATACATACTTCTATCATTTCATATGTCACAGGAATTGTACTGTTTTGCCTTGGTTTCCCAGTGGCAGGTATGGAAGTGTGTTGCCCAGCTGTCCTTCAGGAAAACAGTTGTTCAGTTATTAGCGCAGTGACCTGACAGCCTCCAGCTGCTCCCCTTTGGGGTCTGCTCCAGCTTTCAAGCCAAGGCCATGCTTTTCCTGGGCAGGGCCTAGCGATCTAGCTCTGCAGGAGTGGAGGACCTGGTCATTTCTGGCCAACGCGAGGCTCCTCTAACAGGCAATGCTTGCTCTGGAGTTCCCCATTTTGTTGGTCCAGATTTTGTCAGAATGGCATCATGACTTAAATAAAGACTTTACTTGCCCAGCCGTGCTTCCTCCTCCTTCCATCTTTCACAGGCATTACCCTCAATAAATCTTGTGCACCCCTAACTCTGTCTCAGTATCTGCTTCCAAAAGGACTCTACTGATACTTCCCTTTTAGCCTCCAAGATACTTCAAAGACAGTCACATCTTTATCATTGCATTCTAACAATCTCTCACACAGGGGATGAATGATAAACACTCCATAATCAGGTAAATTGTCAGTACTATTTAGATTAAAAAGGAAACACAGATACAGGTCTAGATGCTAATGGATATGCCACATTTGAATCATTTTTGTAACCTGGGTTGTGTGTATGTGAATGCATGAGTGAGCACTAGGTAGAAATTAGTAGAATGTTTTGTGTGAAAGAGGTAAATTCATCCATCGTGGCACAAGCTAAACTTTGCCCCTATTTCTCAAAGTGTTTCTAGTGTGGAAGGCCCCAGTGGAGCCAACTGAGTCCTAACACCATCTATGTGTTCAGGTTATTAGAATGTTAGATACCATATGTACAACTGGAAACCATTTTAGGTATTTTAGTTGAAGAGACAGATTTTGAAAAAGGTATCATAAGAAGATTCACTCAACATTTGTGTGCATAATACATGGAAAGAGAGAAGACTTAGAGCAGGATCATTCTTGGAGACAATTACAGCATCATGATTTTAGATCATCCTCAGATACTGGTTGATGCCTAAATATTCCAGGTATTTTACACACATTTAGCCATTTAATCCTCAGAAAAAGCCTGAAGTATATGTACTAAGGATGAGGGAAGGAAGTCTCAGGGAGAAAATTTATCCAAGTTCTTTCTGGTAGGAAGTCAGTAAGTACGAGGTTGAACTTGGATCTCTCTGACTCCAAAGCCTGTAGTCTTTCTGGGACATCAAACTGCCTCCTATTTAGACATAAGGATTCCTCTGAGACTAGAATTGTGTTCAATGACTTTGTCTAAGTTGTAAACAGGGATGAGCACTTTGAGACGTGGGCCTCGGAACAGATAGGTAAAGAAAGACAAGGTTAGATCTGATGGATAACGTGAGTATAGGTGAGCGAGAGGTTATTGTCAGGAAGTGTGGACATCTAGCAAAATGAAAAACCACATGAAGAGCTAAATCACGGTGCTTGAAGATGGCAGTATTTGGGTAAAAAAAAAAAAAATGCCATAATAAACCAAGTTCAGAGACTAAGAGATCAAGGCAAGAATGTAATGGGAAATCAAGTAGCTATAACAAGTTCAGACTTCAGAACAGTTTTCTAGAACAAGGCTCAGCAAATTATGGCCCATAGGCCAAATCTAGCCAACTGTATGTTTTTGCAAATAAAATTTTACTGAAACACAGCCATATCCATTCATTTACTTAAAATCTATGGCTGTTTTATATAACAACTACAAAGGTAGAATTGAATAGTTGCAACAGAGACCATTTGGCCTACAAAACCTAAGATGTTTTAAGTATCAGGCACCGTTAAGGGTCTTACCCTAATGTCTAGCCACGTTCTGCTCCTTGAACCAGTTAGGGGCACTTATTCTGCCTACCAATCAGCTTTTCTGTATCAAAGCTCGATTATATAATAATTAGGAAAGCAGAAAGGCAAGAGAAGCTTTACTTCCCTATCAATATCTGATCACTCTGCCTTAATGAGTCTCATATTTTAAAATACATGTTTATGACTCTATAACCATATTTTGAATTGGTAATTCATCCTGCAATAATGATGTAAATAGATAAAACTTATTGAATATTGAATGCTACCTGCCACATACCCTGCTATGTACTTTGTTTATTATCTCATTGGTTCAACAGAGAACTCTCATTAAATGAGCACTGTTCTTATACCCACTTTACGTATGAGTAAACTAAGGTTTATAGAGATGAAGCAACTGATTCAAAATCACATGGCTAGCAAGTGACAGTGCTTGGATTTGGACTAAAGTCTGTCTGACCCAAGGGACAATCTCTTTCCCTTTACACTATACCTCATTCATGCAGAAGGACAATAGTGCTCTTTGTCACTCTGATGGTGTTCCTGAAGCAGTTTCAAATGACTTTCAAATATCATGAAAAGGAAAAGACATTAAGAATTAAGAAACAAAAACATCTGGAATGCTTCAATAAATTTTTGGTAGCTTTGAAAACATAAACTTAAAAGTTATCTTCCTTTTGCTATGTTAATAGAACTCTCTGGAGGTTAATTGGTTAATTATATTTAAGAAATTAAAGAACTGCTCAAAGTATGTAATATAGAAAGATATTACTCTTGGATTAAAATGTCCTTGATTATATAATCCATAATTTTTCTCAGATCCTTTAAATCTGAAACACTGCATGTTTTCATACAGTATTTTTACCTTATTTTATACATATTATCTTCACAAAAGATAACAAAAATGTTCAGAGACATATTTGGGAAGAATTCAGACTGATGCTAAAAATGTGAGAAATAGTTTGAATTAAATGTGATAAAATTTAATAACAAATGCAAAGTAGTACACTTAGGACTGATTCATCCTCCCCATAAATATAAAATGAGGATGTATTCTGAATAATGATATAAGAAAAAAGACTTAAGAGCAACAGCAAACCATGTATGGAATCATAAGGTACTGGATCGAATCATGTAGACTCATCCAATGAGAATACATTGACAAAAGTTAGCAGAAATATTTTCTTGCTTTCTGGAGTTGAAAACCCCACAGGAAGAAATTTGGCAATGAGTTGATATCCATGACTATAAATCATAAATGTAGCCTTATAATATCTAAGGTATTTTGCTTCATAATAACATTGATTATCTAATTGCTCATCACAAAAACCCTATATTATCCTCATACTTAGAGATGAGTAAATTAAAGCTTAGAGAAATACATGTGTATTTTGGCTAAAATAGGATTGTCTAAAAGAACTGCATTGAAATCATGATGGCCTAGTTTTCTTTAGTGATGCAGAAGTATACACTGTTAAGTTAAACTATGACTATTACACAAATAACAGTTAATAAATTTTTGGCAACACACGCAAAGGATTTATTAACTTATTAATGAGAGAACCAATAAGATGGCAAAGCATTTTGAGAAACTGGATATTTATAAGCATTTTTAAAAGGAACATTAAAACAAGACTTGTAGAGTAGATACAAAACTAAATAATATTCTATATGGCAACAAAAAAATAACCTTTGAGGTTATATTTTCTACCAGACAATTTATTTGCATCTCTACCAGACAAGGTCTACAGATCAACATGTAACTTCACCAAGCCCGAGCCTTTAAATAATAGTAAATAACAATGTCAAGCAAAAGCACATCCCACAAGCACTTAAATAATCTTTGGACGTTCAGGACAACCACCTGTCCTAGTTTTCCAAGAACTGTGGGGTATCCTAGACTCTGGCATTTCAGAGGCAAAACCAGGAAAGTCCTGGACAACCCAGGATGTTTGTTCCCATTAACAACGCCCCAGTATGACATTGAAAGTAAATGCTGCATCCTCCTGACCTTATTCCAAGACATTTTTTTTTTTTTCTTTTTTGAGACAGAGTCTCACTCTGTTGCCCAGGGCTAGAGTGCCGTGGCATCAGCCTCGTTCACAGCAACCTCAAACTCCTGGGCTCAAGCGATCCTACTGCCTCAGCCTCTCAAGTAGCTGGGACTACAGGCATGCGCCACCATGCCTGGCTAATTTTTTCTATATATATTTTTAGCTGTCCATATAATTTCTTTCTATTTTTAGTAGAGACGGGGTCTCACTCTTTCTCAGGCTGGTCTCGAACTCCTGAGCTCAAACAATCCACCCACTTCAGCCTCCCAGGGTGCTAGGATTACAGGCCAAGATAATTTTTAACAGTAAGATTGCAATAATGATATTCTATCTTGTTAGTGACTTCAGATCTTGAAAAAGCTAAAAATATGTAGACATCTTTGGGTTTACCTTAATTTTCATGAAACCCACAAAGAATAAAACTCTCCTTCTAGTTATTTATTAAAATGCTGTTCTTCAGGATAGCAAGGTGTCTAAAAAGTGGTATTGTAGGTTGCTACTACAGCACATTTGACACAGCCCTAATTCAGTCACCAGGTGACAGCACCATATGACATCCCTTCGTTGCCCATTTGATGTCCATTGTCTCACACTCTGTGTGTTTGTGTGCATCTCAACACAAAGTTTACCTGTTATAACAATCACCTGTGATTTAGTTGCTATCCTAAATCCACTGGGAAAAAATTGACCCCTGGGCCCTGGAGATTAATCCCTGTCAGGGAGAGGAGTGCAGGTCTCAAGTCACCCACAGGGTGCCCAAGCTGGATCAATGTCTCTCTGCCTCAGGATTTGCCTCGAACTCCTGGAGTCACTAGACAAGCAGCACCTGGGAGGGCAGGCTGATAAGGAGCTCACAGTCTGAGCACCCCTCTGTCTGCTGTAGGGCCCCAAAACGAAAGGTGCCATTCCCTGCAAATGCCTGTGAGTAGTGGCTGAATTGTCTCTCTCTACAACCCCAGGTAGGGAAGGGGAAGGGGAGAATGAAGCAATATGGCGCCTGCCAACCAGCTCACATCTGAGGGCCAGGAGGTGCTTCAAGGGAGCCTGGAGCCAGATGCCCTGTCTGCAAGAGGCTCACTGCTCACTGGTGGTGGCCGTCTCTGGGCTGGTGTTGGCAGGTCTCTCCAACTGCTCAGGAGCCCACCAGCAGTCCGAGATGCAAGGGAGGGGAAATTTAACCACTCGACCTACCATTGTCGGTGGTCTCTTAGCCTCTCGGGGGGCCTTTCTCCTTTCAGTTCTCCTCCGCAACTTCTTCCCTTGGAGTCTCCTGTAGTTTCAGGCATGCTTCCTTCCAACCCTCATCCGATCTATGTTTGTCTGCCTGTTTATTTTTTTCACTTTCTTCTAAAATCTGTCTTTCTTGCAGAGACAATCTGGCTGGCGGTTTTTCTCGTCTGCCATCTTGGCAAATCAATGTACAGAAATCAGTTGCATTCCTATATGCCACCAACAGTCAAACTGAGAACCAAATCAAAGACTCAATACCCTTCACAATAGCATCAAAGAAAATAAAATACCTAGGAATATATTTAACTAAGGAGGTAAAAGACCTCTACAGGGAGAACTACAAAACACTGAGGAAAGAAATAGCAGAGGACATAAACAGGTGGAAAACCATACCATGCTCATGGGTCAGCAGAATCAACATTGTTAAAATATCTGTACTACCCAAAGTGATCTACAGATTCAATGCAATCCCTATTAAAATACCAGCATCATTTTTTGCAGATCTAGAAAAAATAATTCCATGCTTCATATAGAACAAGAGAAGATCCCATTTAGCAAAAGCAATCTTAAGCAAAAAGAACAAATTGGGAGGCATCAATTGACCAGAGTTCAAGCTGTACTTCAAGGCTATAGTATCTAAAACAGCATGGTGCTGGGACAAGAACAGAGACATAGACCAATGGAATATAACTGAGAACCCAGATATAAAACCATCCTCATATAGCCATCTAATCTTTGACAAAGCAGACAAAAACATACACCGGGGAAAAGAATCTTTCTTCAATAAATGGTGCTTGGAAAACTGGATAGCTACATGTAGAAGACTGAAACAGGATCTGCACCTGTCACCTCTCACAAAAATCAACTCAGTGGATAAGAGATTTAAACCTAAGGCGTGGAACTATAAGAATTCTAGAAGAAAATGTGGGAAAAGCTCTTATAGACATTGACCTAGGCAAAGACTTTATGAGGAAGACCCCAAAGGCAATCCCAGCAACAACAAAAATAAATAAGTGGGACCTGATCAAATTAAAAAGCTTCTGCACAGCCAAGAAAACTATCACAAGAGCAAACAGACAACCTACAGAATGGGAGAAAATATTCATGTTACACCTCCGATAAAGGGCTGATAACTAGAATCTATATAGAACTCAGGAACATCAGCAAGAAAAAATCAAACAACCCTATCAAAAAGTGGGCAAAGGACATGAACAGAAACCTTTCAAAAGAAGATAGACTAATGGCTAACAAACATGTGAAAAAAATGGTCAACATCTCTAATCATCAGGAAAATGCAAATAAAAAGCACAATGAGATATCACTTATCTCCAGTAAGAATGGCCTTTATCAAAAAGTCCCAAAACAATAAATGTTGGCATGGATGTGGAGAGATAGGAACACTCATACACTGCTGGTGGGACTGCAAACTAGTACAACCTCTGTGGAAAGCAATATGGAGATACCTCAAAGAGCTAAAAGTAGAACTACCATTTGCTCCAGCAATCCCATTATTGGGCATCTACCCAAAATAACAAAAGATATTCTACAAAAAGACATCTGCACCCAGATGTTTATAGCAGCACAATTTACAATTGCAAAGATGTGGAAACAACCCAAGTACTCATCAATACATGAGTGGATTAATAAAATGTGGTATATGTATACCATGGAGTTCTACTCAGCCACAAAAAACAATGGTGATCTAGTACCTCTTTTATTATCCTGGATGGAGCTGGAGCCCACTCTACTAAGTGAAGTATCAGAAGAATGGAAAAACAAGCAGCACATGTACTCACCATCAAATTGGTTTTAACTGATCAACACTAAGTGTACATATAGTAATAACATTCATTGGGTGTCAGGCAAATGGGACGGGGGTGGAGGGGCTGGATATATACACACCTAATGGGTGCAGTGTGCACCGTCTGGGGAAGGGACATGCTTGAAGCTCTGACTCTGGTTGGGCAAAGGCAACATACATAAGCTAAACATTTGTACCCCCGTAGTATGCTGAAATAAAAAAAAATTGAAAGAAAAGAAACTGACCCAAGATAAACTAATGGGGCTTTTGTGGGGATTTTAAATTTTTATTTATTTTTTTCTCCTTAAGAAGGAAAAGCCTATGAGAGTTTCTCTAAAGCCATCAAATTTTAGAATCTTGAGTATCCATAATCATCAAACTTATTTTTATCCACCTCCTTCTGTGCATTTTCTCTCTCCACCACTCCAGTCAAATGTGTTCAATGTTTGGCTTCTCAGGATGTCATCCTGCAGACTTCAGACTTCCTAGTGAGTCCTGAGCAGTAGATGAGGAATGGCTGAGAGAGAGAACCCTGCAGAAGAATCTGAGAGCACCTCAGCTTTTGAGGACCTAAAGACCCCAGGGTGGTGAAGGGAACACAGATGAGAGACCCCCACAAAGGTGGAGTGGCTCCACTTAAGAGCTGGAAGACTGGAAGATGGCCAGCTATGCTGGGAGTACTGCAGTTCTGCTCTATCTTCCTCCAAACTTGCATACCCCACTCATCCTGTTTGTTGTCCTGCCACTAAGAGAAACCACCGTATCGGAGGGCAATCCACATCATCTAAGAGGGGTGTCCATCCATAATTTTCATAATTTTTCATATTACATGGCTGGATGCTTTCTGGACAGCCCTTGGATTTTCACTTGAGCCTGCCCATTGCTGTTTCATGGCTGTATCCCAAACTGCTCATCAAGCATTTCTTCCAATGCCCTCAGTAATTTTTCTGAGTGTAGTTCTGGCAATATAAATTTATTCAGCTCCTTGCATAATACAATTTGGATCAAATTGCAGGATGACACCAATTCTTGAGAGAGCAGTGCAAGAAAGTAGAAAAATAAGAGAAAGTGGAATGAATTTAGGCAAAAAAAAAAAAAAACTTGTTAATATCTTTCTACTGGAGAGTGGAGCTGGAGCAAGGGTAGACTGAGGGCTAAGACAGGTGTTACCTTCCTGAGAATCACTTTTCTAACCACAGAAAAATCATAATATGCTAAGGATACTATGGACTGCTGCTACACGGTGAGATTTTTCTTTTCTGACCTAGCACCAGCAAGAAGAAAAAATAATAATCTCCTAGAAGCCACTGTCATTGCTGAGAATGAAGAGCCACAAAAAAATGTGTCTGTACAGGAGCGCTGAGCCCCAAAATAAGAATCATGGGACATCTCTGCAACTCCAATTCTTACAAATGTATCAGTCTATTCCAAAATCAGGGAAACGACTGAAAAGCTGAACAGCACCCAGCTCAAGTTTAAGGACAGTTCTTCACTATACCTGAGCTGGTCTCCAGCTTTAATAAGCTTGAAGGAACCATGTGTGAAGACACAGCTCTCTGACCACAATCTCTCCCAATAGTTGAGGAGCAGAAAATAGACCAGGAAATGTCTATGGTGAAACTTCTAGTCCACTTTTCAAGGGGTATATCCAAAAATTTCCAGGTTAATATGGAAAGAAACCTACCCAGACTGTTTTTAGGCTCATATCTTCCAAGAGGCAACATCAGTGCTCATTTACCTTCCTGCTCTACCTCTTTCTGTGCACTTGATGTTTGGAGTTGCAAACTCTGAATGTATGTAGGATGAGATGGCATGACCCCCTCCAAGGACAAGCACCATAGAGCAGAGGAAAAACTGCCCAGTATTCCATCTGGAATCGAACTATGATGGGGAAGGGTCTGGGGGCCATGGGGCTTGAAGGACCTTCCTACTTCCCTCAGGAATACCAATATCAGGCTTTTATTTCTCTCATTGCAATTACCAGCTGGCTACATCAGCCTTGCAGTTCAGAAGATTTCACCCCTAATTCAGAGACAAACTGTCAGAACTAGTTCCTGGTGCTATTGTGACTTGTGTTTTTCTATATCTTTTTAGCTATATCGTGGGAAATTAAGAAAGGATGTGTCAGGGGCTATGAGACAAATATCATTATTTGGCTTTTAAACTTTCTGATATTATCAGTTGATACTATTTACCCATTAAATATGTTTAAGCAAGCCCAGAAAATTATACACTGTACTTACATTAATCTTTGTTCTCAAGACTGATGTTTTTCTTTATTTGTTTTTTGGTAGCCTCTAATTAGGGAGAAAAATTTATAAATAAATTATTTTAATTAAGTTAAAAGAAATCCAACTTTAAGGAAAAACATCAATTGGCTGATTTTTGTCTTTAAGCTTTCACCAGAGAATAAAGAGAATGCAGCTGACAGAAAAAAAGATGGATTAAATGAGTAGAAAACTACTAGTCTTAGTCAAGGCTTAAGTGGGAAACATTAACTTCAAATTTAAATGTGTTCATACCCATTTTTCTCTAAAGGTTCACATCTTCAGTGTCCTTTGCACTTGTTAGTAGATGTTCCAATGCCTATCTGTGCTTTGCTTCTTTTCGTTTCCCCCAATTGAAATCTCATCCTATTTCTACCATTCAGATCTACCCCTTCCTTTAGTGCCTAACTCTATCCTCCAAACCTCCAGAGAACGTTCTCAACTAAATATCATCATGCTATAATTGTTCATTTCTTCAATACTTACTTAATTTATATTATTAATATTTCATCTATGCCACTTTATATTGCATACATATACACACACCACCCACACACAATTTTTACCCAATAATATAGAACACTTCCTTGAAAAAAGGACCAGTTCTTTTATTTACATTATAGCCTTAAAAATACCCCTTAACATGATGCAATATTTTTTCCAGATTTGTGGAATAATGCATTTAAAATAAATAGACTTTCCAAATAGCTTGAGTTTCTATTGTGTTTTTATGCAAGTAAGAAAGATGGTTGAAAATAGAGAGAAGATAGGCATGGCCAGAGAGGTTACAGTGAATTGGACAAGATGCTGGCTCATTTGACTAAATTCTCTCCTTCCCTGGATTCAAGGTTACCTTTATCTTAAGATTTTTTGCTTGAATTTATGGTTTTAAAGCAAAGTTGAGGAGACTCATAGGACAGGAGACCAGATTGAAATGTATAGCTTTTTGGAGAAGCAGAAAGCCCATAACAAAAGAGAAAAGTCAGAAGTAGCTGTGGCAGTGGCGGCCAGGGTGATGGGATAATACATGCTCTGCCGTGGCTTTTAGAAACAAAGGAAAGGCAAGAAAATCACTATGGGAAAGGGTAGGCAGAAGGAGGAGAGTGGTATGGGAACCAATTAGGGAAAAGAATATATTTCACATCACTGAAAAAGATGTTTTGCTAGACAGGAAAAGAAATCAAGGTAGGTAACAATTCAACCCAAAAAACATAGATGAATGAATTATGGTAAATCTTCTCTCTAGTAATATCTGCTATCCTGGGATTCCTTCTGGACTATCTGGTTCTGGCTTTCATTATTTTCTCTTAACTAATAACTTCCAAAATCTCAGGGATAAATTCTAATTTTCTGTCTCCAAATAACAAGTATAAACATATTTATTGTAGACCTAGGAATCAGGGCATTTGTGTTAGAATCCCAGCTTTGCAATTTATAAGCTGTGTGTCTTTAAATAATTCATTCAAGTTATTTGACCTTCAGTTTCTTATTTCTAAAATAGGCATAATAATGGTACCTAAAGTTTTGAGAATCTGACAAAATAACATGAGAAAATGCCTTGAAAATACAAACCCTTATGAGAATGTAAAAATTACTTATTATATTTTAATATGGATGTTTCTTTTTGAACACAAATTCAGTGTCTGAAAACACATTTAACAACTTACCATCCAGAACTGGTTATTTTTCCTTATATTTTTAATGCTATCAGTTTTACATTATTATCTTATCCAACTATGATAAAAAAAAAAAAAACTTAAGGTTATCTTTGAATCTTTCCCATCTTTAAATATTCACTAAGCCCTGCCTATCATTTCTTTGCAACATTGGAGGTGTAGATTCCTTTCCGTGTGGACTGTTTCTATGCCTCTGTTTCTCTAGAAAAGTACCTTTTATTCCTGAATGGGAGCCATCTTGCACACTATGGTGCAGCTCATCTGTCTAACCACTGCTCCTAGCATCTTACTACCACCTACCATGGATCTGTTCAGTAGTTCCTCTGTTTAAAGTAAAATTTCCTTAGCTAGCCCTTATCACTAGCCACAATCTTACTGTGCCTTAACCTTTCAGAGTGTGTTCCCCAATATAAATCCTCTGGGCCTCCCCAATACTTTCTTTCAGTCTAGTATAGCATGAATAGGGGTGAAGATGTTACATGGAAGGGATGGGCTTAAGGTCCTGAGACATTGAAATGACTATGTTAGGAGTGGTTGCAAAGGCAGCGTATAATTTCATGGGATCAGGGCTTTTTAAAGATACCTGGACCTTTTCGTGCTTTTTCCATTTTGTTCATATACATACATGATCTATGTAATAGTAGTTTCTTTTAAAAATTTTTTTCTAACTAAAACAATAGACTTATGACCAAAAACAATATGGGAAGTTGGATACCTAGGGATTCATTCAAATAAAGTATTTATTATAATTTTTAATACAAAAAAACTTTATACAAAACCAGCCCCTAAACACACACACACAAACACACACACACACACACACACTGCCTTTTAACATTATAATTTTGTTTCTCTGAGTAGTATTGACAAGAACACTTGCTGTATTGTTGCAACATATTGAATCTTAATTTTTTTTAGGTTGCTAACCAGTGCCGATTTCCAAAAGGAAAAGAGTTATAATTGATGAAAGAATTAAATTGATGCATGTAAGTTTGATTTTATCACAAACAACAATTTTAATCCCTCCAATGGCAATGCTTCTTTTTTTTTTGTCAAATGCCTCACTGAACTCTTTTATAGTTTTTTTGTAAAGTGTATTGTCTTGATGTTTAACGCAGGGAAATTATTGTTAAAGACACTTCAGTCCATCCTGCCATTTTCTTTTTCTTCCTTCTCTTTCTGGCCACTAGATTGTGTCAAGTCCACCTCAAAGAATGCTCCAGAATGATGGCTACTTGTCCAGAGATAGGCCAAATGAATGCCTGTAAGGCATCAAGAAATTTCTCAGAAAATAGCACTATCCCCCCTTCAGCTCATGAAAAACATCCTAAAACTTTTCATAGGCATGATGATTACTGCCTGGAAATTTTTCAAAGCCAGAATAATCAACAACACAAGAGAATTCAAAATGGAGCCTAAAATCATCTTCATTGGTAATGTTAAAGAGTGTAATTAGGACATAATGTATTTCTGTTAAATTTTGTGCACTACTTAAAGGTGCACGTAAGTTCCATTTTGAACGACTGTCTACTACCCCTGGATTAGCTGGAGATAGTAGATGCAGTCTGATACCCAGTGGTGGAGACTGTACAACATGGGCTCTTCTCAGTTCCTTCAGAGTCACACAGGAAGACACAGAGTACACAGGTGTGAATGGACATCGAACTTCGTGACAACATACAAATCTTGTGTGATGCAAATAGCTAAGTGGTTGTGTCTAACTAATTCTTGAAAAAGAAATAGGGACTTGGGGATTTGGGGGTTCAGCCAACCTTAAAGTTACATTTAACACATTTTATTTGATGCCAAATGTAATTGAACAATGTTTATTATGATGTATGAAATCAACCAAAATATTACTATATTACTTCTAGGTTTTCTTTTGCTTTTCATGGAGGAAATTTAATTTGGTAAGGAAATATAACTCTTTTTTCGTTTCTTCTCACCTCCTTCCATTTCTCCTTTCCTTCCTTCCTTCCTTCCAAATATATATAGAAGAACACTCTGAACATTAGCTTTCCATGAAAGTATATTATTCCTGAATCACAGGTTGTTTATAGGGGTTGTACAGCTTGTACACATTTAGCTTTAATCATTAGATCCTTGGGAAATGATGCAACATAAAATGTTGATGTGAGACAAATATTTGTCTCTCCTCCATTGCTGTGTGTGTGTGTGCATGTGTATGTGTGATTTATGGGAAGTATAGACTGTCTCTGTGCTTCAAATCATCAGATATAATGCTCATAAGTATTTTATATTTCAAAATATGGACCAATAGCCAAAGAAAGTATTGCCTGTTATGATAGTGCTGCTTAACAATAAGCCACTAATAGTGTCCCTACATCATGGTGGTACTAGGAATAAGTCAGCACACCTGCACTACAGGGAATAAATTCAGGTGGAATTATACCAGATTTCAGCCCCTTGTTTCTCACTGACTCTAGCGGAGGGAAATAGACAGTCAAGACATTGCTTTTCAGTGGGTCATTTAAAGTCCTCAGGGTGGGTTTCCTCCAACTGAGTGAGAATATAAATTAGTCACAAGAGTTGGTTGGTCTGTGTGAACCCAGTGCTGCGTGGCACAAGCTCCTGATTAGGCAGACTGGAAGTTCTTTGAGGAAGAAAGAGGACTATGTCTTTCTTGAATCTTATTATTCCTTAACTAGGACAGTGTTCTACACACAGTAAGGGCCTATCGAATATACCCATAATGATAACTATGATAGCTTTTCAAAGGACAGTTTCCAGGACTATGTGACTTGTGCTTTTCTATGTTTTTTTCTCCCCGTCACCCAGTAACAGTCTGAAAGGACGTCTGATAAACAGGATGATCTGTGTAGCTGCCAGTGGGAATCTCTCCCAGTGCAAATCAGAGGCTTGGGAGGCACCACCTCATTGCTGTTTTGTAGTTGTTGTTTGGTTTGTGACTATAGAGTTTCCCTTAGTGCCTCAGCTTAATTCTATTTGGCAATGTTGGTAGTGACTCTCTTGCACACTTTAAATTCCTATGAACAGTTGTTATCTAGCTAAATTTGTTTTATGGTATGGCAAGTTTTCAAAGCAGAATACTGGTTTCCTAATACTCTGTGCTCTGAGACTGTCAATTATTCCATAATATATCTGTACTAGGTTGAGGAGAAAAGAATTTGGGGACTGAGAAAAAACCAAAAAAGGAAAAAGGTAGCTGAAATTTCAATAGGCCACCCATGATGATCAGTTCATTGCGGTGGGAGCTGGTTTTTCTAGTCTGTATAACTACTAAGGAAGATGTGGAAGGAGGCAAGAGAGGAGCTTGGGCATCAAAAGATCTCTGCCCTAGTCTCAGTGAGCAGTGCAATTGGAAGAAGTTATACAATGTCTCTATGCTCCATTTTCTATTTTTAAAATTTTTTTTAAAAAAATACTTTCTTAATCATCACACAATCATCTTTCTGAGTATATTTTTTTTTTCTTCAAAAGGCACTGAAGTTACTAGTTAAGCTATCCCCTGTGCATGCCTCAGAACAAGAAAGTTCTGTTAACAGAGTAATCTCTTTAATTTTTTGGTTGTATTTATATATAGCATCACACGTTAGACACCTCAAAAGCAGAAAAATATAGCTGAGAGATGAACAGGTTATTTAGTCTAACTCATGGGAAATGGAGCTAGCACATGTTATAAGACTTCTGGAATTTGTTGATTCATGTGAGCAGTAAAGCTCTTTATTTGATTTTTAAAATGAAGCTTTTTATTTCAAGCTGCCAAGCAGAAACATTTGCATCCTAGACAAATAAAAGAGGACTAAATGGCCTTTTCATTGACAGATTATGGGCTGTGATATAGAGATGAGAAGTTTGATTCTACAAATATTGTACCTGTAGCTGTGATCACCTCATTCTGAAGATGATATGAGATGATATGACTGATCATAAAAAATATTACTGGTTGATCTTCCATAGTTTGTTGTACTGCATTAAAAAAACAGGGAGATTTTCCTCATTTGTTTAAGTTACTTTCCTTTGAAAACAACAACTAATCTTTTTCTGCAGAGACAGATCTTAAGAGGTCTGTCTTTTTAACCATTCATGCAGAAGTACATCTCAAATTGCCATTAAAGTGGAAAATATTTTAATTCTCCCTTGTCTCACAAATAAAAATAATAATCATTGGACTGGGAAAAGGTATAAACAATTTCTGATAAATTTTTTGCAGAGAAAGCTGTGAGATATGAAATTATCAGAGTAATATTCACCATACCTGCTTAGACTTCATAAATGAAGTTGCAAATCATAATTTTAAAACAGTTTTAAAATTTATTATACATAATATTTTATATTTAGATGCACTAATATTTTTTCAATTTTCATTGTGTTTCTCTCTTGTAATACTTTTTTTTTCAAAAGTTTATTAGCCCTAAGGAAATGTTTACATTTTGTCAAAAGCTGTGGAGATTAAAGTTTGTGGCTTTTTAACATATACAATATTAGCATTATTCTTTGTTTGCTGAACATCCACAGCTTTCCTTGTGACAGGTTGTCAAGAAATATGTCTCTGAAAAGACAGGTTAGCACCTCAAAGACAATCAGTAATGCAATTCTCAGTGATGTGCTACACCCCACCAGAGTGCCCCTTACTATTCTCGTGTGCAGTGATGTGATGTCTGAACTATTTGTTTGCTCTGCCATAAGATAGCATTAGCAGATGTAATGGGAACAGATCACTCATTTGTCGAAATATTTATGGCAGTGCTTTTAAAGGACCATTCAATCTACAGTTGCAACTGATGAAGCATGTAGCAAGAACTGTTTCTAAAACCACATGGGCTAAAATGTCATCCTACAAGGCAGTTAAAATGTGTTAACTTAATATGTGTATGACCAGAGATTAGAAAACACTGGCTGTCATATTTAAGCAGATTCAATGCATGTGCATTTTCAGTAAAATAGAAGTAATCATCTTATGTCAAAAGGGCCAGGTTACATCGCTTTAATATAAGAGGAAGATTTCCCTATCCCATACTTTCTGCTGCCCAGCAAAGAACCTTGTCGTATCAAAATGCACCTTCTCCTACCTGACAAAGCTTTTTTTTAACATAATACTGTTTTCTGAGCAGTAGTTAAAAATCACACTTCGCAGGACACAATGTAACACATTTAAATGTGATACTGAGCCAGTCTTACTCTTTTAAAAACCATAGAACATGAATTAATTTAACAGATGCCTGTAAATGTGATGCTGGCCACAAACAATAGCTTTCATCCCTCTGAAGCAGCATTGTATTATTTCATTAAACACCTCACTGTGTTCTAATTATGAACATCTTTTAGCCCAAAAGCTCCCTAGAAGCAGGTCATAAAACACAATGCCCAGCCAATGGATGCTGGCAAATCCTTGTCAAAAGTTTGCCAAAGGTGTCTTGAGAAATCTCTGAAAGGATAAGGAGAGAAGGCTAAATGCATTCAGCTAAAAGCTACGAATACCACAGGGATGTGACTTTTGGACACTTCTTAATACTTTCATTACTTTGGGCTACTTAGCACAGTGATAATTTACTAAATAGGAGCAATTTACTAAAGAGACTCCAGAAATGTAAAAGAGTTATTGCACCTCTGGAAAAAGTACACAGCATTCTCTCTGAAAAGATGAGGCCCGGCACTTCCAATAAAGTTGATTTACTACTTAATGTGCATCTGAAACAGCGTGGTGTTGGTTCAGAGAGCAGTCTGTAGCAATTTGATTTACACTAATCAAATGAAATGGTGCATTTTCCTGACACATAAATGAAGTACACATTTTAAAAAATTACTTAAGAAAATAGCTATTTGAAATATTTAGTCATTGTGATGGAAGCTAGCGGACATTTCACACTTACATTAAATTGATGACTTTTAAGTTGTCTCTAAAGATACATCTTCATAATCATCCATATTGTAAGTTTGCCTTAAGAAATAAAAATTTCATCCTTTTAATTTTATTTAATGTTATATAAAAATATTTTAAATATAGTTGTACATCACTTAACAATGGGGATATGTTCTGAGAAATGTGTCATTAAGCAATCTTTGTGCAAACATCGTGAAGTATACTTACCTAGATGGTGCCTACTACACACCTAGGGTATATAGCCTATTGTTCCTAGGCTACAAACCTGTACAGCAGGTTACTGTTCTGCGTATTGTAGGCAACTGTAACACAGTAGTATTTGTGTATCCCAACATATCTACACATAGAAAAGGTACAGTAAAAATATGATTTTATGTCATGTATGTGGTAACATTGTTGCGTGGTATCTGACACATAACAATGTTATATATGAGAGATATTAAAAGTAGAATGAGAAAGTCCAACCAAATAGGAGTTCCAAATGGAAAAAAAAATATTATATAAGAAATGATGCCATTAAATGTTTTTCTTAAAAAGTGGCTTGGGTGTTTGTGGGAAGGCAGAAATTTTAGAAAGTTGACATTCCACATACAGATACTGAACACCTGCTGTATCCCAGGTATGGTGCTAAGTGCTTAAATTGCAAAATTATATACAACATGGTCCTTTTATTCAACAAACTCAAATTTATTCTTGGAAATAATTCGGTGCTACAGAATCACATAAGAAGGCATCCAAACCATATCTGGTAGGTTAAGGAGATAGATCTCCCAAAGGTTGAGCTGAGCTGGAAGAACAAACATTTAGTTATTTTTCAGGATAAGAATAGTCTGTGTCTGTTTTGGAACAGAGGCAATGAGCCTGGGGTATTCCAGGTAGGAAATGTGGCTTGTTCAGAAGCATGGGTATGAGAGCATGTCCTCCCAATGGAATAGGGCCCAGTGTGATGGGAGAGCACAGGGCAGGGAGGGGAAGAGAAGAGGTGGAGTGGGGAGGGACTGGGTGAAGAGACGTCACACCATGAGGGACCCACAGGGATGCCGAAGAACTCACGACTAACCCTGAGGGTCACGAGGAACTGCAGGTGGCTTTTAATGGAAGGCAGTGATGTGGTCATATTCATCTTTTAGGAAGAGGAATGAAGAAGAATTGAAATGAATACAAAAATAGAGGCAGGAAGATAAATTAGAAGGCTGTTATAGTGAAGGTAAAGACCTAGACTGAAGCCGGGCGCGGTGGCTCACGCCTGTAATCCTAGCACTTGGGAGGCTGAGGCGGGCGGATTGTTTGAGCTCAGGAGTTCGAGACCAGCCTGAGCAAGAGCGAGACCCCGTCTCTACTAAAAATAGAAAGAAATGATCTGGACAGCTAAAAATATATAGAAAAAATTAGCCGGGCATGGTGGCGCATGCCTGTAGTCC
>CM052439.1:42191900-42207466 GCA_028533085.1 Varecia variegata | reverse complement strand
AAATTAGCCGGGCATGGTGGCGCATGCCTGTAGTCCCAGCTACTCGGGGGGCTGAGGCAGTAGGATCGCTTAAGCCCAGGAGTTTGAGGTTGCTGTGAGCTAGGCTGATGCCACGGCACTCACTCTAGCCCGGGCAACAAAGCGAGACTCTGTCTCAAAAAAAAAAAAAAAAAAAAAAAAAAAAAAAAAAAAAAAAAAAAAAAAAAAAAAAA
Organism: Varecia variegata; assembly: GCA_028533085.1. Classification (NCBI taxonomy): domain Eukaryota; kingdom Metazoa; phylum Chordata; class Mammalia; order Primates; family Lemuridae; genus Varecia; species Varecia variegata. The sequence continues at coordinate 42,207,254 of CM052439.1, read as the reverse complement.
AAAAAAAAAAAAAAAAAAAAAAAGACCTAGACTGAGTCAGTCACAGTAGGAGAGAAGATAAGACAGATATTAAAGCAGTAGAATCAAATTCAACTCAAGACAAATTGTATGGGGGGGTCTGAATGAAAAGGAAGACTCAAATACAAAATCTGGTTGGGGGTTTGTTTGTTAAGGATAACTAAGGGGGATAATATTGATCCTAACCAAAATACAAGAGAAGGAAAGAAGAGGGGCAAGTCTGAGGGAAAGATAATAATTATATCATGTTTAATGCTGGTCTGGAGCTTATCAAAAAGATTTGGGCCAGGATATGGATTTTAAAGTCACTGGAATAAAGACTATTGAACTTATGAATGTGGAAGGTACCTAGGGAAAATATGTAGAGAAGAAAAACAATTCAAGGAAAAAATATTAGGAGAACATACACACATAACTACAATTGAGGAATGCAAATTTATAGAGCTGACTTTAAAAAAACATCCAGAAAAACCCAGGAAAAGGAATACTTTTTAAAAAGACAAAGAGAAAGAATTTCACAAAAAAAAAAAAAAAAGAAAAGAAATATCAGTCATTTAAGATATACACGGACTGGAGGAAGTAAATTAACATGAAGACTGAAGAAAGTCCACTGGAGAGGAAGAAGGAGTTTCAAGGGAGGGTGGGATGAGGGAGACCCAAAGGTGGAGCTGGGCAAAGAAAAGAAGAGGAGAAAGTGATGCTTTGAAGTGAGTAAGCAAGAGGAGCAGTCACAGGAGGAAGTAGAATCAAGGGATGTTTTAATTTTAAAAAAAGGAGATGTTTGAACAAGTTCATATGTTGAGAATGAAAATGAAATGAAATGAAAACATGACCTAGAGGTTGAAGACAGAATCAAAAGAGAAGGTGGTGACGAAAATGAGAGTTTCCGAGCAGGCAGGTGATGATGGTAACGAGGAAGACAGGAGGCGCAGCTCCTACAGAAACGAACAAAGAAGGAAAAAGAGATTTGACTGCAGACAAGTTTAAAGGCTGAGAAGAAAATGTAGGCATGGCGGAGTAGTGCTCACACAGGAGTGAGGAGACTAGTGTTAGTACAAATGAATGGCCTTGGCTCCAACAGGATCTCAGCAACCTGAAAATTCATTTATGTGTCTCCAGTCGACACTCTCTTATTTCCGTCAAACAGTGACAAACAGGAGTTGCTGTACAAATATCATAGCTCCCTTAACGCCTGGGTGGAATAACTCTGAGGTTGGTAGTCAACATTAGCTCCCAGATTTTTTCATTTTACCCAGATTTGACCTGCAGCGGTAACTTGTTTGATAACGCATGCTCTATCAGGTATGTTCACATTCCTGCATCCCTATCCCGCCCCACCCTAAGGTTTCTTGAGAATCACGTCCCAAATAAACTATTTGCATTCAAATGCTTTTTTTCAAGATTGGCTTCTGGAGAAACTCAAACTAAAACAAAGTGCTTAAAAAAGCACCTGGCTTATAGCAAGCACTCAATAAATAATTTTTATATGTACATCATAAGAGATGATAAAAGAAATAAATAATATCTATGAATACATAAGAGGCTTAGTCTAATTAGTGCCCACCACATAGAATGTGCTCTATAAATACTCATTTTATTGTTAGGAGCTGGGAAAAAAAGACCATGCAGTGTCTGGGATCTGTGCCGTGTAGGGTTTAGGTGAATGAGCAGCTTCTGCTCTGGGGTGAGGCAGGAGAAGCAGTGGCCTCCAGGGGAGCCAGGAAGAGAGGGAGGCAGCATCTTCAAGTGGCTTGAGGAGTGAGTGTGGTTTCACATGAACCAAGTCTTCCCTAGGGTGCTGTGGGCAAGTTTGTGAGGCCAGTGGAGTAAGAGCGGAGTGAGGTTTCCGTTTTGGGTGGGTGACCAAGGATGGCTGAAACATGAGCAGAGCAGGATAAGGTGACCCCTTGGTATTTACTGCACGAAGCAGTTTTACTCTATCCAAGGCTGAGAGTAAAAACCTAATGGAGCTGTGGTTAATGGAAGGCACTGGAGTGGAAGAAGAGCCCTTGGTCAGACACAGCAATATACATTGTTAGATAAGTGTCTGAAGGTTAAAGCAGACACATGTGAAAACGTAACGGAAAACAAACCGAGCGTCTTCATTAGCCCCTGTCTTCTCTTGCTTTTATTGTGCACAATAACCATGTCCTGTGCCTTGAAAGTAATAGTCTATAACAACAAGTAAATATGGACTGAGCTCCTACTATTACAAAACCAATTATGTTCAGTGATTCCTTAAGTAACCCATTAGTGAAATTTGGAGACAGAAATGGGGGTACAGGAGAGAATTTACTCCCTCCCATTAGAATATAAATCCCAACCCATGATATAAGCCCCATTTACAACCTCAGAGAGCTGCAATAAAATGATAATTCCACAAGCATTTATTTTATACCTACTATGTACTGGGAACGTCACTTATATCATTGCATTTATAAAGTGTATTCAGATAGGAAACAACAGAGATGTGGCCGTTCTATTTATTTTTTAAGCTTTATTTCATTTTTAATTGACAAATAATTGTAGATATTTATGGGGTACACTGTGATATTTCAATACATCTGAACCTTGTGGAATGATCAAATCAGCCAGTTAGCATATCTATCATGTCTAATATTTATCATTTTTTTGTGGTGAGAACATTTAAAATCTTCTCTTTTAGCTATTTTGAAATATACAATACATTCTTACTAACTATAGTCATGGTGCTGTGCAGAACACCAGAACTTATTTCCCCTATCTAACCGTAACTTTGTATTTGTTAAACAATGTCTCCCCTTTCCCCATCCACCCTCCTCCTCCCCCAGCCTCTGGTAAACACCATTCTACTCTCTATTTTTATGAGTTTGACTTTTTTAGATTCCAAGTATAGGTGAGATCATGCCATATTTGTCTTTCTGTGCTTAGCTTATTTCACTTAACCTAATGTCCTCTAGGTTCACCCATGTTCTCCCAAATGATAGAATTTCCTGTTTTTTTTTAAGGCTGAATAGTATTCCATTGCATAAGATATAAATGTGTTATATAGCACATTTTAAGTCCATGTATTCATTGATAGACACTTAGGTTGTTTCCATATCTTGGCTATTGTGAATTATGCTTTTGAACATGGGAGTACAAACATCTCTTCAGCATACTAATTTCAATTCCTTTTGTTATGTATCCAGCAGTGGAGACCACTGTATTATATAGTAATTCTATTTTTAGTTTTTCTAGGAAACTGCATCCTTTTTCCAATACGGTTGTACTAATTTATGACACCACCATCAGTGTACAGGGGTTTCTTTCTCCCCACATCTTCACTGTCACTTGTTTCCTTTCATCTTTTCAATAACAGTCAATCTAGTGTGAGGTAATACTTCATTGTAAATTTAACTTGCATTTCCCTGATGATTTTTTCATATACCTATTACCCATTTGTATATCTTTTTTTTTTTTTTTGAAAAATGTCTATTCGGGTCCTTTGCCCATTTTAATTGGGTTATTTGTTTTCTTGTTATTGAATAGTTTGAATTCCTTTTATAGTTTGTATATTATCCAGTGTATGATTTACAAATATTTTATCCCAAACTACAGGTTGTCTCTCCAGTCTATTAATTTTTTTCCTTTGCTGTGTAGAAGCTTTTAAGATTGATGCAATCCCATTTGTCTATTTTTTCTTTTCTTGCCTGTGCTTTTGGGGTCATATCCAAGAAATCTCTGCTCAGACCAATGTCATGGAGCTTTTTGCCTGTTTTCTTCTAGTAGTTATATGGTTTCAGGTCTTACATTTAAGTCTTTAATGCAGTTTGAATTGATTCTTATATAAGGTATGAGATGAGAGATCATTTTTATTCTACTGTATGTGGATATCCAGTTTCTCAACAATATTTATTGAAGAGATCATTCTTTTCCCATTGTTTGTTCTTGGTACTTTTGTCAAAAATCAATTGACCATGTCACATAACATGTAAAAAAAAAAAAAGAGAGAAAGAAAGAAAATTAATTGACCATGGATATGCGGGTTTATTTCTGGGTTCTTTATCCTATTCCATTGGTAAATACATCTGTACTTGCCAGTACCATGCTGTTATGATTACTACAGCTTTGTAATACATTACATATATTTTGAAATCTGGTAGTGTGCTGCCTCCAGCCTTGTCAGTTTAGCCAAGATTGCTTAGGCTATTCAGGATCTTTTCTTGTTCCATACAAATTTTAGGATTTTTTTTTCTATTTCTGTGAGGAATATCATTGATATTTTGATAGGGATTGCATTGGAACTATTGATTACTTTGGGTGGTCTGGACACTTTAACAATATTAATTCTTCTAATTCATAAACATATATTTCCATTTATTTGTGTCACCTTCCACTTTTTTCATAATGTTTTATAGTTTTCAGTTTACAGATCTTTCACTTCCTTGTTTAAATTTACTCCTAAGTTTTTTTGTGTGTGTTTCTTTTTCTTTTTTTTTCTTTTTTTTTTTGATGCTATTGTAAATGGAATTGTTTTTTAAAATTTCTTTTTCAGACAATCCATTGTTAGTGTATAGAAATGTTATTCATTTTTGTACATGTATTTTGTTTTTCTCATTATTTTCATTTTTTTTTATTTCAGCATATTACAGTGGTACAAATGTGTAGGTTACATATATTGCCTTTGCCCACCTGAGTCAGAGCTTCAAGTGTGTCCATCCCCCAGATGGTGTGCACCGCACTCATTAGGTGTGAATATACCCATCCCTTCCTCCCCCCAACCTGCCCAACACCTGATGAATGTTATTACTATATGTGCACATAAGTGTTGATCAGTTAATACCAGTTTGATGGTGAGTACATATGGTGCTTGTTTTTCCATTCTTGTGATTCTTCACTTAGTAGAATGGGCTCCAGCTCTGTCCAGGATAATACAAGAGGTGCTAGATCACCATTGTTTCTTATGGCTGAGTAGTATCCATGGTATACATACCACATTTTATTAATCCACTCATGTATTAATGGGCACCTGGGTTGTTTCCACATCTTTGCAATCATGAATTGTGCTGTTATAAACATTTGAGTGCAGATTTTTTTTATAGAATGTCTTTTGTTCCTTTGGGTAGATGACCAGTAGTAGGATTGCTAGATCAAATGGTAGTTCTACTTGTAGCTCTTTGAGGTATCTCCATGTTACTTTCCACAGAGGTTATACTAGTTTGCAGTCCCACCAGCAGTGTATGAGTGTTCCTATCTCTCCGCATCCACACCAACATTTATTGTTTTGGGATTTCTTGATAAAAGACATTTTCACTGGAGGTAAGTGATATCTGATTGTAGTTTTGATTTGCATTTCCCTGATGATTAGAGATGTTGACCATTTTTTCATGTTTTTTGGCCATTAGTCTATCTTCTTCTGAAAAGTTTCTGTTCATGCCGTTTGCCCACTTTTTGATAGGGTTGTTTCTTGCTGATTTTCCCGAGTTCTATGTAGATTCTAGTTATCAGCCCTTTATTGGATGTGCAGTATGCAAATATTTTCTCCCATTCTGTAGGTTGTCTGTTTGCTCTCGTGATAGTTTCCTTGGCTGTGCAGAAGCTTTTTAATTTGATCAGGTCCCACTTATTTATTTTTGTTGTTGCTTTGATTACCTTTGGGGTCTTCTTCATAAAGTCTTTGCCTAGGTTAATGTCTATAATAAGAGTTTTTCCAACATTTTCTTCTAGAATTCTTATAGTTTCATACCTTAGGTTTAAGTCTGTTATCCACCATGAGTTGATTTTTGTGAGAGGTGAAAGGTGCGGATCCCATTTCAGTCTTCTACATGTGGCTATCCAGTTATCCCAGCACCATTTATTGAATAAGGATTCTTTTCCCCAGTGTATGTTTGTGTCTGCTTTGTCAAAGATTAGATGGCTATATGAGGATGGTTTTATATCTGGGGTTTCAGTTCTGTCCCATTGGTCTATGTCTCTGTTCTTGTGCCAGCACCATGCTGTTTTAGTTACTATAGCCTTGTAGTCTAACTTGAAGTCTAGTCAATTGATGCCTCTCAATTTGTTCTTTTTGCTTAAGGTTTCTTTTGCTATGCAGGGTCTTCTCTGGTTCCATACGAAGCATAGAATTACTTTTTCTAGATCTGTGAAAAATGATGTTGGTATTTTAATAGGGATTGTATTGAATCTGTAGATCACTTCGGGTAATACAGACATTTTAACAATGTTGATTCTGCTGACCCATGAGCATGGTATGGTTTTCCACCTGTTTACGTCCTCTGCTATTTCCCTTCCTCAGTATTTCGTAGTTCTCCCTGTTGAGGTCTTTTATCTCCTTAGTTAAATATATTCCTAGGCATTTTATTTTTTTTTGTTGTTTTGTACCCTGCAACTTAACTAAATTTATCAGTTTCAACAGTTTTTTGGTGGAGTCTTTAGGATTTTCTAAATATAATATGATGTTATTATCAAACAGAGACAATTTCACCTTATCCCTTCCCATTTGGATGATTTTTATTTATTTCTCTTGCCTAATTACTCTTCCTAGGACTTTCAGTACTTCATTGAAAAGAATGGGTGAGAGTAGGCATCCTTGTCTTGTTTTTAGTCTTAGAGGAAAAACCTTAAACTTTTCACTGTGGAATATGATGTTAACTATGGGCTTATCATATATGTCCTTTATTGTGTTGAGGACCATTCATTCTATACCTAATTTGTTGAGAGTTTTTTCATGAAAATATTTGTAAAATATTTTTTCTGCATCTATTGAGATTACCATATGGTTTACATCCTTCATTCTGTTAATATGGTGAATCACATTTATTGATCTGCGTATATTGAACCAACTTTGCACTCCAGGCATAAATCCTATTTGATCATGTTGAATGATCCTTTTAATGTGATATTGAATATGGTTTGCTAGTATTTCATTGAGGATTTTTGCATGTATGTTCATCAGGCAAAAAGGGATATTGGCCTATAGTTTTCTTTTCTTATAATGTCTTTGGCTTTGTTATCAGGGTAAGGCTGGACTCACAAAATGAGTTTGGAAATATTCTCTCCTTTTCAGTTTTTTTTTGGAAGAACTTGAAAAGGACTGGTACTAGTTCTTCTTTAAATGTTTGGTAGATTTAGCTGTGAAGCCATCTGGTCTTGGGCTTTTCTTTGATGGGAGAATTTATTAGTGATTCAATCTCCTTACTCATCACTGATCTGTTCAGATTTCCAATTTCTTCATGATTCAGTGTTGGTACATTATATGTTTCAAAGAATTTACCCATTCTTTGGGTCCTAAATATGTATGTACTCAACATTAGAACCCCTAAATATATATAGTAAACATTAACAGATCTAAAGGGAGACATAGACTGTAACACTGTAATAGTAGAAGATTTCAATATCTCTCTTTCAACATTAGATCATCCAGACATAAGGTCAATAAGGAAACTTTGGCCTTGAACTTTATTTTGACCAAATGGACCTAACAGACATACATGAAACATTCCACTCAGCAGAACAGAATACACATTCTTCTCAAGTGCACACAGAATATTCTCTAGGATATATCATATGTTAGGCCACAAAACAAGTCTTAACAAATTTATAAAGATCAAAATCACATCAAGTATCTTTTCTAACCACAATGGCATAAAACCAAAAATTAAAAATAGTAATAATTGTCAAAAATTAACAAATATGTGGCAATTAAATAATATTCCAGCAAACAACTATTGGGTCAAAGAAGAAGTTAAAGAAGAAATTTTAAAAATATCTTGAGACAAATGAAAATGGAAACACAACATACCAAAACTTATGAGATGCAGCAAAAGCAATTTTAATAGGGAAATTTATAGTAATGAACGCCTACATCAATAAAGACTAAAGATTTCAAATAAACAAGCTAATGTTACACCTCAAGGAACTAGAAAAAAAAGAATGAACTAAGCCCAGAGATAGCATAAGAAACAAAATAATAAGATCAGAGCTCAAATAAATAAAATAGAGACTAGAAAAGTAATAGGAAATATCAACAAAACTGAGTTGGGTTTTTGAAAAGCTAAACAAACTGTACAAAAACTTAGCTGAACTAACTAAATAAAAAGATAAGTCTCAAATAAAATCAGAAATGCAAAAGAAGACATTACAGAAATACAAAGGATCATAAGAGACTTCTGTGAATAATTATGTATCAACAAATTGGACAACCTAGGAGAAATGGATAAATTATTTTTAACAAATTTACAAAGAGCAAAATCATATCAAGTAGTTTTTCTAACCACAATGGTATAAAACCAGAAATTGAAAACAGGAGGAATTGTGGAAAATTAACAAATATGTGGAAATTAAATAATATGTTACTAAATAACTACTGGGCCAAAGAAGAAGTCAAAGGAGAAAAAGGATGAAACAATATAAAGGAGAAAAGGATATAAAGGATGTTACATCCTCTTGATGAATTGACCCCTTCATCCCTGTATATGGACCTACTTTTGTCTCTTTTTACAGTTTTTGACCTAAAGTCTATTTTTCTGAAATAAGTATAGCTACCTCTGTCTTTTGCTTGTTTGTTTGTTTCCATTTGTACAGAATATCATATTTCATCCCTTCTCTTTCAGTCTATGAGTGTCCTTTAAGGTAAAGTTGAGTCTCTTGTAGGCAAAACATAGTTGGATCTTTTTTTTTTTTTAATTCATTCAGCCAATGTGGCAATTTTAGCTGCAATTTTGCAACAAAGATTGCTTTTGGTTGTGCAGCATTTCAGCAATGAAAATAAGGGGATGTTCCACTGCTTCTACAAGATGGTGGCAATTATAAGATATTGCTATCTCCCTCTGACCATTCTCCCTATCCTCCACTCTTCTCAACTCCTCTTAGCTCCAAGCCCATGTGCTATTCCTCTGAGGTGATGAATTGCAGAAGTAAGGGAGGACAGACAAGAAAGACTGAAATAACATTTTAAAGAGAGAAAAAAGTGAGAGAAGAAAGAAAAAAGTAAAATAAAACTGGAGATTCTGAGTGACAAAAAAAGTTATTAATATATGGAAAATAAGAAAAAAATGATATTTGAAAAATGGGTTTTTTCTTATATAAAGATACTTATTTCTACATCTAAAATGTGTATTTGACCTAGATGGAAAATAGCATATAATCTAGTTATATGTGGGAAGGACGTTGTGGATATTTTTCCAAAGCCATTACAGAAAATGTGACAAGCAAAGGCTTTACATTTCTACTCCTGTTCAGGATAATCTTTCAAATCAGAGAAGATAGGAACAATGTTTAGCGGTGGTAAAACTATGTGGCAAAAGGGAACTAGGAAGTTGAGGTGGTAATTTCAGAATCCAAATCACAAGCTCTTTGCATTTAATTGTGATGAAAATGGAAGGTTTTTATTAGGTGCATGTTTGTAAAGAAAAATTCAAATAAGCATTAAGGGATTTTAAAACCCTGATGAGGTAGTTACCTGCTGCATTATTTAGAACACTTGAGACTCAAACTGCTGCCCTTTTGTGTGCCAAGCTGCCACTGACTGATTGATGTAAGGGCCTCAGAATTTCTCCCTTAGGAGGTATAATCAATGAAAATTCTTTACCAAGACTAGTCCCTGAAGTGTGTCTTCCCCCTGCTAGGCATCTAAAGGATGATTTTTCACAAATCATATTAACTCACTAGTACAATAGTGCTCATTGTAAGTTGCTAAATTTTGCGACTTAATGAACGACAAGATGATAACGTAAGTCAATGATGCATATTATGCTTAATTTTGATTAAGTGTTTGATTTGCTTATTACACCCTTGCCTGCCTGAATAAAAAGGTGATGAGAGTAGAGGTACCAAACATCATTAGACCTTCATGATTATATTAAATTTTAGCATAAAATGAAATGAAACTTTTAGATGTTTTATAATTATTAACACTACAGTGTATTAGCAAAATTTTATTATGCAATTAAAACATTAGCTACAACAAATATAAATATGTTCATGTGTTCTTAATTAGAGCACTTTAATAATCACTGTTCACTTGTGTATAAGTTGTTTACATACAACTAGAGGTACTTTATATGAATTAAATTAATATAAAAGTGGGATTACAAACTTTTATTTATTTTTTTTTAAAAAAGACATTTATTCAGTGTCATGATCAGACTATTACATTTAGCAATCAACAGCATGGGTGTAAAAAAAAAAAATCTACATTAAAACCCTTTGTTGGAATGCTTTACACTTTCCACAGAACAGAAACTAAAATAACCTGTTATACAATTAGTCACCAATACAGTCCTCAAGTTTTTTGCCCATACACATGAGTATTGTCTAAAACATGTCTTCTTTGTAGCAGCTAGGCCCTGCTACCACTGTCCTTGGCTGGGATTTCAAACTTTTAAACCTGTTTTTTCTATAAATGGAAACTGTTAGGTGGTTGAAATGTATAATTAAAAGGATAAAATTGACATTGAACATCAGTATAACCTTGTGGCTAAGTGCCCAGACCCTGAGTTCAAATTCCAGCTCTGCTACCCATTATCCATGATATCTGGCACAAGCTGCTTCACCTTTCTTTGCCTCAGTTTTCATATCAGTAAAATAGGAATGCCAATTATAATTGAAACACTTCCTAGACTTGTAAGGATTAAATGCATTGATATATCATGGCACTTAGAACAGCATCTGACACATAATAAGCACTACATGAGTGATGGTGATTAATATCATTATTATTGCTTGATTATCGAAGGAGCTATTAATCTAAATTATCAAGATGGGGTCTTTAGTAAGCATTCTCAAACGATCTTGAAGAATGTCAAGGTAGGCAAAGCAAGCAATCAACAGGAAAATTTTTGTTCTCTCTTAGAAATGCAAAGTAGAAGCCTGCCTAATCAACTAAGTCAGGTCAATGCTAAGGGTCTCAGACCTCCATGAAAAAAGCACAGTGAAACAATAATAAAAGTAGAAGAGGCAGGAGTCTGCTGAAGAAGGAAAACTCCCTATTTCTCTCCTCCCTGAGAAAGTCCCTCACCCCTTATTCACTTCTCCTCAAGAAGGTAATCTACTGGGTTAGGGTTAAGAGTCTAAATGCAGCTGCCATTATCATGAGGAATGTGAAAATGAGGCCACCGTGCATTGGATTCCTCTTGTAGCATAAGGGATTCACCAAGAGCCTATTTTCTTGAAACAAAATGAATCACTTGCACTCTCCTTTTCTTTCCTTCCTGCAGCCAACCAGAGTGTAGTAAAATTCTGCTTTAGCGTTTCAGGAACAAGGACACTTGAGCTATATGCTCCAGCCCAGTTTACCCAAGAGTCCCCTGGACTTTGGGACAGAAAGTCCAGCTAACAGTAAAATGATCATCTGCTTCCCTAGGCTACCATTCCCTGCTTGTCTCTCTCTCTCCCCCAGTGGCTCTGATCTAGGGTAGGGTTGGGCATTCCTGGGTCCTTCCACCAAATCCTATCTAAAAGCATCTCCAGCCCAACACAATCCCTAACATCATCTAATGAATGGGGAACTAAGGACCAGAGAGAGGAAGTAACCTGCCCAAGGTCATGTGGTTTGCTAGTGGTAGCACTGTGGCTTGAAGCCTAGTTTCCTGATTCCCAGTTTAGCATTCAAAATTTAGGTATAATAGCTAAAATAAAGTGGAAAATGCAGAAAACTCCCAATACTTTTGAAATATAATTTTTGAAATATGCAAGCATATAAACTGTTTTTATATAGAACTGAGATCTTAGCCATGTTTCATTCTTTCCTTCCAAAGTCCTTCTCAGAAAAGCCTTATTTTCTTAGCCAAATTCCCACTTAGGCAATTACATCCTGTTCATATAAACTGTCTTTATATCTCAATTGGACAGAGCACACTTCCATTTAATTTGTCTTGTTCCCCTAATTGGCTTTGCAGTATTGCTATGTGAGCTTCAAATCGTTGAGCTTCCTCTCTGCACTCCAGGGTGTCCTTAGGAGGCCATTGAATAAATTACTTTTTTGTTCCAGTGTGCTATATGGTGCCCTAGTGCCCTGAAAGAGTTAATTCACCTCAGAGAGGTGAGCAGTTGTTCACCCAAGAACCAGGACTGTTACTGACCCAAAGGGGCTGTAATAATCCGGGCATATGGCCAATTAGCCACACGCTGGCTCAGTAGACATTCAGTAGGTGCCCAACCATTGTTCATGCCACATTGGAAGTGACTCAACCATGGAGAACATATGACTTACTCAACTGAATCCCAGGGCTCCCCAAAAACAGAGGTTAGAAGTAGATCTGCTCAAGAATACCTATTTAAATTAATACCTGACTTCTGGTGGTCATTTTTTGTTCACAGTTAGCTCTAGGAACTCCTGAGTATTCAAGTTGGTTCTTCAAAATGGCTCTGCCCAAACAGGATATTAGATTCCCCCAAAGAAGCATCTCAGGGCTCCCAAACAGAGATACATATTCCCTGTTTCAAATCTTCTTGAAGACATAAGTAATTTTAGGGTGTTATTCCATCTTCTAGGGCTGTCCAATAGAAATATGTAAGCCACATATGTAATTTAAAATTTTCTAGCAGCCACATTAAGAAAAGCTAAAATAGGTAAAATTCATTTCAATCATGTATGTTATTTAACCCAATATGTCCAAAATATTATAATTTTAACATGTAATAACTATTAAAATATTATTAATGATATATTTTACATTCTTTGTGTTTATACTAAGTCTTTGGAAGACAGTGTGTGTTTTGCAGTTAGGGCACATCTCCTTTCAATATAAGCCACATTTCAAGTGGTCAATAACCACATGTGGCTAGTCACTGACACATTGGACAGCACAGCTCCAGAGGTTGTCTGAGTTGGTCTAGCCTGAGAGAGGACCATATCTTCCTCTCCTTCCTGCTTGTAAGGGGTTCTGTTTGTTTGTTTTGCTTTTTGCCAGGCAAATCCAGGTCCCCTGAATTTGCTCAATTCTTTCTAAGCTTGACTTTTTATCTTCAGAATGTTCTACAGACTTCACCAGTATTTCATAAATATTTGCATTATGGGAGCTTTGTATGATTTTTATACCCCAGAATTTGAAATTCTGAAATAAAAGTCAGACTGGAAAATGACAGAAATAGAGCTACAGCATTTCCAGAAATATGAAAACTATAAGGGACAGAGAATCATTTTTCCTTTTCTTTCCTGAAGGTTGAAGGGAAGGGAGAAATATTGAGAAAAATTAAATAAAGTTCAACAGTTCCACAAAACATTAAGAATCTACTATGAACCAAGTCCTTAAGGCACGAAGATGAACAAGCCATAATCACAGCAATTCAGAAGTTTAATGTAGTGGAGGGGGTATCCTCAAGAATGATTTTAATACCACACAGAAGTGATCAATGAAAGGTAAGCACAGACCCTATCAAACTGTATGATATTTAACCTAACCTGGGATACAAAGACACCTTCCTGGAGGCAAAGAGAATAACAAAGTAAAAGCTTGGATGCTCCAAATGACAATAACTAGAAATAGAACTAAAGTTTGTAGGTCACTCTATGAGCTCAGACTTACTTCTGTAAGTGACGGGTAACCATTGGGAGTTCCTAAGGGAGTCAACCAGTTGGGTTTGTGTTTTAGATGGATCACTCTGGCTGCTTCATGAAGGAGGGATACAAGGGGTGGGAGGTGGGCACAGGAAGTGGAGCTCTAGCATAAATGAAGGATACAAAGTAGGGGCTGATACCAAAATGCAGGTGAGAGACTACAGGGACTAATCAGAGATGAGGGGCTAACCTAAGGTCAAGGGTGGGGAACCTATGGCCTTCTAGGTCCTTAAGGGCAGCCTTTTGACTGAATCCAAATTTTACAGAACAAATCCTTTTATTTTTATTAATACATTTTTGTTCACCTTTTATTTTTATTTTATTTTTAAAATGAAAGTGTTTAAAATACCAAAGAATAAAATAAATTGCAATGAAATAATCCTCCCAGACTGACCAGCACAATTAGAACATTAGTAAGCTATAAGGGCTAAATTGATGGCTGCTATGCTCATGATTTAGTTCTAACTTGACTGGCACCCTCACCTGATTGGCACCACTACTGTACAAGGCTGGTTGGTGAGAGTTAATGGGGGTCAGGTATGCCAGTCTGTTATCAGCTTTTGACTATGGTGCACTGTTTCTGTTTGAAGTGGAATTTGTGAATAGTTGCACAGCTTGACAGTATTTTTTAATTCTGTCTGCTTAACAGCCCATCATGTCAAAGAAGACCAAGAGAATGCTGAAGGAAGAAAACAGATTTTTTAATGAGGATTAGAAATTGCAATATTATCTTGTTTCTGCTAAAGATAAGATGATTTTCTTGCTTTGCGATACTGCAATATTGACAATAAAGAAACTCAATGCTCATCATCATTATAACACTCAGAAGGACCACAAATATTTTAAATTAGAGGGAGAGGCGTGAAAGGTTGTATTGCAGAAATTAAAAGATGAAAAGCAAAGACAATTCCTTCAAGCAGCAACAAGACCTGAAAATAATACCACTGAAGCAACTAAGGAAAGCCATTAAGCGATGTAGAAATTGTGAAAGAATGCATTCTCAAAGCTGTAGGCTGCTTAGACTCTGATAAGGTTTCAAGGTACAAACGACTGCCTTTTTCAAGGAGAAGCATAACTGATCAGCAGCATGAATTAGCTTTCAACTTAAGAGAACAGCTTCACACAATATTTCAAAAGGTAAATATACATTATTCAATCACTTTGGATGAATCAGCTGATACTACTGACTCAGCACAGGTTTTGTACTTTATTCCGGTCATAACAGAAGATTTTCTTTGCTACGAAGAGTTACTCACTTTGGGCGCTCTTGTGAACAGAACACGGGGAACAGATATCTTCAACAACTTTCAAGATAAATGTCATGAAGTTGGACTGAATTTGGTAAATTTAGTGAGTGTATGTACAGACGGTATACCTTCCATGACAGGAAAATATGAAGGGTTTAATTGAACAGATAAAAAAAGTATTAATAGATCTAGATGTTCTCATTTATTTTCATTGTATCTTTTTTTTTATTTTTTTTTTATTTCAGCTTATTATGGGGGTACAAAAGTTCTGCATAGATATATTGCCCATGTCCCTCCCAATCCCCCGAGTCCGAGCCTCAAGCGTGTCCATTCCCCAGACAGTGCACATCGCACTCTTCCTGTAGGTATACACCCATCCCCTCCCCCACCCCCGTCGCCCCCAAGTCAGAACTTCAAGCGTGCCCATTCCCCAGACAGTGCACATTGCACTCATCATATAGGTATACACCCATCCCCCTCCTCCCACCCCTCCCCGCCTCTGTCAAATACACAATTGGTGTTATTCCCAAATGTGCACTTAGGTGATGATCAGGGAAACCAATTTTCTGG
>CM052439.1:42176752-42191400 GCA_028533085.1 Varecia variegata | reverse complement strand
ATTCTGCTCTCTTGCCTGATAGCTCTCGCAAGGACTTCCAGTACTATGTTGAAAAGTAGTGGAGACAGTGGGCAGCCTTGTCTGGTTCCAGTTCGAAGTGAGAATGCTTTCAGTTTTTCCCCATTCAGTATGATGTTGGCTGTAGGTTTGTCGTATATGGCTTGTATCATTTTTAGATAGGACCCGTCTATGCCTATTTTGTTAAGCGTTCTTATCATAAAAGGGTGTTGTATTTTGTATCTTGTATCAGCAAAATCTCTATGCTAAAGCTACTATTTCAAGTGACACTTTGCAGCAAGTTATAACTATTGTTAACTATATTCCTTACAAATGTAACACAGCATGGTCAGTTTCATCACATGCAAAAGTTGAATGATGAAGTATTCAGTGTGGATTTTCTATATCGTTCTAAAGTGGACAGGTGTTAGTCAAAATTTTATTTCTGTGAGAACAGATAGTTAAATTTTATGAAGAACAGAATCAGCAATGTGAATTATTGAATGACAATTTCTATAGGAATGCAGCATTTTTGTGTGGTACATGTGAAATCAAAATGACTTGAATGTTTCTTTGTAGGGTAAAACTGAGTTTATATATGAGATATGTGGCAAAAAATCCAAGCATTTCAAAACACTTCTTCAAAAGGAAATTTCAGATGAACATTTTCCCAGTTAGCAAAGGTCACTGATAAGCAGGATGATATATGCAAATCATTTAAAGAATACACAGCTGTTATAGACCTATTAATTGGAGAATACAATGAAAAGTTCACTGACTTTGAGAATCATGACATCACATTCAAATTAACATTTCAGTCTTACCTAGTTGATATCGCCAAGGCACCTAAAGAACTACAGATGGAATTGATAGAGCTCTCAGTAGATGATATTTTAAAGTCATTGTTTGATGCTAAGAAAGGTCCAACTGAAATACAGAAAAATGCAGTAGAATACTCATACCTTTGACAACATGCCCTAAAAATACTTTATTGCTTTTCAACCACTTACTGCTGTGAATCTACATTCTCCTACCTGGCCCAAATCCAGATGCCCTTAAGGTCACAAATAACTGATACCCATCTAGAGGATCAACTAAAACTGCAGACCTCCGTGCTACAACTAAATATTCAAATGCTTTCCAACAAAAAGTAGACAAAATGAAGTCATTATAAGGTTAGTTAACTTTAAAATTAACAAATAGTTTTCATTTTCTGAAATTATTAAGTACATAGTAGTTAATTTTTACAAAACAGCATACATTTTTAAGTATGTCTAATTGAAGTTTCTTGAATGCAGTCTTATTTGATTACAGCTAAATTAATGCAGCCTTCCAAAATGAAAAGGTTCCCCACCCCTGCCTAAGGCTATGGTAGACATGTATAAAATAAAATGAATAGGTCTTGGTGATTGGTTAGATCCAGGAGATAAGATTCAAAGTGATTAGGCAGAGACTTCAGAGAGAAAGTCACTTTAGATGAGAAGACGAGTTCTGTTTTGAGAGCCTGAATGTGTTGTCCCTGTGCAAAGCCCACATGGACTTTGCCAAAAGGCAGTGACATACACAGGTCTGATGCTCACAGATGTAGACAGTAAATAATACCTACGATCATTTAATGAAGTCAAGGAACTTTACATTTGTAATCCCGTTTAATGGCCAGAATGACCTTATGAGGCAGAAATTATTACGAGCAATTTTATAGATGTTGAAGTTCAGGCTAAGTGTCACAGTTAGTAAGTTAATTGGGTCACACAGTTAGGAGCCAGGATTCAAATTTCTAGGCAGTCTGAGCCCATAGTCTCCAATTTCTGAAAATTTTATCCTGTGTCATTTAGTTATAATACCATAGAGTACAATTCACAAGAGATCAGTGGGTCAAAGACTAAACATTTTATCACTTATAAGAAATCTAAAAGTGCATTGCTTTTAAAATATATGATGAATCACTTATTTGCCTACAAATTTACCATGTTTGGTTTGAAAAACTTGAGGGATAGTTTATTCATAAATTATAACTTTATCACTTAAGTGCTTTTCCCTTCTAATAATTCTTAGTTACAAATTAAGAAGTAAAGTATAATTAATTCTGATAATTTAATTTTTAAATATTTTATATCTTTTGGGTAACACATGGTTTTGTTGTTGAATATTTACAATATCTAGAATCTCTCTGCTTTTGCCAATTTTTGAAAAATTTAGCCAAATTTTAAAAACAAAGGAAACTAATAATACTCAAGTGAAAAAGTAAAATTTAACAATTTTAAGGCTTGATAACTTAATTCCATGGTGTTAAATGAGTGGTTAAAGTAGACTATCACTGTCAGAAAAGAAATCTCTTCTATCTCCTGCCATTCTTGATTTTTAGGAGTAAGAAATAAATGATTATTTTAAAATTATTTAATGTAACTTTTCCATGGGATTATTGCCTATGTCTATTTATTTTCATTTTCTGACTATCTCTATCAGAGTTTTTTGCTTGGTGCCACACTTGAACTCGAGTTCTACTCTGAAACCCAATCAGAGGGTTTATAGGGCCCTTGGGCTTTATAGGGCCCAAGGTTCCTGCTCTCTCTTCTTGACCTCCATTTTTATTTTCTGTACAAGGAGTCTGCTTAGATACTGTTATATGGATGCTGTTTAGATACAAAGCCAGACATTATTTAGGACCCAACACTGCCACCCACTTGCTTAAGCACCGGCTATCACCCCATACACTGATGCTGCTTTCACTCACCCGAGATGGCCTGGCTAGAGCTCATTTGACATGACCTTTGCAGTTATAATTGGATGATTCTCAGGGTCTGGCTCCTGTAGCCTGAATAGGCCTCTGAGAAGTGTAGCTTCCCTCTTTGGTCACCAGCCTGCCACAGAATTCCCAGCATGGTTCTTAGCAGATGTTGATATGATTGTAAATTGCCTTTAGTATGCAAGGACTATAATCACATAGGAGGGCATGTGTTATAGAAATCTTCCTATTTGCTGGTATGTTAGAAAATATTTTGAAGAACTAAATTCCAAGGTGACAAAAGAAATGAACCTGTTTTGTTTGCTATAAAGCAAAATTTTCTTTCTTTTTTAAAAAATGAAATATCCTTTATAATTCATAGCTAGAATCTCTCCTAGAATTCAACTAACTAAGTTATAATTAAGTTGTTACCAGACCGATAACTACAAATAGAGAGATAGGCAGATCCGCTAGGCCTATTTAACACAGCTGTCAAGGCACTCTCTGGCTCTTCCTCTTGTTCTCTCAGTTGTGCTAATTAGCCCCTTCCATAACTCATATCTAGTCTTAAGCAGATTCAGAGCCTTTCTATTCATGAGGCTAGTCAGGTACCTACCCAAGTGACATTTTCTGAAAAAGCCCAGATAACTGATCTCACTAAAATCATCTCATGCTAGCCCTCCAATATATCTGCAATCAACATTAAGTAGTATTGTGAACAAAAACCTATGACTTACTTAGCTAATAGAGTTGTGATTCATTTGCATGAATAACCACATCTGTTTGCCCTCTATTGTCACCATAACAAGAATAGAGTGTTTCATTTATATTTAGAGTAAACAAATATTTATTGAGTGATTATTGCCCAAACTCTAGGTACTCTGCAGGCACTGAGAATACATAAAAGAAGATCATAACATAGATAAAGTCTCTGCCCTCAATGAGTCTAAATTTTAATGTATACTGATGAAGGGGGTGAAGTATCAGACAGTGTATTAGCCAGGGTATAGGCTAGGTTATGCTGCAGGAAAATATATTCCCAAAACTTATTAGCTTCTGAAAACAATGTTTTACCTTTTTCACCCCCTGCCTTTTGGAGGTGAGCTGGGTCTCCGCTCCATGTCTCTTCACTCTGGGATGCAGCCTGGAAAAGTAGCCACTATCTCAAACATTGTTTGTCACTAAAGAAAGCATAGAACAAAAGTGCCCTAGAGAGCCTTGCACTAGTAATTCAAAGCCTAGGCCTGGAAGAGATAATCCTTACTTCTTCTCCCACCCAGCCACCAGAACTAGTCGTGTGAACTTACCCAACCTCAAGGAGACATATTCCTGGGAGGCAGAGAAGTGGAATATCTGAACAGCTTTAATGACTGCTAGATACATGCAAGCTCTGACGGTGAGGAGGAAATAGGTAGAGGCCTCCAGTGTGGTGAGCTCCCCAAGGCCCACAGAATAGCACCCTTGGAGCTCTGGGCATCCAAGATGAAATTCTGCAAGTGAAGGAAAAGGAGACAAAGGACAGAAGAGCAGGGGATTACATTTATTGGTTATCTACCCTGTCTCAGTCACTTTACTTTTATTATATTCTTCAAACATTTAAATTTAAGAGATTGAGGAGGAAAACAAAATGTTTAGGAATGAGGAGCTCAAGGTATTTATTCCAAAGGTAAACCATATTCACTGAGCAACATGGTCCCAGACATAACATGACACATGCAAACTGATAGCTATGACCTCTAACTAGGTAAATGCATTCTCCAAGGTTTCCCCTGGCTCTTCTAGCAGAGATCTGGGAAGAAGACACAAAATGTGACTCTTAGAAATACCTAGGAGAACAAAACTCACTCTGCTTCTATATCCACAGCTTTAATTCAGAAACATATCAGGACTTTGTGTGCTCTGCCTGAAGCCTTCCTACAAATGTCAACTTTCTTCATACTTCCATCATACAAAGTGTTGAGAGCAGAGGCATGCAGCTTGGAATGAGGCCAGCAAGAGCTCTGGGTTTTTTTTCACTTTTTTTCTTTCTCTCTTTACTCACATTTCTTCCACATTTGGATTTCTAAATTGCTCCTTCTTCCTATATCTTTCTGATATCTCGTTCTCACTAACCCATTCTGTTCATTCCTCTTTTTCTGGTATTGAAAAGATAAAGCACTCTTACAGTAATATAGTTCTTTGGTTCTTTTTTTCTGTTTTTCTTTTTGTAAGCTTTTTAAAAACATATATTGCCTTGTTATACCTTAGAATTAAAGAGTACAGTAAAAAGTTAAAAGATATGGATGATGCCATCAAGTAAACATATTTTGGAGCAAAGAATTGCTATACTAACACTCAGATAGCTCAAAGCATTTGGAAACCACTCCCTAAGTTTAGCCATCAATTTTGACCCAGTTTTTTGGACTTGAATATCAAAAACTAAACTTGTGAGTTGGGCAATCTTACATTGTCACATGAGTATCATACTGAAAACAAAGAGGGCCATATCATAGGATCCCTGAAATGAAATGAATCTTTTGTAAGATAAAGCAGGATTGGTCAAAATGCTGTGAAATTACATGCACAGGGAAATTAGGAAGGACTGTATAATGGCAGTTAATCCTTGATTATCAGAGATAATTTTGGAGAGTCAGTAGAAATAAAGTAGGTTACAGAAAAGCCCAAACCACACATAGTTCAAACAAAACCACAGGTAACTATTCATTAACACGCAGTAGATTAGCCACTTTACAGATCAATCAAACATTGGGTAAACCCCAGCTGGGATCTGAGACAATCCCATTTCCCAGTGAAGCTCAGCCATTGTATTACGAGATTGAAATTGAAGGACAGCTCTCCAAGATGCAGAAGCTGAGAAGCCAGACTTTGGGTAAGACTGTTGATGGAGTGCATAAAGTGTGCCAGATTACATGACTCCAGACCTTCCCCCTGTCCTCCAACCACTGAGTTGCAGATGATCAGGGCTAATGATCACACTTGATTGAATGCCCCTATAGGGGAAGTTACCGAATCCCAAATCCCTTAACCACTTCCATCTGAAAACAGGCTAATCCACCTTCAGATAATCAGGAATTAATTGTATGCATGCCTGTGCATGTATTTTAATACCTAATTAGAAATAAAAGAAACAATTTTTCATACTTGAAGGCCTAGGAATTCTGTTTATGACATAATAAAAATATTTTAGCCCTCATCTTTTAATCCAAATGTAAAAATGCAAACACTATTGAAGAGCATCCCTACCAACTGCTTTTAAGCTTTCTGAAACTGATGAATATTTTTGAAATGAACAGGAATTTACTTTTCAATGGAAATTTTATTATTATCATTAATTGACTCAAACAATAATATTGTGCACTTATATATCAAGCCAAAAAGCATCCACCATTAAAAAATATAATGGATTATGACTCTTCAATAGAAACTTGTGTACTTAATAGCAAATATTTAGGACATTGTAGCCCAAAACTGACAAGTGCAGCACAAAAGCATGTACTGGACATGTAGGACTAAGAATAAAAACACATAGGAGCAATGTATCAAAGGTTTATGTTCTAAAACAAAGAACATGTTGTATAAACAGATTGTACAATAAAGGATAATGTGATCAATATGCAAAAATTTCCATTTTATTGAAAGAGAGTTTTCCTATTTGTGATAAAACAGTGAACAATTTAGTAGTATTGACCAGTACTTTTCAATGATATATATAGGTTGAACCTTCTCTTTTCCTCTTATCTGACTCAAGATATCCCCCTTAGTCTAGAACATGGGGTTGGCAAACTATGGCCTGTGGGCCATATCCATATCCAAACTAAGAATGACTTTTATATTTTAAAACTGCAGTCCCCAACCCCTGGGCCATGGAGGATACTGGTCCCATGGCCTGTTAGAAACCAGGCCACAGAGCAGGCAAGCGACAGAAGCTTCATTTGTATTCACAGCTGCTCTCCATCACTCTCATCGCTGCATAAGCTTTGCCTCCCATCAGATCCATGGAGGCATTAGATTTTCACAGGAGCACGAACCCTACTGTAAACTACGCATGCGAGGGATCTAGGTTGCGTGCTCCTTATGAGCATCTAATACCTGATGATCTGCGGTGGAGCTGAGGCAATGATGCTAGCGCTGGGGAGCAGCTATAAATAGAGATTATCATTAGTAGAGACGTTTGCACAATAAATGTAATGTGCTTGAATTATTCCAAAACCATCCCTACCAACCATGGAAAAACTGTCTTCCATGAAACTGGTCCCTGGTGCCAAAAAAGTTGAGGATCACTGTTTTAAAAGATTATTAAAAAGAAGAAGAAGACTATACAACAGACTGTATGTGGCCCACAAAGTCTAAAATATTTACTAGCTAGCCCATTATAGAAAAATTTGCTTGCCTCAGTCTAGAATATTCCTAGATTCCTCCCTCTGCTTCACTCTTTGAATCCAAATCAGTGTCTGCCTTCTAGTATCTCTGCCACAAGTCCCCTCTTTTTTATCCTCCTTGCTAACTGTCCTTACTTATGACTCTACTGCCTCTTGCCTAACATGGTCATCTGCTTCCAGGCTCACCCCTCTCCATTATAGACACTGTAATGTCACCAGAATAATCTTTTAAAGAACAAGTCAGCATGTCCTTCTCAGTAAATCTTTTCTTGACATCCCAAGACCACTACCACCTATGCGCTTGCTTCTCCTGTGCAGTTGTCTATTGCAACCCTCTTCACATAAAGGATTTATTGATATGTTAGCTTTCCCACCAACGTGGGATCTACCTTGATGGTAGATACAGCCACAGCCCCTGCTACACAGACAATGTGTGAATGAGTTTAATTCAGTGTTTTCTGAGTACAGATTTTAATAAAGTAAAACAAAAAGTCCCTAAGGCTGTGGATATCTTTGGAAGAGAAGAGGTAGGTATGTGCTACACAGAGGATGTTTGGCAAAGTCCACAAGGCAAATTGAAAACCAACTGAGAGAACTGAAACCACCTTCTCATCTGCTTTTCATGCTAATGTCTCCCTTCATGAATGCATTTAAATACATAAATTTTTTAAATTTAAATTATGCACAAGACTAAGCTGTGTACTTTACATATTTTGTCAGTTATTTTCATTTTATAAAGTTGGCATATCTGTGAATATAGAACTGAAAATTGACAGAATGGGTGCATTTTTCACGTGGAGAACAAGAATCAAAGGAAGACAGGAGGTCTCTCCCCCTCACCACAGACCCAAGCTGAGGCAGTGGGCACCATATTGCTTTTCCACCCATTGTGTGCCTTTGTCCTCCCCAGGCAGCTTCAGCCCTTCAGTTTTTTTGTCACTGGTCCCCATACAAACATTTCCCAATACCTGCCCAGACTGTGGTGGCCACAGGGGGCTGGTGGGTCCCCAGGGAACTGTGTGATCTCAGAGCTTGGACATTCAGGGTGAGCTGCCTTCAGGGAACAGGAGGGTGCAACAAGCCAGCGGTGGCACTTGAGACAAAGGGGACCAGAGTGCCAGCTCTCCTCCATTCAGACTCTCTTCCTATTCCTCCCCTCTCATGCCCACAGCTGCTGATGTAACCATGTCAGTTCCCACGTGAGTTGGCATGGGTGCCCTAAGGGACAATTGAGCTGGAGCTTTCAGGAGCGGCTGCTTCCTCTGTGTAGTTGCACCCACCACACTGAGGCTTCCACAGAAAGTGGGGCTTACACCTTTCCCCTTAAAGACCAGCAGCAACCAAGGGGTGCTTGGACTGTAAGCTCTCTGCCTGCAGGCCCTCCCCAGTGCTGCCCACCTGGCTGCTCCAGCAGAAGAGGACATACCCCAAAGCAGAGGAACATTAAGCCTACTTGAGCACTCCACAGGCAACTCAGGACCACCACACTTCTCCCAGGCACAGTCAAGGATTGAACTTGGGGGATCAGAGGACAGGCCCACAGGCTAGATACTGTACCCCCAGAACGCGATCATGTTGCACAGAGGCACGAAGGGGAAAATTGTGAACTACTGTTGGAAGTCAAAGTAGCCCATGCAGGCAGAACTCAAAGAAGAGTGAAGTGTGAGTCTGAGCCACCACACATTTGTGGAGCAACCCTCCCCCAACAGGAAAGCTGCACTTTCTGTCCTGGGCGACACCCTGAGCAGAGAAGCTCCTAAGCTGTGGCACCATTGCTGGTGAGCTAAGCTAATTTGGGCTGCTGCTTATGGCCAGATGCCAAAAGGAGATCTGCAGTCAACGAAAGAGCAAGAAGAGTGAAACTCACTCCTGACTGCCAGACTGTGAATCTCAGATGGCCCCTCCCCAATGAGCAAACTTTCTGGCTTGGTGGGGAGGCCTCTGCCCCTCCCTGGTGGCTTTCTCCAGCAGCCTGGCAGCCGCCCCTTGACCTCTGCCAAGACAGCTCTTATGCCTGCCTTTGTGGATCCTGAACCCAGACTTCTCCAATCTAGCCCCACTCAGCCTTGCTTCTCCACCTGCCTCTGCTGTGATGGAGAATTAGGAGTTCCTGGGAAGCTCCAGGGCCCTGCCCATCACCTGAGACATCCAGGTGCTTCTCTTGATTGGCTAGAGTGGGACACAGGTCCCCAAAAAAACCACTATTGCTGGTTCTTTCCTTCAAGTGCCACCTGGCAGGTAGGACAGTTTGTACAGCTCATTGCAGCATCTACTGACTTAATCATAGAGGGTGTGGCTGACTCTTACCTACAAGCACCACCAGCTGTCTCAGAGATTAAACTGGGCATCCCAATATAATTCATACTGTTAAGAAGGCCACAGGGCTGAGGAAAGAGAAAGGATTCCAAAACCTCCATCTCGCATTGTTGACAAGAGACAGGGAATCTGCCCAGATATATAGTATACCACCACTACAGCCTACAAATAACTAGTAATTGGGAAAACCACCACACTAAGGATATCTAACCAAGGAATCCATCCAGAGCCTGAAGTCCCGTCAAAGTACCCACAAGCAAAGCCAAAGGTCTTTACCTAACATATGCTACAGTCACATGCTTAAGAATGAGAGGGGAAAAATTCCATCTAAACAAAAGAAAATCCCAAACCAAGAAGCAATAGCTGTTCCAGATGACAAGGAATCATTGCAATGACTCTGGAAGTATGAAAAATCAGAGCAAAAGGGCGCACACCCCTAAAGGAGCACACTAACTCTCTAATAAAGGATCCCAACCAAAATGAAAATACTGAAATGACAGATAAAAGAATTCCAAATGTGGATTGTAGGAAAACTCAATGAGATCCAAGAGAAAATGGAATATCAACTCAAAGAAACCAGAAAAATAATTCAGGAAATGAATGAAAAATTTACTAAAGAGATAGATATATTTTTTAAAAACCAAATAGAACTTCTGGAAATGAAAAATTCATTTAGGGAAATACAAAACACAGTGGAAACTTTTAAGAATTGACTAGACCAAGCAGAAGAAAGAATTTCAGAGTTTAAAGACAATTCTTTTGAATTAACCCAGTCAAAAATAAAGAAAAAAGAATCAAAAGGATCAAAGAAAGTCTATGAGAAATGTGGCATTATGTAAAACAGCCAAATATAAGAATCATAGGCATCCTGAGGGTGAAGAAGAAAAAGTAAAAGGCCTGGAAAACCTATTAGAGGGAATAATTGAGGAAAACTTCCCTAATCCTGCTAGACATCCACATACAAGAAGCTCAATGGACACCTGGGAGATTCATTGCAAAAAAGGCATCACAAAAGCATATAGTCATCATATTGGCCAAAGTCAACATGAAGGAGGAACAAGGCTTGTGGTGAAAACACCAAGTAACTTACAAAGGAAAAC
Organism: Varecia variegata; assembly: GCA_028533085.1. Taxonomy (NCBI): domain Eukaryota; kingdom Metazoa; phylum Chordata; class Mammalia; order Primates; family Lemuridae; genus Varecia; species Varecia variegata. Next base: position 42,180,883 of record CM052439.1, on the reverse strand, counting down.
CCATCAGACTAACAGCAGATTTCTCAACAGAAACCTTACAAGCCAGAAAGGAATGAGGTCCTCTCTATTCTACACTGTATCCTTAAACAGAATAACTGCCAGCCAAGAATTATGCATCCTGTAAAACTATGTTGCCTAAATGAAGGAGAAATAAAGTCTTTCCAAGACAAGCAAACACTAACAGAATTTTCATCACTTGACCTGCCTTACAAGAAATGCTTAATAGTGTTCTATATATGGAACAGAACAATCAATACCTACCAGTGTGAAAACACACAAAAATTAAAACTCACAGCTGTTATAAAACAGTAACAAGAGAGAAGACAAAGCAACTAGATAACAACATGATGACTAGAACAGTATCTCACCTGTCAATACTAACATTGAATATGAATGGTCTTAATGCCCCCCTTAAAAGATGTAGATTGGCAGAATGGATAAAAAAACACATCCCAAATATATGCTGTCTCCAAAAACCAATTTAACTCACAAGGATCCTTATAGACTCAAGGTAAAGGGGTGGAAAAATGTTCCAGTGTTCCATGTAAATGGAAACCAAAAGAAGCAGGCATAGCTATTCTCATATCAGATAAAATAGACTTTAAATCAACTATGGTTAAAAAAAAGATAAAGATGGTTCATTATATAATGATAAAGGGAACAATTCACAAAGAAGATATAACAATCCTAGATATATATGCATGTAAAATGGGAGCTCCCAGATGAATAAAATAAATTCTTCTAAAGCTAAAGAAATAAATAAACAGCAACATCATATTTGCCGGGGATTTCAAAACATCACTGACAGAACTAGACAGAGCATTGAGGCAGATCAACAAAGAAACACTGGACTTAAATGGGACTCTAGAACAAATAGATCTAACAGACATTTACAGAACAATCTACTCCAAAACTGCAGAATATACATTCTTCTCATCAGTACATGGGACATCTTCCAATATAGATCATATGTTAAGCCACAAAACAAGTCTTAAGAAATTTAGAGGCCGGGCGTGGTGGCTCACGCCTGTAATCCTAGCAGTCTGGGAGGCCGAGGCGGGTGGATCGCTCAAGGTCAGGAGTTCGAGGCCAGCCTGAGCAAGAGCGAGACCCTGTCTCTACTAAAAATACAAAGAAATGATTTGGACAGCCAGAAATATATATAGAAAAAAAAATTAGCCGGGCATGGTGGTGCATGCCTGTAGTCCCAGCTACTCGGGAGGCTGAGGCAGAAGGATTGCGTAAGCCCAGGAGTTTGAGGTTGCTGTGAGCTAGGCTGACACCATGGCACTCTAGCCAGGGCAACAGAATGAGACTCTGTCTCAAAAAAAAAAAAAAAAAAAAAAAAAAAAAAAAAATTTAGAAAAATCAAAATCATACGATGTATCTTCTCAGACCACAGTGGAGTAAAACTAGAAATCAATTCCAAGAACAACTCTCAAAACTACTCAAATTCATGGAAATTAAACAGCCTGCTAGTGAACAATCCTTGGGTTATTAATGAAATCAAGATGGAAATCAAAAAAGTTTTCTAATTGAATGACAAAGGTGTCACAGGTTTCCAAATATATGGGACACAGAAAAAGCAGCACTAAGGTGAAAATTCATACTCTTAAATACTTGCATAAAAAAGACAGAAAGAATATAAATTAACAAGCTAATGCCACACCTTAAGGACCTAGAAAAAGAAGAAAACCAAACCCAAAGTTAGTAGAAGGAAAGAAATAACAAAGCTCAGAGCAGAACTAAATGAAATGTAAACCAAAAAAAAAGTAAAAACAATACTAAGGATCAACAAAACAAAAAGGAGGTTCTTTCAAAAGATAGTCAAAATCTATAGACCACTTAACCAGAAATAAAAGAGAAAAGACTCAAGCTCAATCAGAAATGAAAAAGGAGACATTACAACTAATACCATAGAAATACAAAATATCATCCATGGCTACTATGAAAACCTCTATGCACACAAACTAGAAAACCTAGAGGAAATGGATAAATTCTTGAAAACACACAACCTCCCAAGCCTGAAGCAGGAAAAAACAGAAATCCTGAACAAATCAATAATCAGTAGCAAGATTGAAGCAATAATAAAAAATCTCCCAACAAAAAAATGTACTGGCCCAGAGAGAATCACAGCCAACTTTTACCAGACCTACAAATAAAAACTGGCACCCACTCCACTGAAACTCTTCCATAATATTGAAAAGGAGGGACCCCTACCTAACTCATTCTACAAAGCCAGTGTCACCTTGATACTGAAGCCAGGAAAGGACACACCAAAAATGGAAAACTACAGACCAATATACTTATGAACATAGATGCAAAAATCCTCAACAAAATATTTAATACTAGCAAGCCAAATTCAACAGCACATCAAAAAGATAATCTACCGTAATCAAGTGGGTTTCATCCCAGCGATGTAAAGATGGTTCAACATACACAAGTCAATAAATGTGATTCTCCACATAAACAGAAGTAAAACTAAAGACCATATGATGATCTCAATAGATGCAGAAAAAACATCCAATAAAATCCAGCACCCCTTTATAATAAAAATCCTTGACTAACTAGGCATAGAAGGAACATACTTCAAAATAATAAAAGCTGTATATGACAAACCCACAGCCAATATCATATTGCATAGGGAAAAGTTGAAAGCATTCCCTTTGAGAACTAGAACAAGACAAGTGTGCCCCACTGTCACCACTTCTATTCAACATAGTATTAGTAGTTACAGCCAGAGAAATCAGGCAAAAGAAAGAAAGAAAGGGCATCCAACTTGGGAAAAAGGAAGTCAAACTATCCCTGTTTGCCTATGATGTGAGCTTATATCTAGAAAACACTAAAGACTCCACCAAATGACTCCTAGAATTGATAAATAAATTCAGCAAAGTCTCAGGTTATAAAATCAATGTACACAAATCAGTAGCATTTCTGTATACTAATAACAGTCAAGCTGAGAGTCAAATCAAGAATGCAATACAATTTGTAATAGCTGCAAAGAAAATAAAATATCTAGGAATATGTTTAACCGAGTAGGTAAAAAAATCTCTACAAGGAGAACTGCAAAACACTGATGAAATAAATCATAGATGACACAAGCAAATGGAAAAATATCCCTTGCTCATGGATTGGAAGAATCAACTGTGTTAAAATGTCCATATTGTCCAAAGTGATTTACAGATTTAATGCAATTCCCATCAAAATACCAATGTCATTTTTGATAGATCTAGGAAAAACAATCCTAAACTTCATATGGAACCAGAAAAGAGCCTGAATAACCAAAGCAATCTTAAACAAAAAGAACAAATCTGGAGGTATCACATTACCTGACTTCAAATTATATTACAAGGCTATAGTAACCAAAAGAGCATGGCACTGGCATGAAAGTAGACACACAGGTCAATGGAACAGGATAGAAAACCCAGAAATAAAACCATACACCTATAAGCAACTGAACTTCAACAAAGCAGACAAAAACATACACTGTAGAAAGGACTCTCTATTCAATATTCAAAAAATATTCAATAAATAGTGCTGAGAAAATTGGAGAGCCACACACAGAAGAATGAAATTGGATCCCTCTCTCTACCATATGCAAAAAATTAACTCAGGATGAACTAAAGACCTAAATGTAAGGCCTGAAACCATAAAAATTTTGGAAGAAACCATAAGAAAAACTCTTCTAGACATCAGTCCGGGCAAAGAATTTATGAATAAGATCCCAATGGCAAACACAGCAACTACAAAAATAAATAAATGGAACTTAATCACATTTAAAAGTTTCTGTATAGCAAAAGAAATAATCAATAAAGTAAATAGACAACCTACAGAATGAGAGAAAATATTCACAAACTGTACATCTGACAAAGGACTAATATCCAGAATCTATAAGAAACTCAAAAAAAATCATCAAGTAAAGAACAATCCCAGCCGGGCGCGGTGGCTCACGCCTGTAATCCTAGCACTCTGGGAGGCCGAGGCGGGTGGATCACTCGAGGTCAGGAGTTCGAGACCAGCCTGAGCAAGAGCGAGACCCCGTCTCTACTAAAAATAGAAAGAAATTATCTGGCCAACTAAAATATATACAGAAAAAATTAGCCGGGCATGGTGGCGCATGCCTGTAGTCCC
>CM052439.1:42130161-42176652 GCA_028533085.1 Varecia variegata | reverse complement strand
GAACAATCCCATTAAAAAGTGGGCAAAAGACATGAACAGTGTTTTTTTCAAAAGAAGATATACAAATAGCTAACAGACATATGACAAAATGCTTAACATCACTAATCATCATGGAAATGCAAATTAAAACCACAGTGAGATACCACCTTATCCATATCAGAATGGCCATTATTGAAAAATCAAAATACAACAGATGTTTCATGGATGCAGCAAAAAAGGAACACTTATATACTGTTGGTGGGACTATAAGTTAATATTATACAACCTCTATGGAAACAGTATGGGGATTCCACAAAGAACTAAAAGTAGATCTACCATTTGATTCAGCAATGCCACTACTGAGTCTACCCAAAGGAAAAGAAGTCATATCAAAAAGACACCTGCACTCAAATGCTTATCACAGCACAATTCACAATTGTAAAGATATGGAATCAAACTGAGTGCCCATCAATTGATGGGTGGATAAAGAAAATGTGGTATGTATATAACATGGAGTACTACTCAGCCATAAAAAGGAATGAAATAATGTCATTTGCAGCAACTTGGATTGAACTGGAGACCATTATCCTAAGTGAAGCAGCTGAGGAATAGAAAAACAAACACCACATGTTTTCACTAATAACTGGGTGCTAAGTGAGGGGTACACATGATCATAAAGGACATTGGAAACTAAGAAGGGGGGTGGGCACAAAGCAGGGCAAGATAAAAATCATACCTATGGGGTACAATGTACACTATTCTGGTGATGGGCACAGTAAAATCCCTGACTCCGGCATTATATTAATATAATCCATCCATGCAACAAGAACACTTGTACCCCTAATATTTTGAAATAAAAATTATTATTTTTTTTTATCAGTGGCACTCTGTGCCTCACCCAGATATCGGATATCTAAAAGTGGAATGAATATGTATTAAGTAGGAAGAGATTACCACAGTTTAGATTAGTCTGTGTTAACAGTGTACAGAGACATTATTTGTTAACCAGATGGGCTTTTGAGTTATTATCCCTCCCTAGGATTGTAAGGTTAATGCGGTACTTGCCTGGGGACAGATTTCTGGCCAATCACATCTCCTGGGGAGGAAAAAAAAACCCAGAAATCTATACCAGCTTTACAAAAGGAAAAGTAAGACAACAAGTAAATTGAGACTGTTAGCAACATGACATAACTTCGGAAAAGAGATAAAGGCTTCCTGCCCCCTGAGAAGAAGAAGATCTTACATGAATTAAGAGCACAATGCACTCCTAAAACACCCAAATGCCAGTTACCAAGCTAGCCTTGGATGGATGGAATGAAGACATTTTTCTTCTTTATTTCGCATGTTCGATTATGAATCTTTTCCCTTTCTTCACTTTCATGTATTTGTAGATGGACTTGGGATAATCTCCTATTTGTGAAAGCTTCTTCTCCCCAGTAACTCTCTCCTTTGATATCTCTTAAAAGGTGTACAGAAGATATCATAGGCTGCTTCATGTGTGTAGTGTTTGGGACTCACTGTGTCAGCCTGCACAGAATGTTTTTAAAATTTGCATTAATTATTAATATTTAAAATTCAGGAGATTTCATATAAAATTCAAGATGCCTGACTACTCTGGTAATAATGGGACTGAATTCCCACATGGCAGCTTTTGGCTGAAGCTAAGTAAGCCCTGCTGTCTTTAAAGGAGGCAAGAGCTCTCCAATGCTACCTCTACTCCCCATTGTCTCGGTAACACTGAGATTGGGCATTTAATTTCAGATTTGCTTTGATGTTTTCCTTGGACTTAAGAAGCAAGTGGCAAATTTCTAATTCCCAGCATATTTTATTCATTCATTTTTCCTGCTGTGGCCCTTTAAAGATTGGAATTTATACCTCCGATTAGCAGAACGAAGTTTTAGCCAAAGCATTAAGTTAGGCAGGGTATCCTTGGACTTATTTTGTGTGTCCTAGTAGGCTAAGATTCAGGTATCAGTTTAGAGGAGAGAAATCCAGGAGGCTGTTTGCCTACTTTCAGCCTAGACAAAAGGAATCTGAAAATGCATACGTGGTCCCGCACAGTCTGTTAAGTCAGGCAGGGGTGTGGAATGAAGACCTAGCTGGTGTGCATTTCACAAAAGAATTGCACCTGTGTAATCTGATTTGTTAGGGCTTTTGGTGACATGTAACAGAAGAAAGAAGTATATTCCAAAATACTCTAACCAAAAAGGGAATGTGTGGGCTCAATAACTGAGGATTGCAGAAATCAGTCTGGCTTTAGGTATAGCTAGACCAGAGGTTCAAATGACACTATCAGCATGAGACTTCTGTCCATTTTTTGGCTCTGCTGCTTCTGGCTCTATTCTCAAACAGCCATCCCACCTCATGATCACAGGATGGCTTCCGGCATTCTCGCAGATACATCCTTTCAGGCCCACAACAGCAGAAAGAGTACTTACCTTTGTCCTAGCATTCTAGCAAAAGCTTAGTTGCATTGCATCACTTTTGCTCGGGACATATTGATCCAAGCCTGTGTGGCCAGGGAAATGCTCTGGCCAGTGACAGGTCAGGTGCTCTGCCAAAATCAAAAATTGTTGTGGGGGCTATAATCCCCCAGATGGAAATCAGGGTATGGTTGCCAGGAGAGGAGTGGAGGGATGATGGATGGTATCAGTAGCTGATTTCAACTGCACCTAGGCAACTTGTTAAAAAGCAAATCTCTACCACCACCGCCGCCCACATATTCTGATTCATTAGGTGTGGAGCTGGGCCCAGGAATCTTTTCATTTAACAAGATCCCCAGGGATTCTGATGCAAGAAGTCATTAATTCAAGCTCTGCGAAACACTTTGAGACTGCAGTGTCTTATTACAACTAACAATAAATTTATAATTATGTGCCAAGAACTGTATTGTGTTTTACAGGCATTATTACAAATAATCCTTAAGCAATTCTATGCAGTGGGTACCATTATTATCCCCATTTTTTGGATGAAAAGTAAAGCTTAAGAAGTTTAATAATTAGCTCAATGACACGCAGATAGCAAGTGGCTGAGCCAGGATTCAAACCCAGGATTGTCTGACTCTAAAGTTAGTGTTCCTACTCTGCTATAATGCCTATATTCCTTCAAATTTCTGTGTGTGCCATAGGTTGGAGGATAATTCGTGAACTTGGGATTTTGAGCCCTGCCATTCTTTAACATGAAGAACAGGCAGCTTACTGACATTCACAGCATGTGTCACTGTGTAAGGCAAGGTTATATCAAACACTAGTGTGTTGTTCCTGCTCTGCTATATATCATATATGGCCTTAGATGTGTTACAACAGCTTTCTGAAACTTGGTTTTTCCTTTTATAAGGAAGGATTATTGATTTCATTTCACAAGGTTGACATAAATATTAAATGAATAAGCAAAAGCACCAAGACTGTGTGTACTCTCAGTAAATACTGGTTTGTTTATTTTTTTCATTTGTGCATTAAATCATAAATAATCAGCTGACAATTTCTTCTCCTATCACCTTGTTGCTGCTGCTGATGCACTGAGAAGTTTCACTGTTGGCCCTTCATTACCCTCAGCACAGGCTTCAACCTCGTCTGGACAACTTGTAGTTGTCAGAACGTTTGTGATGTTCTGGTATTCCCATTTGAGAGCAGTGCTCAAGGATTGGAAAGAGGGAAAAAACAAATATTTATTAAGTCATTATTATGTGGCAGGCATATTTTAGAGAATATTTTGCTAAGTTTTAACAGCAATGCTACATTGTGCAGATGAGGACTCTGAAGTTTAAAGAAGTTACCTGCCCAAGGTCACTCTGCCAGAAAAGTAGAGGATCTGAATTGGAGCCCCTGCCATATGCCAGTGACTGCACAACCTGTGGGCTTTTCTGAATATATCACTTTCTTGTGAAAGTGAAGCCCTCCTCAGAGATACAAACTATTCACCTGGTGCTGATTCTACTTAAATGAACTTCATTAGTAAAAACCTCAGTATACTTCGCATATTAACACTCAAAACCAGAATGGAAGAAATCGCCAAATGTGAAGGAAAAGTGGCAATTTTACTGATAAGCTTTACAATCCTGGAGAAGTATTGATTATGACCATGATAAACACATCTTCTTTTAAATACAGTTCTAGTTGACCTTTTTCTTACTCTAGGCTAGAAACTAAAAGTTCAAACTAATCAAATGCTAATGTAATGTTCTCTAATAAGTAGAACATCTCAGGTTTTGAAAGCATATCAAGTTTTTCTCTTTTCTTGTCCCTGAGAAAAGAGAATCTCCTGAAATCCACAGCTGGTAAGAACAGGTTCTTATTAGAGAAATGTAATAAATTTATGATGAAGATATGGGTTTTGCAAAGTTGCCTTTCTCGTTTGCTTTGCATTCAATTCCTTCAGAACAATGGGGAAAATTCTACTGAATAGGAAAAAAATCCCTGCAGTTCCAGAATTTGATCAATTATCTAACAATATTAAGAAACTGAATATATTTTTTATGCTACCCATTTTGTCATTCGAAGTCAGTTAACATTGTTCTTTCTGAGGGTCAGGAATAAAATTTTGGGGGTTTTTCTAAAACTGCCTAGAGTTCAAATATCCTGTTTTTCTTTCCTGTGGCCATTAATGTTCTGGAAATGGCAGTAATTCTTTTTTCAACCTATACAGGCCACTCTCACCATGTACCTGGAAGCAATACAAACATCCTTTTCAGATAATAGTTTTCAAATATTGATCCAAAAAATATTGCTATTATTATTTTTTAAAACTAGGTGGCTATAAGTAAGTCACATATTCTCAAAATGACTAGAAATTCATCCCGAGATTGTAGCATAGTTGCTATAGGATGCTACAGAAAACATTAATGCTATGCTCCTTCTTCACAGCACAATCTCAGATTTTGAGCAGTAAATATTCAAAAAGAAACAAAAAACTTGTGTCCCCCAAATTCCTCTGAAATGACAAATATTTTCCCCCCTCTGGAAATGGAATTATAAATGGCAATTGCATTCCCAGATTAGCCCACAGAAGCCTAACCATTAATACCCAGAGTGTGAATGCTGGCAGCTGGCAGGAGGGAGACAGGAAATGATCCCTTCTGAGGCACAAAGCTAGCTTAATATAAAGTTGTCAGTTAGGCAAAGATTTTCTTTGATATTACCATCCTTTTTTTTCTCATCTCATCAACCATATCCTAGTTCTCCTCTGTTCACCACAATGCACTCTGAGACCACATTCTGCTCCAAATGGGATCCTGCCTAAAACTGACCTGGACTCCAATAGTTCTGGGCTCAGAAATCCACATTTCCCAAACCACAACCTTCATTCTTCTCATAAAACTGATCTGTGGAACAGTAAACCTTTAGCCTTCCTAAATATGTATGCACATCAAATCCAAACCAAACTCTCCTACGGTGTTTCTCCAACATTATTGTGCTTAAGAATCATTTGGTGAGATTGTGGGAAATGCAGATTCCCAGGCTCCACCCATAAACTTTCTGATTCAAGTTGGTCTGAGATAGGCTCCAGGATAAGCTCACTCTCCTGGTGCATCTGTGACCCATCAAGGGAAACTTTGCTCTTCTTGCTGTGGCCATCATCCAAGATAACTGTGTTCAACTAGAATGAATAAGAAAATTGTGAGTCAACACAATTTTCAGTAATTAGGGAAATCTTCATGCATAACTCATATGTGTACATATATCATATATTGGGGTTTTATGAAATTATGACATTTCATAATTTTTAAATATTTAGATCCAATTCAACTTTTGAAAAATCAATGTGACAGCTAAAGAAAGTCAACAGTTTTTATCACAATCTTAGCATAATATTCAAACCCCCTTTAATGGTCTACAAGGTCAAGTACATCTCTTGCCCCCCGACCCCCACCCCTACCACTGCCCTTCTTTCTACCCCTTGAATGTTATTTTCTACCTAGGACATTGGTACTGCCTTTCTCTCTGACTAGAACACACTTTTTTCCCTAATCTAGCATGGCAGACACTTCAATCTTTATGTCTCAACTCATTGGGGCATTTCCCAACCCCAGCTCCAACTGAAGTAGGAGCCCTTAATTACCTAGTATCACATGAATTTGCTTACTTCCTGTACAGAACTTAGCACAATCTATACTATTTTAATTGTCCATTTCTGCCCCAGCGTGAACTGGAGGAGATTAGGTTCCTCGTCTGCCTTGCTCACTGCTGTGCCTCAGCACCTACAGCAGTGTCTGCCCCACCGCTGGCCCCCATAATGAGTTTGTTCAATTGGTTTTTTTTACCAGATTTAGGCCAGGATTTGAGCTTGAGTTGAACTTGACTGTAAAACTCAAGCTCTTAAATACTCTGCTTGGCTAACATTCCATCTAAAGCAAGAGCAGAGAGTGAGGGATGAAAATGGTTGGCATCTGTCAAGTAAAATCCTTTACATAAGATATAAAGGATTTGGATACAGGCAGAAATGTAAGGAACAACATTCCAGGCCAGGTGAACACACAGAACCAGAAATAAACTGGATTTATGAGGCAGATGAGTAGGAAAGCTTAATTATTAGTTTAATTATAATTATAATGGAATTGATCTTGATCTTGAACAGTCAAAACATAGCCTTTTGGTAGAAAAATTTAATTCAATCCTATTTTCTCCCAATTTCCAGGCCAAATTTAAGTTCCTTTTGGAGCTGATAAATCTACTTTTATACACACACACACACACACACACACACACACACGTATGTATATCTATATATGTGTGTGTGTATGTAAATGACAAAGCTGCAACTTTCAAACTCATGGTCAGCATCTATTACAGGACGTGAGAGGGGAGCTACAGGCTGCAACCCACTAGTCCCTAAAAGTTGTTTAAAATCAAACACCCAGAATCTGGGAATCTTCCTTCCTTCCTCATTAATCATGTTTGCTTTGAGTTGTACCATAATATTCGGCACGGCTGATACCCGGTGGAAAGAGAGATGGAACTAAGTGGGGGAAGGGTGACAGAGGAAAGGTTGAACAAACAAAATGTTTTCACTTTTCAAATAAATTGATTTAAGCATTCTCCAAAATGTTATAGCTTATATATTTTTCATCTTGTTTCCCAGAACATGTCACTTTCATTTTGAAGTCTCCAGTTGTTAACTAGGAAAGCCTAATTAATACATAGAAAAGAGTATTATTCACCTTACCCAAATCCCCAGGAAAATATACTTAGCTGTACAACCTGTGACTCACAGATGAAGCTGAGGGCCAACCATAAACTAAAACTCCTACTCACAGATAATGAAGCATGAAATGGCACTTTAGAATTAAAATTATATCGAAAGAAAGTGCCTTTCTAAAACTCAAAAAAATATATACTATTAAAATGTTGAATAAAACTATATGAAGCACATTTTCACAGGTTACTAGACAATAAATACTATGTTGTTTGTAGGGGTTATTTTTCTTCCAATTTATGTGAGTCTTTGCTTTTCCCAAATGTTACAATATTTCCTAGTAATTTTTTATGAAAACACATTATTGATAGATTTGATTTAAAATCATTTTCCAGAAAGAAATGCACCTGGGCCTGTAATTTTAGTACATCATGTAGCTATTGTGGTCAGATTCTAAATGTATGCTCCTTTGATTGGGGCTACCCTCATAAAACATTGTAGACCTCCCTGCTTCTTGATATGCCATGTGTTTTTAGATCCCTTTAATTTATGTATTTACTATCCTATCAATAACCTGAAAACTTCAGCCATTCCTCCACTTTCTCCAAATATTAAAGAAATTTGTTCGTGATCCAATAAGTAAATAATTCATATGTATATAGCCCAAAGGGACTATTCATGGCTCTCTGCTCTTAAGTGTTATTCAGGAAAGAAAGAAGAGAAATATCTTCAAATTCAAATATTTTATTTAACTCCTACATATCTTATAATGTCTGCAAACTAATTTTCTTTTTCTCCTTGATTCTGCTGTTATAATTCATGATTTTCATTGATTTTTTTAAAAAAATTACATGAAGATAATATATTTTGTGTAGTAGGATACAAAAAATTAATAGTGATTTTATTTCTCGCCTTAAATAACAGGAAATGTTTTCAATTATTTCTTAGAGCAGGACATTTGGTACAGATAATGTTGCTATAGCAACTTTAGAACAAGGCTTAATTTGGGCCACAGTGAGTGCACCCACTTGTTTTAAATTCATCATTCAGTCTAATCTAGCATTTACATGTAGAGTTGCATTTACAAACACTGCAGCAGGAGAGCCTATGTGGAAAGTTGTTTAGGGATACCGTGCCTCAAATGTCCACTTGCATTCATATCATTTATTAAAAGATTTATATCACAGTACCAAGTAATAATGTTTATTAAGAAAAAATAAAATTTTTCTACAATTTTACTCAAGATTAAATGCTTTGAAAATAAATTTGATCTTAACAGGTTTCTGAAAATATTTTGACATTAAATACATTTTCTTTTAGTGTTAATCCTTATAAATTAATGTGAGAAAGAAGACATTTATTGTGTTTGCCTAAAGAAAGATAGTTTAGCTTATTCTGCATTAATTTATTTGCATTGTGAGGATACTACACACTTGAAAGACTCTTGCCAGTATTTCATTACTTAACAATGGCAGTCCATTGTAAGAAATGCATTGTTAGAAGATTTCATCACTGTACAAACATCACAGAGTGGACTTATGCAAACCTAGGTGGTATAGCCTATGACACGCCCAGGATATATGGTACAGCCTATTGCTTCTAGGCTACAAACCTGTACAGCATCTTAGTGTACTGAACATCGTAGGCAACTGTAACACAATGATAAGTATTTGTGTATCTAAACATAGAAAAGGTATACTAAAAACACGGTATTAAAATCTTATGGGACCACTGTCATCTATGTGGTCTGTCATTCACAGAAACGTCATTATGTGGCTCATGACTGTACATGTATTTAGGATCAAGATGGTTTCAAATGAGAGTACATGAGATTTCCCATTGCTATAGTTTGAATGTACCCCCTCCAAATTCATGTTGAAACTTAATCCCCATTGTAGTGGTGTTAAGAGGCAGAGCCTTTTTGGGAAGTGGTTATGTCATGAGGGCTCAAACCTCAGTAATGGGATTAGTACTCTTATGTAAAAGGGCTTCATGTTGAAGGGAGTGCCCCTTGCTCTTCCATGCCTTCCACTATGTGAGGACACAGCATTCCTTACTCCTGAGGATGCAACAACAAGGCACTATCTTGAAAGTAGAGAGCAGCCCTCACCAGACACCAGTCCCGCTAGCACTTTGATCTTGGACTTCCCAGCCTTCAGAACCAGGAGAAACAAATTCCTGTTCTTTATAAATTAACCAGTCACAGGTATTCTGTTATAGCAGTACATGTGGACTAAAACAGAAATTGGTACCAGGGAAGTGGGGTGTTACTGTAAGAAATACCTAAAAACATAGAAGATGCTGTGGAATTGGGTAATGGGTAGAGGCTGCGAGAGTTTGGTGGTACATGCTAGAAAAAGCCTGGATTTCCATGGAGAGAGTGTTAAGGGCAATTCTGATGAGGGCTCAGAAAAGGACAGCTGTAGAGAAAGTCTCATCTTAGTAATTATCTTAGTGGTTGTGATCAGAATATGGGTAGAAATATGGACAGTAAAACCATTCTGATGAGGTCTTAGACAGAAATAAGGAATATCTTGCAAGAAATGGGAGGAAAGGCCATCCTTGCTATAAAGTGGCAAAGAACTTGGCTGACTTATGTTCATGTCCTACTGCTTTGTACAAGGCAGAATTTAGGAGCCATAAACTAGGATATTTGGAGGAAGAAATACTTAAGCCAAGAGTTCAGGGTGATGTGTGGCTTCTCTTAACTGCTCATAGTAAAATATGAGAAGAGAGAAATGAGTTAAAGATAATTTATAATCAAAAGAGATGCAGAACATAAAGATTTGGAAAATTCTCAGCCTGGTCAGACTGTAAAAACTATAAAGGTATGTTCAGGAGAGAATACTAAGGATGTGCCCACGGGAACTTTTGATGAGGAGATTAGATGCATCTAGACAAAGGGAAAATTACCCCAACGACATCTGAGAGCTCTTCAAAGCTTCCACTTCCATCACAGGCTGAGAGTGCCAGGGCCTTTTGGGGCAGAGTGGATTCCAGGGAAGAAGCTAGGGCACTTGTGGGATCTTAGGGTCTGCTGCCCCAGGCCACCTCAAGTCTTTACTCCCTGCATTCTGGTGCAGCACTTCTTGGCCAACCCAGATATGGCTCAAGCAGGCCCAGGTGGGCTCAGCCACCACTCAGGTACAGTCTGTAAACCTTGGCAGTGTCCACATGGTGCGAACTCTGCTGTGGAGGCATGGCTACCTCCACCTAGATTTCAAAGAATGTCTTGGAAAGGCTCAGAGCCTAGGTAGGGAACTGCTGCAAAGTTGAAACCACTGCATAGAGCCCTCACTAGGGCAATGCCTAGTAGAGCTGTGGGAGCAAGCTGTCCCTAACACCCCAGAACTGTAGAGTCAACAGTATAGAGCACAAGCCTGGGAAAGCCACAGGTGTGTGACTTCAGTGAGCGAGAGCTCAACTTTGGACTATATCCAACAAATCCATGGGGATGGGGCTGTCTGAGGCCTTGGGAGCCCATTCACTTCCCCCTTGTGTTCGGAAGGCAGGATATAGAGTCAAAGAAGATTATTCTCCAAATTTGAGATTTAATGTTGTATTACCTGTTGGGTTTTGGACTTACCTGGGATCTATTATTCCTTTCTTCTTTCCTATTACTCCCTTTTGGAATAGCAATGTCTATTCTAAGCCTGTCCACCATTGTGTTTTAGCAATACATAACTTGTTTGATCTCACTGGTTCACAGTTAGAAAGCATTTTGCTTCGGGATGAATTTTACCTTAAGTCTCACCCATATCTTATTGAGATGACACTCCAAACTTTAGACTTTAGAACAGTAAGAAACACAGGTGGAGACATGACAAATGGAATAAATATAAAACCCTAATGTTTAACCTTTAAGTTAGTAATCTGGGAGGCTGAAACATACAGAACTGTGAGAAATAAATTTCTGTTGTATATAAATTACCTAGTCTCAGGCATTTTGTTATAGTAGCACAAATGGACTAAGACACCAATTATACAAACACATGTTAAATGTGCTCTGGTACTCAGGTTTCACTCTCATAAAGGCTAAAATCTTTAGCTTATCATTCTAAGAAAGATCCAATCTGCTACAATTACCTTTGAGGCAGCAAATATCTTCACACAGCCTTTTACCTCTGCCTAAAATTTGTTTCCTGCCCATTTATGTTAAGATTCAACTCAAACGTTAGGTCTTCTGACATTTTCCCTAATTAGCACTGCAAGCCTCCTTCTCCATAGCACTGCATCTAGATTGGGCTCTGCTATTTCAAATACTTATTTGCATATCCATCTATCTGCCTTACTACTAGACAGAGAGTTCCATGAGGAATACCTTCTTCAATTTGATGTTTTCTTCCCCCAAAACCAAAACAGCACCTGGTATGTAGCAGGTGCTACACACAAATCCAACAAAACATTTGTTTTAATTAATCAACACATAGAAATTGATGAATTATCATGAACCATAATAATTGTTATGGGATTACCATTTTTATTTGGGCCATTAGAACATATATATCTGTTATCACCTGAAATGACACCTAATAGTATAAGAGTACAAGGCAATAAATGTCATCTATAAAATGACTAAAACCAACAATAAGAATAATAAGCTATATAAAATTTTAAGAGTCAGCTGGAGAGAACAGAGAAGGTTTTAAGAAAAGAAGGATAATTGAGCTAAACCTTAAGTATAATTGGGAATTGGGGAAGTAGCCAAAGGGTATGGAAAGGTTTTTCAGAAAAGAGCAAAGGCAAAAAGCAATGAAAACAGGATAGTTGATCCTGGGACATTAAATACAAAAATGTCACTGGCTCTAAAGCTATCTAAAGGAGACGAGATTCCTTACATTCTTGAAGAGGGGTTAAAACCAATTGCCTTGAAAAAAAGTGACTGTGGAAATTATAGAGAAAGGTTTTAAATTATGCACTACAGAGTTCCAGTGTCAAGACCTTGAATTGGTTTTGATATTTATTAACTATTATTTTCCCCTTAGAAAATTTTTAAAACAACAATAAATAAAAAAGTCATGAAAAAGTGAAATATGAAATATCAGATTCTTTTTCAAATCTACTATTCCCCCATAAGACTACATTTAATAGACATCTCACATGGTACAGGAATACAATGAAACAGTCTATTTTTGGAAAAGGTAAATTTAGTTGTCATCTCATTTGCCCTGAACTACTAACTACAGACTTTTAATCTCAATTTTTTAATCTTTTCATTGATGTGATAGAAATATCTAAAACACACACACAAAAAAAACCTATTTTTATACAAGTGAATTGAGCTTTATAAAACTGATAGAGATTTGAAGACATTCTCATGGTTTAAGAAAAATAACAGAGGGAGCCTCTTAAATTTTGTATTATAGAACTATGATATCCAAGAAAATAAATTTTCTAAAATAAAAAGAATAGGCTGTTGAGATATTTGATCTATAGTAGTCATTACAAATACTCACAAGAAGTTTTATTAGGTTACTAAGTGTGGAATGTCCAATTTCCTTAAGTATAATACTAAGTTTGACAGTTGATATCACTGACATTTCACTTCGACACTCTTGGGTTTTTTTTTTTTTTTTTGGTGTTTTTGTTTTTGTTTTAATTGTAAAGATACATCCTTATTCTTTCAAACACATGTTTTGGCTTGTGATTATCTTTCACATTTTTTTAAGAGCAATTTTTGTGAAATCATGGATAAGTAAAAAATTCATGCTATTTTTTAATATGCGTTCCATCGTGGAACTAATGCAGCAGCACAGACAGCTCAAAATACCAACAAAGTGTTTGGGAGGCGTGTGACTAATGAATGCACAGTATGTCAATGGTTTGAGAAGTTCCATTACGGTGATTTTAATCTTGAAAATGAGCCATGTGGGTGACCTGAGACCAAGGTGGATAATGATGAGCTGAAAGCTATAGTGGAAGTGAATCCATCTCAACCTATGTATTAATTAGCAGCAAGGTCTGACGTTACTATTCCAACAATATTGAACCATTTGAAACAAATGGGCAAGGTAAAGGAGCTGGATAGGTGGATATCACATGGATTAGAGTGTCAGAAGAGAAATTGTCTCAAAGCTTGCCTTTCTTTGTCACAACATAAAGGCAAACCATTTCTACACAGCATTGTTACATGTGATGAAAAATGGATTCTTTTTGACAATTGTAAGCGTTCAGCACAATGCTTGGATAAAGATGAAATGCCCAAACACAGCCCAAAATCGAATATTCATCAAAAAAAAGCTAATGGTGTATGTTTGGTGGTCCAGTGCTGGTATTATCCACTACAACTTCATGAAACCTGGTCAATCGATTTCAGCGGATGTCTACTGCAACCAATTGGATGAAATGATGAGGAATGCGATTAAGCAGCTGAGACTGGTCAACAGAGACAGGACAATCCTCTTGCAAGACCACATGTCACACAAACAATGCTGCTCAAACTACAGGAGCTGGACTTGAAAACTTTCTGTCATCCACCGTATTCACCAGACCTTACTCCAACTGACTACCACTTCTTCCAAGGCTTTTGACCACTTCTTGCAAGGAAAAATATTCAATTCTCAGCAAGCTTTGGAAAACACCTTTCATGATTTCATTGCCACTTACTCTCCAGGCTTCTTCACTGCTGGCGTAAACATGCTACTGTTAAGATGGCAAAACTGTGTTGATAGTTTAGGCACATACTTTGATTAATTGTACTACTTCTTGTTTGAGATATAATAAACTAAACTTTTGATTCATAATTGGACATTTCATATTTAATGACCTAATAGAAAGTGGGTAAAATTTAAAAGAAATCCTAATAAGGAAAAAGCATGGGAGGCTGTAAATATAATTTAATGAGAGGTCAAGACATGTAACTTTGCATAAAAGACTAATTCTGAAGAGAAACATTAAATAAACATTATGTGGGAGTCAACTATTACAGTAAATGACTAGATTTAGAGAACGGTATGGAACACAGGTGGAGATATGACAAATGGAATAAACATAAAATCCTAATGTTTAACCTTTAAATTAGTGATCTGGGAGGCTGAAACATACTATGATGGGTATGAAAAGCATAAATCAAATAGCATAAAGCTATGGACCAAATTAACAAAATATTATGATTCAGTATCAAAAATAGCTATTATTGCTAGCAATAAGAAAAATAAAAGGTAGGGAATTTGGCTTTAATAATGATATCAAACCAATTATTAGAAGTGAAGACAATATAAACTAGAATGGATAGTTCTATACTCTTGCCTCCCAAGAGTATTGAGGATTAATGAGATGACAAAACAGACTTATTGGATACAAAATGAAGGTGATGAAGCATCAGTGGGAAATTGTCTTTATTAATTAGGAAATTCATTTTGCTTGAACATAAAAAATCCTAAGCTTGGAATTTCCCATACTAGAGCTGTAGCAAATAGGCTTGCTGCTGTTTTAGGAGCTTAAACTTCTGTTTTTAAAAATAATTACAGGTCAGAATACTCTCTAAATCACAGGAGGCAGATAAGTTAGTGGGTTTTTTTTTTTTTTTTTGAGCTCTACAGAGAATACTGTATCATCCTTCTGAATATCAATTCTCTTATATCTTTTAGAGTCATTAATTAGAGCCCTAGCATCATTTAATAATAAAACTAGAATGGGATATATAGAACTTACAATAACAGTATAGGATGCATTAATTTATATACCACTTACCATATTCAAGGCACTGTGGTAAGCATGTTTAAACAAGTTAAATGTTAGCATATTGAACGTTTCCAATACCTTATATGATTCTAAGATACTTGTGCCATTTATCAATAAATATTTCCTCTCAGTTCCAAATTTACCCTTAATTTCCTATTCTGCAAAAATAGAACTGAAGCCTGTAAATACTTTTCCTTTGCAAAATGGCAAAAGTTAAACTTTGTCACCTTAAGTAGAGGTTATTGGAGGTACACCAAAGGAGGAAGAGATGTTTCTCTTCCTGAGTCTGGTGTTCTCCTCTGACCAGGCGCCTGTATTGAGGGTGCCTTCCCCAACTTCCAGCTCCTACTGCATGCAGCAGCTAGCAGCCCCAGTGGACAAAAACTTTCCCCAACACAGCATCATATAGCTTCCTATCCAAGTGTCACTGATAAATCAACTCCCTGTGGAGAACTTCCCCCTGGTACCTTCTTGAGCCACCTTGCAGCAAGCTGATTCTACTGGCTTTCCCTGGATGCTCCATCTCAGCCCGAAGGTAATGGCTGCACCTTATTAACTGCCATTGCTGTGTTCTGTAGTTCCCTTTACTGCTCACTAGCTAATCCTCTGTTACCCCCATTCCCCTGTTAAAGTTAATAATTCTTTATATTAAACGTATTTTGTTCAAATAACTGTGGGGTTTCTGTATCCTGCCTGGAGCCTAACTGACATAGTGCTTTTATAAGGTAGCAATTAGCAAACCTACTTTATTAACAGAAAACAGGCTAAGAGAGTAACTTTCCCAATGTGATATTGCTAATAAATGGAAGAATTGGGATTTGAACGCAGCTCAGATATTTAACCATTTATGACCAGGTATAATTAAAAATAGATTCCCCTTTATTCTTAGAAGTGTCCCAGTTTGTTTCAGAAATTATATTACCATCCTAATTATATTACACTATTTCTCATTTTGTTTAAATAAGCAATTCTCACAATGTTTTACCTCATACTATTAATATTATAATCTGATCTTACTGCTAGCACTTCTGACACCAAATTTGGGGGGGGTTTCCTCACACCAACAACCAGTGCTCCAACTCTCCAGAAACCAGCTACAATTTTATTCAATTCTTAACTAACTACCTGGAGTTAGCATCAGATCCCACAAGTTAGGGCTCAGTTCCACAAGACTGCCCTGACTTCCAAAGCCAGTCTCAAGACTTGGGTGCCCAGGCTACCCACACTTCTGTCCCACTTGGCTACAAAGTCAGGGGTTCACAAAACACCCTCTTTAGTTTCAATAATTTGCAAGAATGTCTCACAAAGAAATCAGTAAAATAATTTATTTACTATTACTGGTGTATTATAAAGAGTACAACTCAGGAACAGACAAATGAAAGAGATGCATATGGCAAAGTGTAGGCAAAAGGGGCACATGGTTTCCATGCTCTCTCCGGGCAGGCCACCTCCCAGCACCTTCATGTGTTCACCACCCCAGACACTCTCAGAATCCTGTAGTTTAGGGGTTCTTATGGAAGCTTTATTATGTAGGCATGAATGACTAAATCATTGGCCTTTGGTGATTCACTCAATCTCTGGAGGTCTGGGGTGGGGTTGGAAGTTCTAACCCTCTAATCGTGCCTTGGTCTTTCTGGTGACAAGCTCCCATCCTGAAGCTATCTAGGGACCACCAATAATCTCATTAGCATATAAACTCCAGAGATTGCAATTCTTGTCTCAGGAGCCAGTAACTCTGGCCAAATATTATAAAAAAAGATACTCCTATCACCCTTATCACTCAAGAAATTACAAGGGTTTTAGCAACTCTGTGCCGTGAATGGGAATGAAGACCAATATATATCTCTTGATATACATATATCTCACGCCTCATGCTACAAATGGGAATGGAGGTCACATGTGTGTTGAGCTCTCTTGTCCAGTTCCTTTAACGCCCTTCTGTCACATTCTAGGAAGCACATACCAAGGAAGGTGAGAGAGCTGTTAATATGGAGATAACCCTGTTATCAATTCTCATTTGTTATAAAGATAAATTTTCTGCATATTTTTGTACTTTGTCTACTACCAATAATTATTTATGATACTTACAGCTGATTGCAACACATGTGT
This sequence comes from Varecia variegata, assembly GCA_028533085.1. Lineage (NCBI taxonomy): Eukaryota > Metazoa > Chordata > Mammalia > Primates > Lemuridae > Varecia > Varecia variegata. The sequence continues at coordinate 42,159,750 of CM052439.1, read as the reverse complement.
TGAAAAAAATGGTTATTCTAACTAATTCACAAAGGGAACAATCTCGTATATAAGCTAAAGCTTCACAATTGCTTCACATAGAGAGTTGAATCCAGTCTTCCTCTCCTGCTGCGAGACCCCATTGCGGTGGTCCCTATATCTCTATACCTTTCACTACAGCCCTTGAATAACATCTGCCTTACCATCTTTAACAAAATGGCTTTACATATATAGAATTCATTATAGACAACATAAAATTATTAATATTCATTTATGCTTTATTCATATACCAAGTCTATTGCTTTATTAATTTACTTAGAAAGAGTTGATTATTCCAAGGGTGCCAAGTTACATCTCCAGCAGTACAATCATTTTGATGCTTTACTGTCATCAGAACCTCCTGAATACTAACTTTCTACATGTAAATAGCTCATGTAGAGCAGGGACTCTAGATATCAAAGGCACACATACGACGTGCATCTCACTGACAACATCTTGTAGTAAATTAAAAGTAAATTAAAAATTAAGGGACCTTGATTTTGTATCTTCAGATAAACTACTAATTTTTTCCCAGTAGGCCAGGAATAAAGCTTTGCTATTAATAAGCTGCAAATTTCTAAAGTTTTCCTAGGGTTATAAAATGCACTTTATTCTAGTTTTTACATCTGATGATGAATTTGAACACCAATGAAGTTGCAGTTGCCCTCCCCAAAGTTTAGAAACTGAAAGACTCCGGGGAACAATTGGATGTGTAGTGATCTGGGAATGAGAAGGTGTGGCACGATAGAAACTCAATAACTAAATAAATAAATGTGTTGAATAGATAGATGCATACTGTTCCTTCATACAAGCATCATCTGCAGTTACTCATATGCTTATGTCAATATTATATGGCCTAAGCACCTAAAACGTGCAAGGCATTGATGATTTCAGATTCCTGCTTGGTGTCAGGAAAAGCACTTTGAGAATCCAATTTTGTCATCTTAAGGATTGTGCAGTCCACATGTTTGAGTGGAGACAACAAAACTTACACCAGGCCTTGATCCATCAACAGTCTATCCTCAGACTAGCAGCTGTGACCTGTCACTCTCTGAGGTTTTGCCACAGGCTTCTTAACAGAGCTTTGGCTTACATTAGCCATGACATCAGCTTGCTGCATACTTAGTGAGGGCCTGCATCCCTTAAGATATTTAATATCTATCACAGAGGCACCAAATGCCTGACAGCAAAAGAATACTAATGAATGCTGTAGAATCAGGTTTAGGTAAGATTACAGAAATTGTTTACAGAAAGCTTAAACTGGATGTTATGCGACTAACTGCTCACATGGGTCTCACTTGATTGTTTCCAGAAATAAGATATTGTTCATGAGATTATTTGGTATCATTTGACAATTTGGATTCTCTCCAGACATTGTAGATATTGCAGATATTATAGATATTCTCTCTTCTTTTCTAGGATCACAAAACAGTTAGGTGGTAGGATTTTCTATTTCTTAAATACTTAGCATATCTCTAGTTCTCAAGGTTCAGTTCTCAGCTGGAATATGCATTCGAAAAATACTTCGCATGTTTCCCCTTAGTGAATGTTTGTGCTGATTACAATGTAGGTGTTTATTTCTGTGGTTATGCAAACTCATTTTAGTAATAGGTGTTTTTGAACATGAGGCCATAACATACCCATAATAAAAATAAATATGTATGCAGTGACAATATATTATTTGTACCTTTTAGAGATATTTGTTTCTTATAGAGTGTTTTTTCATAGAGATCTTTGCATATTTAGAGCCATTATTTCTGCAAATTACAATCAACATTTTTTTTTAAGAGAAAACGAGAAATCCATGCTATAAACTGTATAGGGGACAATAAATTTAACATCATAACAAGAGCTACTGAATTTATTCAAGGAATTTGAAAGGTGTGAAAATAATAAAACCTTAGCTGGATTGGATCTTTGAAAAAAGCTATATATGAATTTTATTCCTCTGTAAATTAATGGATATTTCTTGATTACAGAATTAGGACTAGTGAAACCAGGTATATGTGCTTCTCTTCTGCCACACTTTTACTGAGGTGACAAGAGGATCTCCAGGCCATTTTTGACCCCTCAGTCTGTTGCTTAGGCAGTACCAGTTTTTGTTGGTTTATTTCATTGTCAAACCCATGCCTGGATGCTGCAGCCATTTACCTAGTAGTTATTAATAGTTGCAGGGAAAGGATAAAGGAAAATATTTTAAATGCATAATGTTAATAGCAGTAATATGGGGTTGGGGAGCTCTGATCTGTGGTTACTTAAGCTGTTAAAAAGGCCAAAAAGAGCAACAAGCAATAGTTAAGTAATAATAAAAAAAAAAAAACTTTCAGTAATTACTGGTCCCACTGCCTTGGCTGTAACAAGCAAAATATTCTGCATCTCATTATATGTCTTGTGATCCACTCCATCCCCCATGAGACAGAGATTAATGCTGCAATACCAAGAAGGAAAATGTGATTACACCAGATTTTATTGTAATACCATTATCGATTTGTTGCCATAATAATGTAGAATGCACATTGCTTTACTTCAGTAAGTTTTTATTTTTCTACATTTTCCTCTAGAGATTTGAGAGCCTATATGTCTATAAAATTGCAACCTTGATTCTGCAATTGAAAGGCCTATCTATTGTTCTAAAGTTACCTTTAATCTGACTATACAGGTAGTCATAAACTATCATGATAATAGAATTATACCCCTACTACTATAAATTTTTGATCACTGGGCTCCTGTCTCAAGGGTACCTTAATATTTAAGGTTTATCAAGACATGTTGTGGTTTTTTTCTTCATCTTAGTCATTTTTATGTATGGGATGAAATGGATTCTGCAGTATTATGGATTTCAAACCTAAACATCCAGAAAGCAATGATGTCAGCCTTCCTCATACTGACTTGTTTTAAAATACAAAACATATTTCAGTTATTTAGTCTTATTAAAACAAAAGAAAAAACTTTTGACTTTTTAGAGCTTTCTGTCTCCCCCTCATTGATTGCCATTTAAAAAATACATTTCCTTCTCACATTTCTGCTTGTTCCTTCGCCAATACTATTAATAATATTTTGTTAATACAATCACATTTCATCATAAGTGACTACTTACTATGTGGATCCATATGTCTTCTGAAATACTACATTTTAGGTACTAGGAAACTTTGTAACACAAATATAATAATTCTTTGTCCGCATCACATCATCTGTTCTTGTGGCTTCACATACTGCCTACATGGGGGTAGTTTCTGGGTCTGGATCTCTAGCTCAATCCACTGTCTGAATTAAACCCCTATAGCTAGCTGTCCAGTTGATGTTAGGTGTCTCAAAGGCATCTCAAACTTCACACATCCAAAGGAAAGCTTTCTTCCTTTTCAGACCTGCTCCTCTTCCCCATCTCAGTAATTGTCATCACTATCCACCCAGCTGTCTATGACACAAAGCTGGCAACTACCTTTGGTTTTTCCCTTCTCATTCCCTGCATCCAATCTTTAGCAAGTTCTGATGATTCTAGTCTCAAAATTAGTTCTAAATCCACCCACTCCACTCCATACTCACTACCACCTCCCCTGCCCTAGTCACCACCTCCCAGCTGCTCTCCCCATTTCCACTAAGGTGTCCTCTTACCCTTTCCTCCCATAGCAAAGGATTCCTCTGAAACATCATTTAGCTCATGTCAAATCCCAGCTTCACTTAGCATAAAATTAAAAATCTTGATATGATATCTAAAATCAAATCTAAACTTCTTACTCTGTTTTACACAGCCTGGCCTCTACCCACTTTGGAAACATCATTTCCTCCCGTCTTCCCGACACCAAAAATGCACCAGCCACACGTCATCTCCCACCTCAGGGACTGTGTGTGTGCTCTTCCCCTGCTTGGAATGCTCTTTGGATTCCTGGCTCCTTTCCACCCTTTAGTCTCAGCTTTGATGTTCCCTGCCCAGAAAGGGTTTGTTCCTGACCACCTGATCTAAGTATGACCCCACCCCCTACTTCACCACCATTATTTTCTTTCACAGCATGCCTTTCTATTTATTTTCAAAAATCTGTGGTTATTTATCTAGTTTATTCTTGTATTAATTGCCTATCTTTCTCTCTGGGCTGAAGGCTCCTTTGGGGCAGGGATATTGTCTGCCTTGTTTATCTTTATAATCCCAGAGCCTATCAGTGTCAGTCACATAGGAAACTATGAATAAACAAGCAGACAGACTGATGTTACCTGGATCACCATTTACTGCAGTCTTGTTCACTTCTGTTCCCATCATCTACTTTACTTCCTTTCTTTAAAATAAACATTTCAAAGGTATTTTAAGTTCTATAACTTTATTACTGTTGACTTAAATTCAAAAATAATAAAGGTGTTATTACTTCACTCATCTTCTAAGTATTTGAATTATTCATAACTTAGTTCTTTTCTTCATAAGCCAAGTGTATTAGTTTGTGTTCAGTGACAAATGACCATAAAATATCAATGACTTACTACAGTAAAAATTCATTTCTACTCTTTTTCCATAACCCAGGGACACAGCAGGGGACTCTGTTCCATGTAGTCACTCAGAGATGCAAATGGACAAACAGAGGTCTTAACTATGTTATAAATGCACAGTGGATCTTAGTCCCTTCTCAGTTTTAAAGGAAGAGAAAAGAAAAATTAATTAGAAATTGCACATACACTTTCCTTAACCCACAAGTAGCACACCATACCTCTGCTCACGTTTCATTGACCAGCACTAGTTGCAGGGCCCTGTCTAACTGCAAGGGCCAGTAAGTAGAAAACTCAAGGACCATTCCTTTCCTTGCCAGTCCCACTATGCCATCCAAAGGTATGGTTCATAATCTAGAGCTTCTCATAACTCTTTGCTTTTCCATCATCTATTAAGAATGTGTGTGTATATGTGTGTATATTGCTCAGCCTAAATATATGGCACTTATTTGAAATATAATTCAATTTAGGAATGTTTTACTATAGACTTGAGCAGTTTATATGCACAACGCACATGAAACAAAACCTTGGAAGATCATATGTTCTATAGCATGTTGTGTAAATTAATATAATAAAATCAATAATATAACAATGGGTGGAAAAAATAGAAAGGAGGAAAATGAAAAAAGTTCTTTATTCATCCATAAAAATAAATACTACCTCAAGTGTAATTTGTTCTTTCAGTCTGACAAAAACATATGCATAAATATATAAAAGAAAAAAATTCCAATGGATCCCCATTGCTCTGTAGATCAAAAACATTTCACTGTAACTGTCAAAGTCTTCTATCAGTTAATAATACCTTGTCTGCTCTACTCTTTCAAAAATAAATCTGTATTTTCACTAAAGACTTGGGTGAATACTAGCAGTGGAAAAATGAATACTATTAATATATGGTCTTTGACTCCAAGAAAGTCATGTAATGTGGGAAGACTGACTTGTAAATGGTTAACTACAGAGTGATAATGCTCACAATAAAAGTATCTGCAAATGTCATGGAAACAAAGAAGACAGTTAGGGAGAGTTTCATAAAAGCAGCAACATTTAATTAGAATCTTAAACAAAGATTTGGCAGGAGAGAGTAAGGAGTGGAAAATCCAGTACAAATCACTAGACCAAGTTCCAGAAAGGGGTTTGTGGCCAATTATAACTCACATCAATACAAATCCCACGTATACATCTGCAGTGAGGCCACCCTTGGTGGGGAGCACCCTAAAGAAATCTGGGCGGCCCTAATGAGGGGAAGTTTGTTAGGTATAGCAAAAAGTTAAAGGTACTCTTAAGAAGAGCATGGCATGTACCAAGTCACAGGGAAATGAAAGAGCATGGTGAATATTGAATTGATAAGCACCAAAAGGCTTTGGAAAAATAAACCTCTCACACATTGCTAGTGGCAAGGCAAAAAGTACAACTCTTATGGAAAAGAATTTGGCAGCCTCTGCAAAATTACATACACATTGTCATTTGACTCAGCAATTCCCTTTCTAGGAATCTATCCCAAAACTGACATTGGCAAAAACATGAAAAGACATTATGTACAAGGCTATTGAGCATCCCTGGGGGTGAAGAAGAAAATACACAAGGGTTGGGTAAGCTATTTGAGGATATAATGGAGCAAAATTTCTCTGGCCTTGCTAGAAATCTAGATATTCAGGTACAAGAAGCTCAAAGGACTCCTGGAAGATTCGTTGCAAACAGGAAGACACCACAACATAGTCATCAGACTGGCCAAAATAAACAAACCTAAACATCCAGAGGCCCTTCTATGAGCTGTAAGGCAAAAGAAGCAGGTAACCTACAAAGGAAAACCCATCAGACTAACTGCAGACTTCTCAACTGAGACCTTACAAGCCAGAAGAGACTTGGGCCCCATTCTCACTCTTCTCAAACAGAACAATGCCCAGCCTAGCTAGAATCTCGTTTCTTACAAAACTAAGTTTCTAAGTTACTGGAAGTCCTAGCCAGAGCAATCAGACAAGAGAAGGAAATCAAGAGCATCCAAAAGGGGGCAGAAGAGGTCAAACTATCACTGTTTGCTGATGATATGATCTTATATCTAGAAAACCCCAAGATTCTGTCATGAGACTACTGGAATTGATAAACAAATTCAGCAAAGTCTCAGGTTACAAAATCAATGTACACAAATCAGTAGCATTCACATACGCCAATCACAGTCAAACTGAGAACCAAATCAAAGACTCAATACCCTTCACAATAGCAACAAAGAAAATAAAATACCTAGGAATATATTTAACTAAGGAGACAAAGGACCTTTACAGAGAGAACTAGGAAACATCGAGGAAGGAAATAGCAGAGGCGGTAAACAGGTGGGAAACACGACCATGCTTATGAGTCGGCAGAATCAACATTGTTAAAATGTCTATACTACCCAAAGTGATCTACAGATTCAATGCAATCCCTATTAAAATACCAGCATCATTTTTTGCAGATCTAGAAAAAATAATTCTATGCTTCTTTGGCATGGAACCAGAGAAGACCCTGTATAGTAAAAGCAATCTTAAGCAAAAAGAACAAATTGGGAGGCATCAATTTACCAGACTTCAGGCTATACTACAATGCTACAATAACTAAAACAGCATGGTACTGGCACAAGAACAGAGACATAGACCAAAGAAACAGAATTGAGAACCCAGATATAAAACCATCCACATATAGCCACCTAATCTTTGACAAAGCAGACAAAAACAAACACAGGGGAAAAGAATCCTTATTCAATAAATGGTACTGGGAAAATTGAATAGCCACATGTAGAAGACTGAAACAGGATCCACACCTTTCACCTCTCATAAAAATCAACTTATGGTGGATAACAGACTTAAAACTAAGGTATTAAACGATAAGAATTCTAGGAGAATGGCTTTTATCAAGACGTCCCAAAACAATAAATGTTGGTGTGGATGTGGAGAGATACACTGCTGGTGAACTGCAAACATACAACCTCCGTGGAAAGCAATATGGAGATACCTCAAAGAGCTACAAGTAGAACTACCATTTGATCCAGCAATACCATTACTGGGCATCTACCCAAAGGAATAAAAGACATTTTATAAAAAAGACATCTGCACTCAAATGTTTATAGCAGCACAATTCACAATGCAAAGATGTGGAAACACCCCAAATGCCCCTAAATACATGAGTGGATTAATAAAATGTGGTATATGTATACCATGGAGTTCTACTTAGCCACAAAAACAATGGTGATCTAGCACCTCTTATATTATCCTGGATAGAGCTAGAGCCCATTCTACTAAGTGAAGTATCAGAAGAATGGAAAAACAAGCACCACATGTACTCACCATCAAATTGGTATTTACTGATTAACCCTTATATGCACATATAGTAGTAACATCATCGGGTGTTGGGCAGGTGGGAGGGGCGAGGATGTGATCTGTATATTCACACCTAATGGGTGTGGTGTGAACCATCTGGGGGATGGACAGGCTTGAAGCTCTGACTCAGGTTGGGCAAAGGCAACATATATATAACCTAAAGATTTGTACTCCCATAATATGCTGAAATTAAAAAAAAAGGCTATTGATTGCACAGAAACAAAGCTAACTTTCCATTTACAGGCACTAGCTGAAAAACTATGGTCCAACACTGCAAGGTAGACTCCACACCTTTAAAACGAATGGGGACTCTCTTTACCTACCACTGTGGAATATCTCTAGCACACATCTAAGTGAAAAAGGAAAGTTCAGGAAAATGAGTATAGCATGCCACCATTTATCTAGGAGCAATGCAAATATTTAGACTGGACATATGAATGAAATTGCCATTTTTTTAGGTTAAAAAGCAAATATTGGCAATTTGATGTGGTTCTACCTGATGTGTACGTATGCGCTATATTTTTAAAGGTGAAAAGATAGAATTTTTAAATGATGTATTCAAGATAGAATGACATATATACCAAATTTTCCTTGTACAGTTCTCATTTACTCTTGTTTTCAAGGTGCAATTATTAATAGAAACCTGTTTCACTCTTGAAAGTGCCCAATATAGAACAAAAGAATATGGACATATAGGCAGGTGGAAGGGAAAAAAGTGGAGAGGACAGGTGGAAATGAAGAAATAAAAGTATAAAGGCAGACATAGAAGTCTGCCTTTTAGGAACATATTTGTTTTGTCATTTTAACTTTAAAAACATGTAACTATTTGAAATAATTATGAAAATTAATTTTAAAAGTGTCTCCTAAAAATCAAAAGTGAAATAAAGTAAATAAATCTAAATGTTTATCAGTTGGTAGCATAACGATACAGAAACTATTTAGAATGACATAAAAATTCAAAAACAACAACAACAACAAAAACCCTACAAACATATCTTAAACTGTTTTTATGAATCATATTATTGTTGGTACCATTGGTATTATTCTGAGATAGCTTTGTGTGTAGTGTAGAATAAAGCAAATGAATAACTATATTGGTGTCATTAAGAATCAAGATTTTCAGCATGAGAGGAAAGGAGATAAAGATGTAGGGTCAATAGGTTGAATAAAGATTCAATAGCTCTGAATTCGAATTAAAAGTATCAGTATGAATTCAGGTGTATTATATCTTAAAAACAAACAAATAAAAAAAATGTATTTCCTATCTGTCCACTGAAAAGGCCTAGAAATGATGACCAACTAAGTAGCTACCAGCATCCTTAGTGTCCACCATTGTGGTCACTACTATGAATTCTTTCTAAAAGGACCCCGAGGTCCTTGGAGAAATAGATGTTTCCATAGGGTAGGAAAAGCCCAAGATAAGCCTAAAAATTATTGTCATACCAGAAAACAAAGAAGCTATCAAAGACTACTAGGTTATAGTGGAAAGGACTCAGGAGGCAACTTAAATAGGCTCTTACTGGCCCAAGAGGGAGGGGAAACCCAGCATTTATCCTGCCTTTCTTTAATTAACTATACCTCAAAGTAAGCAATTATGTCATGATGGGAAACTTCACTTTATGGAAATGCTACAGTTAATACACTATGAAATGTTTTCAGAATTAGGATATTGCCATTTTGCAATTCTGAATGAATTAATGGATCTAGAAAATGACTATAAATAGCCAAGAATATAAAAGGAATTGCCATTAAATGGTATATAACCCCTGAGTAAGCACACACCACCACCTCTGAAGTAATAATGCATTTAGATACAACAATCAATACCCAGGAAATACAGGGGACACCACAAAGATGCAATCAGCAAAATCCAGACGGTGGGGAATTCTGTTAAGAGAACTACCTGGTTTCTTCAACACACAAACAACTGTAAGGGTAAGGGGGAAAAGACAGGTGGAATCTATAGATTTAAAGAGGGGAAGAGACATATCAAACAATTGCAACGTATGGACTTACCTGGCTCTTGATTCAAACACAATGTAAAGAACAAAAAATGAGTCTTTTATAAGATGATAATCACAGAAATGTGAACACTAGCTTGATATTGAATTATTGTTCATTTTTTAATGTGTGATAGTGATATTTTTTATTACTTTAAAAAAAAAGCCCTGTATATTTCCCATTGCCAAAACAAATGCAGTACTCTAAATCAGCGGTCCCCAACCTGGGGGCCAGCGGAGTACAACACTCAGTGGTGATGTTAGCATGGGAAATGGCTGTAAATACAGATGAAGCCTCACTCCTCCTGCTGTGCACCTCCCACCCCCCACCCGTGTTTCTAAGTTTCATGGAAGACATTTTTTTCCACTGGGGGGTGGGGGTGCCGTGGAGCTCTGCTGCCAGGTGCCTAACAGGCCATGGACCAGTGGCCCCCAGGGGATGGTGACTACAGCTCTAAATAACCTCTTTCCTGTGTCAATTTAAATAAAATGGCTACTTTCCTTAAATTCCTGTATAAAGACACTGCATCCAGAAAGTTTTCTCCAACTTCCACCATCACTTCAAACATTCAGCACAGTCTGATCTTCATCATACACCTTATAGTTATAACATATTACTATGGACATCATACTTTGAAGAAAGAAAAAGAAAATGAACAGACAAAAATCTCAGATACTCTACGGGCAGTTCCTAGGGTCAAAGGAAGCAATTTTTTCTTCTCTGAAGCATGTTCTTATGCTCTTGGCCTCACCTCACTCTCTCTTCCTGCAGCATCCCACCTCCAACTTAGATACAGAAGGGCTGATGCCAAAACCAAAGGTTTCGTTCTGGGCTGACTGTGAGCAGTGCATGGCTGTGGTGTCACCTTGCAAATAATGCCTAGAGGATATTTCAGAATATCTGAGGGCAGTTAGACAGGACTGCCAATTGGAATATAGGAAAATCAGTTCACATACCAGAATGGAGTGGTAACAACAGGAGAGTTGGAACAGGTGTTGAGAAACTAAGTTTAGCTGTGTAATAAGAATGGAATCCAGGTTAAAGATAGAGTCAGGAGAAACAGATGGAAGAAGAATTGAGCAGTAAGCACTGCTGAACAAGTAGAGCAGGAACAGTGTCAGAACCAGAACCAAGAGAAATGCAGAAATCAATTATATGAAGCATCAGAAATCAGAATCTTACAGGCTTGTTTTCAAGAAGATTTCCCTAACGGCACGGGTCATATCTGAGGCAACAGCCAGAAGCTTTTATTCAAAACTTTACAAGCTTTAGAAGAACTTTGGTTCTGGGTAGTTAGAAAATTTTACATTGTTCACTACACACAATTGCACATTGTTCATTATACATATTGGCTGTTGAAAACTTAACAGCACCAAGTTTAGGTAAGGATTAAATTGAGTATTCAGTACAGTGCTCCTTAAAGATTAGCTTTAAAACAATAACAGCTTAGCTGATGTTGAAGCTTGTGTTTGCAAATTGTATCTTACTGAAGGATGTCACTAAGTCCTATCATTCCACTCCCTTAAGGTCTCTAAACTTATTCCTCCTTGCCAACTCCATTAACATGACCTTAGTTTAAGCCAGTACTGCTCTCAAAGTGTGATCCAGAAATCCCAAGACCCTTTCAGAGGGTCTACACTAGGTGGAAACCATTTTCATAATAATATTGAAATATCATTTGCCTATTACATCCTTATTCTTTCCCAAATACTCAGCAGAATTTTTCAGAACCTATATAATGTGATGATCTCATCACTCTGATGATTAATAGAATATATGTTTGTGTATTCTTATGTTTTAAAACTTTCCCACTTTGTGTTTCTAATATGGTAAAGATCAATAGATACAACCCACATAACCAGAAGCTCTTTAAGGTTCTCAATAATTTTTAAGAGTGCAAACTACTACTTTAAAGTGGCCATCAGCATTTGTTGCTCTTTTACCCTTCTAACGTATTCCTGCCTCTAATTTCTCCAAAATGCTCAACACAGAATGCTGCTAGATAGTCCTTAGAAGACGAGTGTTGTCATCTGACAACGGGCAGTGGGAGGTGAACAGAAGTGATATATAACTCAAGTTTTCTGATACACGAAGCTGGTTGCCCTCCTCTTCCTCCCTCTTGTCTGCAAGCTGCAGGGTGGGTTAGGGAGTGATGAGCTAGCTTCAGCATGTGGATGAAAACAATACCCACCTGCTCCAGATTGTCTGCCCAAACCTGTATGCCTGTATTCTTTCATGGAAAAAATACATCTCTATCCTGAGTCACTTTTGACCAAGCATGTGGGGATTTGGGCTTAACCTCCACCAAGTATCTGCATGACTTGAATCCCTAAGGTAATTTTTCTACATGTTTCTAATCTCCTACATTGGGTTCCATTAACCTGAGTCTGCTCTGAACAACCTTTAATTTTTTCATTTATTCTTTCATTTAGTATTTTAGAAGTATAGTAGGCACTATGTATGATACTATAGCAATATTTAGTCCCCATTCAATACATTCATCAACACCCTGGGGTCCCAAAGGAAGAATATGGTGTCCTGATAGGCAGAGCAAAGTGACAGGGGATGCAGAGGGCCAGCACCCAGAAGCATGATCACATGGACTCTGGGTCTGTACACAAGTAGCAAGACCTCAACAAGTAACAGGAGGGCAACAGGCAAGAAGAAAGTGGGACACCAGTTCTCAGCTTAGTATGTAAAATACAGAGTAGGGTCTGTGCAGAGGAACACACTCATGTGACTAAAGTGACATGAGCACATCTTACATCAAGCCTGGGCAGTTCTAGAACAGAGGGAAAGACTGAACGTGCAGGGAGATGAGGGATCCAAGCTCATCAAGAGCTAGGGGAGGGCTGGGCACGGTGGCTCACGCCTGTAATCCTAGGACTCTGGGAGGCTGAGGCAGGAAGATCGTTTCAGCTCAGGAGTTTGAGACCAGCCTGAGCAAGAGCGAGACCCCATCTCTACTAAAAATAGAAAATAATTAGCTGGACAACTAAAAATATGTATAGAAAAAATTAGCCGGGCATGGTGGCAAATGCCTGTTGTCCCGGCTACTAAGGAGGCTGAGGCAGGAGGATTGCTTGAGCCCAGGAGTTAGAGGTTGCTGTGAGCTAGGCTGATGCCACGGCACTCTAGCCCGGGCAACAGAGTGAGACTCTGTCTCAGAAAAAAAAAAAAAAGAGCTAGCGGAGGCCAAAAAAGGAGAAATGCTTCTGCAGTCACAGGGAATATGTGTGTGATGCTGGAATTAGGCATTTCGTAGACATACTTTTCCACAAGAAAAAGGCACATACTTTCCCAGACCATTTTGTTGTTGTTTAAAATGGAAATGTAGCCCATTTGGGGGATTAACAGTGTTATTCCATTTCTACTAAAAATAATTTCAAATTTTATACTATTTTTAGGCCAAGTCTTATAAAATTGCTGTTTGTGGATCAAACTGGTCAATTACTATAAATTTTTCATATGGTTCACCTGTCACTTCATCATATTGTATTTCTGTTTTACAATGATTGATATAATAATTTATATATTCAAAGTTTGATAATAGAGGCTTTGATATTTCACGATGTTACACAGTGCTGAAGGTATGATTTTATCCATGGTGAGCTGCTGTTTCATTTGTTCATTCCATTTAGCTTTGTAAGTAAAAACATATGTTTTTTTAAAAGGTAGTAGTGTAATAATTAAGCTCAGTCATGCCTCACACCAGAGATTATTTGAGGTTATCAATATCTTCTCCATGGAAAAGTCTATTAGGAGTTTGGTCAGGAAAACAAAATCTCTTGGTCTCTTGGTATTTTGAGTGGGAAGAAGTTTATTATACAGGGTTAGAGGCTCATGCAACTATAGAAAGATTAGAGAAATGAAGGTCAGGAAGGTCTTTTTTTGGGAAACCTGTCTATGCAAGAATTGTAGGAAAACCACCACCAAAGGTTGGAGATACCTGTAGTATCAAAGTGGCTGATACACAGGAGTACATCAAAATGCCAGAAGTGAAACCTCACCTCTACCATTTGCCAACATGTAGGATCTGTCTAAAGCTGAAGAGTAATGGCTTTTCCTTCTCTTCTTCCTTACAAATCTCATGCAAGGGACACTCATTGATAGGATCTAACTAGAATCTTGTTGGCAAGGGAGTCTGTGGAACGTAGTTTCTAGGTGTTATACCTGTGTGGCATAGCAGGGAATCTAGAAGAGTTTTAGCCTATGTTAATGTCATTTTTATTCATTAGGCTATGTGTAGGGTTTGTGGAGGAGACCAAATAAGAGCTAAAAGCATAAAGAGAAGGGAAAGGATGTAAGTGTCAACTCCAACCCTTTCCCTCAGTGACCCTTTCCACTTTGCTCTCTCAACTTCTCTAGCTCACCCTCCGCTGGGGATAAATAATAGCAGCTGGGAGATGCTGCTATTACCCATAGCTCAGAAGTGTGGGTGAGGGTGTGGGTGTGAGTGCGTGTGTGTGTGTGTGTGTGTGCACGTGTGCACTTTCTATAGGCTCCACCAAGGAAAGACTTTCAGTTTTCCATTAGTCTCTACACTTTTCCTCATTCAAGGAATAAAATCATATCTACAATTTTTAAATTGGGGAAGTTGGAATTGTTTGAAAATACACATTAACCAGGAAAGAGAGATATCCGATGTTCAAAGACATGACATTAAATGCATGCTTTATTCATTAATGCCCACTTAAAATAAAAATCGATGTGTTATTGTTAATGAGAATGTAATTTTCTGTTTGGTAAAAATGCCCCCAGATTCACTCTTTCAGCTTCTCAAATTGATTATTTAAGAAATCAGTGGCAGATCTAAGCCATGGGGCTTTCACTGTAATTACATCTGATTCCTGGACATTATATTAATGCTGGACTGTTAGTATAATAATGGTCACAGATGTACTTTTCATTTGTATTGTCATAATAGCATCTATCCATGGAAGACACCTAATTTGTGATAATGGAAAGTTGGTGTTTTTTAGGTACGTTTTAAAAGCATAATTTCTTATGACTTGACCACAATAGTTCACTATTGTGAAATGGTATCATTTTTTTCAATATGTTAGTGTTAATGCATTTTACAATCTGTTTAAGCCTGGTTTGGTGGTCAGTCATTATAGCTGTAATAGTCAAATGTCTCAGACATTTTCCTTTAGAATATTATTTTTAAAAAGGCATAAATTTGAGGGAAATTATCTGTGAGAATAGTTTAGTGTTTATTGGTATTATATAATTGTTCATATTGATATTTGGAATAATTTTCAAGATTAAAAAAAAGATGAGTAAAGTTACTTAGGATAAATACCAACACATATATCTCCCTTCAGATTATTTCTTTTTTCCCTGGACCTAAATATTTATTCAGGCTGATTATAGAAAATATATTTTAAAAATGGAAAATTTAAGCCACATATAATTCTACTACCCTGAAATATTACTATTTTTTAAATATATCCTTTCATGTTTTTTCATTTATCTGTGTATAGGGATAAATGTGCATTATGTGCATGCTCACATGAGTGAGGATATATTTTGTTATGAATTCACTATCTCTCATTTACCATTTAAATATAGGAGATTTGATCAGCATTTAGTGTTGGAAGTGAGATCTGAGGACAGAGTGATTTTTACTGCTTTATAGATAACCTAAAAGTTTGATAGATCTGGAGTTTGTTGATATGTTGGATTACATCAATAGATTTAAGCCAGCCTTGTAACCTTCAAATAAAATCCATTTGGTATATAACCCTTTTTAGATATTTATGGTGTATAACCATTTTTAGATATTTATGAGTTCTGTTTGTTAATATTTTGTTAAGGATTTGTGTATCTATATTTATGAGGGATATTGGTCTATGGTTTGTTTCGTTTTGTTTTTGTATTTTCTTTGCCTCATCTGGTATCATGTTAATATTGGCTTCATAACATGAATTGGGAAGTTTTCTCTCCTCTTCTGTATTCTGAAGGAGATTCTTTAGAATTGATGTTAACTCTTCTTTAAATGTTTAGTAGAATCCTCCAGAGGAGCCATTTTGTCCTGGAGATATCTTTTTCAGGAGCTTTTAAATTATAAATTCAATTTCATCAATGCTTATATGGCTATTCAGATCATCTATTTCATCTTGTTTGAATTTTGGCAATTTGTGATTTTCAACAAATTAGTCCAATTCTTCTAGGTTGTTGAAATAATGAGCATAAAATTGTTCATCATTGTCTCCTATTTTTTTAATGGCTGTAAGAATCTGTAGTGATTTTTTTTAATGAAATAAATTTTATAGGAGTAAATGCACAGATATGAACAGCACAGTTTGATAAGTTTTATTAACAAATAAATACTCATATAACCATCACTCAAATCAAAATAAAGAATATTTTAACCATTCTTGAAAGTTTCTTGACCTCCTTGGCAGTCAATAAGCTCTACTCCTAAGGAAACCATTGCTATGATTTCTATCACTCTAGAACAGCTGTATTAGTCAGTGTTTTCCAGGGAAACAGAACCAGTAGAGGATACACACACACACACACACACGCATAAATACATATACAGGAGGAGATGTAGTGTGGGAATTGGCTCACATGATTATGGAGGTGGAGATATCCCACAATATGCCATCTGCAAGCTGGAAAATCAGGAAAACCAGTGGTGTAATTCAGTGTGAGTCCAAAGTCCTCAAGACTGGAGAAGTGGACGCTGTAACTTTCAGTACAAGACCAAGAAGACCAAGGGCCTGAGCAAGCAGGGGGCCACTGGTATAAGTCCGGGAGTTCAAACACCAAAGAAGCTGAGTGGTACAAGTTCCAGAGTCCAAAGGCCAGAGAACCTGAAGTTCTGATGTCCAAGGGCAGGAAAAGATGGGTGTCCCAGCTTCAGAAGAAAGAGCAAATTCACCCTTCCTCTGTTTTTTTGTTCTATCCAATTCTTCCATGGATTGGTCAATGCTTCCCCATGTTGTTGTTGGCGGATCTTCTTTAGGCAGTCTACTGATTCAAATGCTAATCTCCTTCAGAAACAATTTCACAGACATATCCAGAAACACAGTCATATGTCACTTAATGTCAGGGATCTGTTCTGAGAAATGCATCATTAGGCAATTTCATTGTTGTGCAAACATCATAGAGTGTACTTACGCAAACCTGATGGTACAGCCCACTATACACCTAAGCTATATGGTATAGCCTATTGCTCCTGAGCTACAAACCTGTCCAGCATCTTACTGTACTGAATACATAAGCAATTGTAACATAATAATGAGTATTTGTGTACTAAAGATAGGAAAGTTACCATAAAAACACTATATAATAGATTTTTTTAAAATGGTACACCTGTATAGGTCATTTAGCAAGAATGGAGCTTGCAGGACTGGAAGTTGCTCTGGGTGAGTCTGTGAGTGAGTGGTGAGTGAATGTATAGACCTAGGACATTACTGTACAGTACTGTAGACTTTATAAATTCTACACACCTAGGCTACACTAAATTTATCTTTAAAATTTTATTTATTCAATAATTAATTAACTTTAGCTTACTGAAATTTTTTAATTTATAAACTTTTCCATGTTTTTAACTTTTGACTCTTTTGCCATAACACACATTTTACAACTGCACAAAAAAGTTTTCTTTATCTATGTCATTTTCTATAAGATTTTTTCTATTTTAAAGTTTTTATTTATTTATTTACTTTCTAAACTTTTCCGCTAAAAACTAAGACACAAACACATACATTAGCCTAGCCCTACACAGAGTCAGAATCATCACTATCACTGTCTTTCTCTACCACATCTTGTCTCAATGGAAGGCCTTCAGGGCAATAATACACATGGAGCTATCATCTCCTGTGATAACAATGTCTTCTTCTGGAATACCTCCTGAAGGACTTGACTGAGGCTCTTCTTGAGGAGGTGTCAGTCTTTTCAGAAATATGTCCATGGTAGTTTGTTTCTTTTTTTTTTTAATTATAAATTTGCTTGTAAGCAGATAATATAACATGAACTTTTTTTCTATTAAATATTAAATGAAAATCTTTTGGCATTGGGGTTCACGTTTTCAACCACTTTAAGCAGTTTGTTGAGGTCTGCAAAAGCTTCTGCTAAACTCACTGTGTATTTTCTTGGGGATCCTTTTTCTTCTGCTCCTTCTTTTTTTCTTCTTCTTCCTTTCTCTTGCCTCTTCTTCAGCTCTGCATTCCTGTTATAATTCCAACAACTCCTCATTAGTCAATTCCTCAGGAACCACCTCTAGGAGCTCCTCAGTGCTATCCTCATCCACACCCAGGTTAATGTTGCTTGCCATTTCAGCCACAGCAAACTCCTCATCCTTGGAAAATACTTTGAAGTCATAGGCAAATCTCTTGAGTGTCTTTTTCCAGATGCCATTCATACATTCCTTGGTGATTTCACCCCAAGTCCAGGCAAAGTTCTTGATGCATTCATAGATGTTGTAATCCTTCCAGAATTGCATTAGTGTCTTCTCAGCATCTTCCTCACTTTCAGCAACAGCCTAGGCAAAGGTCCTCCTGAGGTTGTAAGCCTTAAAAACTGCTATAACTCCTTGAACCATAGGTTGGATCAAGAGATATCGGGATAAAAATCACCAATAAAAGGAGGATGTGCAGGATCATTATTAACAATAAACAAAATCTTGAAAGGTGTTTTAGTCTTCAAACAGTGCTTCTTCATTTCACTGGCATAGCAATTTAGGAGGGCATTTTGGCAGAGGATCTGGGTTCTCCATGACTTCTTTTTGCTCCTGTAGTGCACTGGCAGCGTGTGCTTATTGATATGCTTGAAGGTCCTGGAGTTCTCATTGTGTCAGTCCACAAAAGATTTCAGTTCATAGTCTGAAATATTGCCCCCACTCAAGACTGTTATCCTGTCCTTAAAAGCCTCAAAACATGGCATTGAACTGGCCTCCTTATGGATGAAAGTCCTTTCAGGCATCCGTTTTCAGAATAGAAGGTTTCATCCATTTTAAAGATTTGCTCTGGCAAGTAATTTTCCTTCACAATCAGCTTATCTAGAGTTTCCAAAAATTCTTCAGCTGCCTTCACATCTGCACTTGCAGACTCCCCACTCACTTTCACATTGTGTAATGAATAATGATTCTTGAATCATTTAAACCATGCAGAGCTAGCAGCAAATTCAACATCTTAGTTGGGTCCAGCCTTTTCTTTCAACATTGCAAACAAACTTTTTGCTTTGGCCATGATTGTCATTGTGCTGGGAGGGATACACTTCTGTGTCTGGTCTTCAATCCAGGTCATCAGAAGTCTCTCCATATCCAATATAAGATTTTCTCAAATTTTTGTTAGTCTTGTTGCCTTCAATGAAACAGATCTTTAAGAGCTTCTGACACTCTGTTCTTGCTCTTCAAGATCGTAGCTCTTGTGGAATGGGACGCACCTGAATGGAGAGCAATAACCATCACTAATTTTCTGCCTTTATAGTCCTTAATCACTTTTAATCTTGTTTCCAAGTCTATCACTCAAGATGGCCTCTTACTGTCAACATTAGCAGTGAATTTTGTATGGTTAAGGACCATGATGAACACAACATGAGATTAAATCAAGCACAAGAGAAAACGATGCCACCAAAAGATGTGGTAAACACAAGACATATGCAACTGCTGCCAGCAACACAACATATTCTTTTATTTATAAGTAGAAGGAGTACCCTCTAAAATAATGATTAAAAGTATAGTATAGTAAATTGCATTATGATGTTACCAGAACTATTAATACAATGTCACTAGATGATAGAAAATTTTCAGCTTGGTTATAATTTATAAGAGCACTGTCGTATATTAGGTTCATTGTTGACTGAATTGTCATTATGTGATGCATGACTAGCTACCTGAGTATCCCTTAACCCAATCAGGTTGATATCTAATTAACCATCACAAACTATAGCCCAATAGTTAAATCTGCCCTGCCATTTGTTTTGTAAGTTTTGTTGGGACAAAGTCACATTGATTTCTTTCATGTATATATATTAATTACTCCATTCATGCCATAAGGGCAGAATTGACAAGTTGAGACTGAGACATTATGGCCTGCACTTGGGAAGTCAGTCTTTTCTAGATATTTCACTATTCCTGCAGAGACCCAGCCTCCTGAGCAATGGAAACTGACATGCTCTAAACACAGAATGCCTCCTTTTGACCCTCCAAAACATTTGCTCTCCACATTTTAACAGCATATATTTACATTTCAAATGATTGTAAATTGGGGACCTTCCTCTTTTATTTTAGTGAAGATTTATTTACAGTGGGAAGATAAGATTTGTATACCTCTTTCATAGCAGTTTCCATATAAACTGCCGCATGCATAATTCTGGGGTTCTTCTCCTGTGTAAATTTCAAAATCAAGTTGTCTTCCAACTCTTTTTTGTCTTCAAGATTTTCCAGGCTACTCTAAGTCCTTTGCATTTTCATATGAATTTTAGAATCGAGTTGTCAACTTCTACAAAAAAAGTCTTCTGAGATTTTGATTGAATATATAGATAAATTTGGAGATAATTAACATCTAAAAATATTTCCAATCTATGAACATATCTCTTCATTTACCTAGGTCTTTAATTTCTCTAAGTAACATTAGTTGTTGCCAATGTAAGAGTCTTGTAAACCTTTCAATAAATTTATTCCTAAGAGTTTGAGGGTTTTTTTAATGCTTTCAATTTTTTTTTTCTGATTGGTCATGACTAGAATGTAAAAATACAATTGATTTTTCTAAATGGACCCACTTAGTTTGTGATTACCTGAGCCTAGAACATGGTCCTCTGATTCCTAAGCCAGAAGCCTCTCAGTAACCAAACTGCTATTATGTGAGCGTAGACAGCTCTCAAAGTAAATGTCCCACTTCTATTTCTGGCAGGTTATGTTTAGCTACCTTTCCAAAACAGCCTCAATGCTAGGATGCCTTTCAACAGTGTCTTCTCCCTCTGTACTAGAAAATTGTAAAAAGAAAAAAAAAAGACACCAGAATATTTCTAGGTATGAGTCTCTTGATTTTGCCTCAAACAGAGAGATTCCAACTATATCCATAAATCTTATTTTAGCTCAAGAAATTTTCTCTGTTTTTAATTTTTGTTAATGTACCCTATTTATTGGATTTCTGTTTTTACTAGCCACTTCTATTCATTCATTCAAAACATATTCAGTCTATATATTTCTGGTACTATAGTAGGCCCTGGTTATAAAGTATATTCAAAAATATATAGGTCATTTCCTGTCTTCCTGATACTTGAAGGTGAGTGAGGGAACTGGTATTTAGTTTTGAGCACGGGTCAGACTTTTAGTTTCTAATCTATAGGTCGGAAAAAAGAGAATAAATAAAATACCTCCCACCTCACTCTCGCACACACACACACTTTTTTTTTGTCTGAGTAAGTGACTCTGCTGGGTTACACAAGGCATAATATAGGCTGGTCATTAATCCCCTGCTTAGTGGATACTATTTCCAAATTCTATCAACAGCAAGTAAGACAGCATTGGTTTTTATTATTATTGAGAATTTTTATCTCCTTTTAGTGAGAAATCAGAAGATGTGTCAAAACCTATAAGACAAATACTACTTTAAGACAGAAGTAGAGATGGCATTTTAATATAATCAATTTATTTTCCTAAATAGAGTTTCTAGTTTCTAATGCCTTCTGTGATCATTCATTAGCTTTTATCTTAAGATGCTTAGAAAAGGCTCTGTATTGTACTGTATTATTCAAATTGGTTATCCTTTTTAAATGATTTTAGAATAAATTACTTTTTTAAAAAAATAGTCCACTCCTCTAGCTTAAAAACTGTGACTACCATTATTTCTAAAATGTATTCCTGTTTTGAGTCAAAATACAAAAAAAAAAAAAATGACTCTATAGAGGAAAATAGCCCAAACTAAGACAAATTACTACAGAAGAGGTTAGTTGTAAAAGCTGGGAAAAAAATTTTTTTATATAGGGTTACTCAGTATCTATTTTTTCTGCTAATTCTCTATAGTAGAGTACCATCTCCTATGGATAAATTTTGTATACTTTTTTAAAAAAACAATCACAAATGATTGCTGCTTCTATAGACAGCTTTGAACTCTAGGTGAAAATGTTTTGTACATCAATTTTGAGCTTTTTGGGGGCAGGCTTCTCTTCAGTTTGATACTAAAATGGATCTATTATTTGCAAAAGAATTATATGCAGATTATTGCATGTAGTGTCATTACAAATTATACGTTTATCCCTTCATTCTGGGGGATCATTCACATTATAAAAGATATGTACAGAAAGGAATAATTAATTTTCTTTTATTCTAGGCACCAGAATCCTCTGTCCTAATGCTATGTTCATGGTTTACCCATGTCTGACCTTGATCTCATCAGCACAGATGATAGGATGAAGGGAGCTTCCTCCACCAAAGAAGTCTGACCTACAATTCTGGAAGATCATTTAGTAGCAGTGGAGCATTATCTTGAATCTTAGTTAGCAGGGGGAAAAATTAGAAAGAGAGAGAGAGAGAAATTTGATGCTAAAGATTACTGTGTCTAAAAACCCATGGTGTTCTTTCTCTCTTTATTTAATATTTCTTTCTGCCAACTGGTTCCTGATCTGCCTTAAGAAAAGCATAATCTAATGCACTCTTCCTGAACCAATGAGTTTGGACATTGGTGTATGTTAAGAAAAAATTGATGTCATGAAATATTCATGGGTTTTTCACTTCTCTTTGCTGACTTATTTCAGGGATATAAACTTATATACCTACAGGGCCCAAGCAGGTTATAATAAGTTCAGATTCCAGCTTGGTATAAAACACTAGGGATCAGCGGTCCTAGAGACTATGAGCCCCACAAAAATTCCAATTTTTACACATTGTTTTAGCCAAACCAAGCACTTTGGGAAGGGTGAGGGGAATGTGCAAGACTCATTTATGAAGTCACCAGTTTCCTGATCTTATCTGGGTGTCAGACACCAAATATCTTCTCTCTTTAATTCTGTCAATAGCCCTGAGAGGGAAGTATCACCATCCCCACTTCATCGATACAGAGAGACCAAGAATGTGCATATGCATTATAAATTTATGGATAAACATGTCTATATGTATTTATATAGATTTTTATTACATTTGTATCTACATGAGAGGCTGTTACATAGCAAAAGCAACAGCAAATCTAGAGACAGTTAATCCGGACTTCACTATCAGTCCTTGCCACCAATACAATAGCAAAGTCACCTAGTCCTTCTTTGCCTTATTTTCCGTCCATAAAATGGGGGGTTGTTATTTATTTTAAAAATTAAGAGAGGCAATATGTGTGCAAATGCTGATTAACATAAAAGAGCAAGACTAAACAGAGACATGACTTCACTATGACAATATAGAGATAACATGGCGCCAGGACAGGAGATAAGCAGTTGTTTCAAGCAGAACAAAGTTCCCCCAAAGATGTCTTCATGCTAATCCTGAATCTATGAATATGTTATGTTATATGGCATAGGGGAATTAAGGTTGCAGATGGAATTAAAGTTGCTAACCAGCTGGTCTTCAGGCAAGAATAATATCCTGTATTTTCTGGGTGGACTAATGTCATCCCAAAGGTCTTTGAACATGGAAGAGAGAGACAGAACTGAGTTATTCAGAGGAGATGTAACGGTAGAAAAGGAGGATGCAATAATAGGATGTGAGAAGGCTAAACCTTCCACTGCTGGCAACCCTGCCAATGAACACAGCCTCGAAGAGCTAGAGAAGGCTAGGAAACAAAAGGATTCTCCCCTGGAGCCTCCAGAAAGGAATGTAGCCCTGCTGACACCTTGATTTCAGCCCAGTGTGACTCATTTTGGAACTTTCACCTCCAGAACTGTAAGATAAGAAATTTGTGTTCTTTGAGTGACCAAGTTTGTGGAAATCTGTTGCCGTTGCAATACAAGAGCTGAGTGGCAGAAGAGCAATATTGTGTTCTCCACCACGCGACTTGACGACTCCCAGCAACTCATAGGAATGTCAGAGACTGAACACAACTGAACTAAGCCTTTTCTTTGATACCTGTGGTATACTGTTTACTTTGCTTGGGCTATTTCACTGCTTACAGAGATGCACTACAGAGACCAGAGAGAATTCTCTGGACAGGAACTCTTGAAATGTGGACTCCAGATTTTCAAATATCTCTCGCTGCATCAAGTATAGCATTAGGCTCCAAAGTACCAATGATGCTGTCCTGCGGCGTGGGCCATGAATTTCACATGATGCGCAGCTTGCCTCCCAGCATGAATCCTGAACTGAAACTTCTCAGTGGTTGTAAAATTAAGATTTGGGGTTTTCACTTGGCACCTCATTTTCTTAATGTAGCAATAGCTAATTCTCTCTTTCCCTTTATAGTTTTCACTTGGTACAGAGAAGGAGAAAAGCACCTGAGTGCCTCCTCCTGACTCTCCATTGTCCTGTACTGTAATGACAAGAAGGAAAAGGCTGTCCTTGCTTCAGGAGGAATGTGTGGAAAATAAAATAGTTTCCAAATTTATACAACTTGCTTGTAGGGTTAACTCCATTCATTCACTATCAACCCTTCTGAGCCCTACTTCATTTCCAGAATTCATACTTCAACTTATGCAACAACCTGGTAGCATGGCAGGGCTGCAATATTGAAGGAAGCTGACTCCTTCCATTTCCTTTTTCTGCCTCCAGCACCCAAGGACACATCACTGGCTTACTTTCCAGCCTCTAGGCTCTAAAGGTGCAGTAGTAAGCTTTGGACTAATCAAGGCATGAAACTTACTTTATCCACCTGTGTCTACTCCTGCTTCACTCTATGAACTTGAGCAAATCAGTTCCTAGTCTCTTGTCTATAAAATGAGAATTATATTAATATTTCCTGGATGCTCCCTCCTTCATACTGATAAATGTGATTAATAAGGAAAGCTGAAAATAGCCACACAGTTCTGACTTTCTCCAAGACGTGACTAAATAAAAATTATGTGGTACCTATTGGTGTTAATCTAGACATGCCTAATGAAAAGAAAGCTAAATGGAGAAGAGAGTGCTGTGGACATTAGAGAGAGTTATTACAAATTCCACAAGTTCCTTTTAAAGCTTATATTAAGCCTGAGTCTCATTAGCGAAAGTGCCTAATCCGCTAGATCACGTAACCTCCGGGGAGAGTCTGAAGGTAGTGGTGCCTCTTTCAGTTTCTTTTGTTTCCTCTGTATACCCTCAAATTTCATTTAGGATTTTTACAAAACTAGTTGTATGCAGCCCAATGTTTTTCTCTTTACATCATTTTTTTCCTGAGATATAAGCTGTATTCTTAGTTGAGACACTTGTATATCAGTAATAATAAACTTTCTGTGTTATTTCAAGACTATATTTTGTATAGTAAATATATTACAATATTGTGTTTCTGGTGTCTTTTTGGAGGCAAAATGAAAGTGGCATTTAAAACAAGGATGTGAGGCAAACTCCATCTTCTCTCTTCCTCTCTCTCCTAGAGAGAGACACACTTGCATGTTCCCACATTCACACACACACCCCACACTCAGGTTTAGATGGTTATATATTAAACTTGAAGAAAACCTCAGCGGGCAGTCTTTGAAATCTTTTGTATTTGTTTATGCCTTTAGAGTTCAGTGTTGTTTTTATCTGCTCGTCTTCCAGATAATGAAAGAGATACCCACAACATTCTGTATATTCATGCCATAAACACCCGCCTCTGGCAAAGCCTTAATGTGTGAACAAAGAAAGGAATTGTTCACACAGCAAAATGTACAAGGAGAAATAAATATCAGTGGTGGAAACCTCTCTGTCAGAGGGAATTTCAGATCATTTCAATGTTTACATTTGCAACTCAAGCGTATTGACAGAGCAATGCAAATAGATGTACACTAGGAAATGCAGGAAGCAAATTATTTGCCCAGATACTGCAAAGATTTTCTAGCTATGTGAGAAATGAAAATGCATTTTTGCCATATTTGGTAAACTGAATGTTATTAAGAGGACAAACCTCATGTAAAAAGGAGATAAGCAGAAATTGATTTGAATATTATTACAGAGCAAAGTAAATAATCATGATGCATTCAACCTTCATAAATGTGCAAAAACAGATTAATTTTCCCAATTACAAACCTTAATAATATTAAATGACTTTTAAAACATGAAATAGGATAAGAAATAGTTGGTAATGATAATCCACAAATGTGTTCTAAGGGATATTAATAAACGTTTGGTTAAACAAAGTGGAGAGCAGATGAGGAAAGAGGAAAAATGCTGTGTGAAATAAATGGATATCCTCAAGACTTCCCAAATTCTTAAAGGCTAATATACACTCTGAATCTCCAAATAGAAATAGAGTATGTGATGTTTTCCAAACTTTTTAACCCCAGAAATACTTTCACAGAGCACCCTGAGGAACTGAGTTCTGAGGAACACACAGGTAACTGAATGTCTTCCCAATTAATTTAAACTTAGAAGTAAACTGAATTACACATCCTATTCTAGATATCGCTGTAACAAAGCTCAATCTTTTCCCTCTCCCTTGCCTCAGATCAAGTTTTCCATAAAATTTTTGGCTTCTAATTGTAGTGCATTGTTTTCAGTAGAATATCATTTTTATGGTGTCATACATGGTTAAGGTTTCATTGCATTTTTGGAAATTTCAACAAAAGGTTCAAATAAATGACTGCAGCATGAGATGATTTAGGCACCTTCCCAGACTGTCCACAACTCTGTTACCACATTTATAACAGAAAAAGGTTGCATTCAGTATTTTTTAAGGAATCTTTCTTACTCTAAAATTTTAATTTCTGTGATCCTAACTGTCAAAAATTATTGACAATTATGGTTGTATTGAAATAAATTATTATCATTTAAACCACAGGGAAAAATTTGCTTCTAGATTCTAAAAGTTAGAATATGCAAGACTATTTGTACTTTTTTGTATTTGAAAGTTAGCTTTAGGCTAGCTTTAGGCTAACCGTTTCAAAAATAACTTTTCATTTAGGTCAAGATGGAACTTCAGAATGTCTTAAACTTGAAAATCCAAATTGGGATGCTTATTGTCATGGTTCCTAATATTGATACAAGAAAGAACACAGTGAAGTCATGCTATGATTTAAAGAATTGCTAATTTTGTTGAACTACTATTCTTTTGCTGGAGAGCAAGAGCTGTATGTATCCTGGGAGTAACATAGTTGGCTGATGTATCAAGATAGATCTTTACCTCTTTGGTGAACTATCTGAAGATAGGCTGAACTAATTTGTAGGATGAAATGACCTTTACAATAAATAAAAATCTATGAGAATAGTTAAAAGGCCCATTAAAAACCTTTAAACTTTAAGTGGCTCTGAATTTCTTTGTGTAAATTAATCAGAAATACATAGATTTTATTATTTTTAAGATGTACTATCATATTTAAAATGAAGAAGAACCATATCTTCCAGTTTTTTTAACTCCCAATTGAGTCACAATTGCCCATAGTGGTAACCTGCCCATTAATCACATCACATATCCTCTTTCTTTTTTTTTCTCTTCTTTAATTTCATGATGTTTAAGAAGCTACAAGCACAGAACAGAGGTACACAACTAAACAGAACTCACTCTGTGAAAGATGTTGTCATTGACCGTGGAAGACTGTGGCATTTTATTTTGCAAGCTTCAATCTTCCCCAGAAAATGAAAAACCAACTTTGAAATTGATGTTATCCCACAGACTGCAAGTAGAGGATGGATAAGTAAAGATGAACCCAAGCTAGCATTCAATGACCTGAAAAAGAACTCTCTTGCAATTAGAGTCTAAGGAAGCTCACCCTTGGGCCAATCTGACACGTGCTGAAATGTGCCATGGCCTTGGCACAGACTACTCTCAGGTGTGCTGCTCTCCAAGGTGGCTTTCTGGATCCTAATTATGTCAGGCTGCCACTTCTCTCAGCAAGTACTTATTTATCCTACTTTATTTTCTCAAGTATTCAAAGTTCTTATTTTGTATTACAATATCTCTTAGCAAAATTGCCCTTCTTCTTTGGAAACATCTGTTGGTATTCCTAGACTTTTTCACATATGAAATGTCCTTAATAGAACCACTTTCTGGATACCTCTGGACACAGGAAATAGATGCCTGCCAAATGGATTCCAAAAACAATACTCAGTGATGAAAAGCAATCATTATTCTAACTGATTTCTTTCATTTTTGTTTCACAGAACCATGAGACTCCCAATGCCAGTGTCATCCTCACTGCTTAGGATACACTGAAACATTTCAAAGAAGCAGCGAAGGAACAAATTTGTACACTTTGGCTCTCATAAATCCTAGATTAAATGACAGATGTTTTTTATGCAGAATAATTTCAAATTACATATTCCTTTCTCAGACTATTTCCTGGAAGTTACTAACCATTATCCTGCTAATTTAAGCTTCTCAGGCCCTGTGACATTCTGAATTTTATCATGTGATTTCAGAGTTACATTTAATTTACTTTACCCCCAAGTGTTTAAATAGATGGATGTAGTCACAAATAGGCTGGATAATGATAACGGGTTGAACTTACTGAGCACTTGTTATTTGCAGACATTCTGCTAAATGCTTTCCACATGTTATCTTACCTAATCCTCTCCATTACCCTATGGGGGAGGTCTTTATTAATCAACCATATTTTACAAATATGAAGACTGAGGCATAGATTAAGTACCATGCCCAAGGTTGCACAGCTAGTCCCTCGTAGAATTGGAACTCAAACCTCTCAATTCCTCCTGAACAAATAATTTCAAAGAATATACTTGAAAAATATTAATAAACTAGAAATAAATTACCAGCTGTCATTATCCACTTGTAGCTCACAGATTGCACCCTTTTACCATACAAATACATATCAACAACAAACATTTGGATATGCTCCAGTGTCAATTAAAAGAAAATACAAAATAGAGAACCCAACACGAGCATTTCAAATTTGAATTCATATTCCACTCTTGTCCTCACGAACGCCTTTTCTTCCTTCAAACTGGTGTCAGCTAGAAGTTACTTGTTTGTTCTTTGTTGTTCTTTACTATGGTGCAGGTCATGTTTGTCAAACATTTTTGTTTGCCTCTGTGTGACTGAAATGATCAAATGAATCAGTTGCCCTCCACTGGCGCGCTGGGGCATGTGGGGATGCACCACAAATGTTTCCCGGGTGTGCTGCCAAATTTTGAGCAATGTGCAAAATGTATTTTGGTTACAACTAAGAGTACATATGGTCATTGCAATGTCTGTCAGATGGAATATGAAGCAAAAGGGTCCCGTGGTGTGCTCTGGAGCAGATGAGGACTTGCTAGGGGGAAGGAGTGAGAGCAGGTGGGTATGTTTTCAGAGTGACATGGAGGGTTACTTAGCAAATCCAGATCTTTGCCACTTGAGTCTTTAAGAAAGTCTTTCTCTGCAATAATCAGTTATTCTCCAACAAAGACACAGTACTAAAGAGCAACTGCATGAATCTCGTAGTGATTGTGGCAGCTTCTACAGGTTTCAGAGATATTGTCATACTGTGACTATGACCATGTGATAAGCATCGTTAAGTGGTGACAAAACTCCAAAAAGTTCAAGAACCGCTGAAATAGACCAAACTACTTTTAAATTTTGTATATAGGACCAAATTTAGAAAAAAAATTATCTTCCTGCCCTTTTCTTCCAGTGACTTTCTTATATTTTGGAAAATCAGTACTCTCCTGTCACCCCCCTCATTTTCCATGTCCCCTCTATTTCTGTCTTCAGGAAACTCATCTAACCTGCAAGGATGCATTTAGACTGAAAATAAAAGG
>CM052439.1:41915069-42129661 GCA_028533085.1 Varecia variegata | reverse complement strand
AAAAAAGAAAAAAAATTATCTTCCTGCCCTTTTCTTCCAGTGACTTTCTTATATTTTGGAAAATCAGTACTCTCCTGTCACCCCCCTCATTTTCCATGTCCCCTCTATTTTGCCACACTTGAGTCTGACCTCTTGAAGAGTAATCTGTCATACTAGTTTCTGGTTATCTCACAACAACCCAAGCCAATTTAGCTACTTGGAATAATTGACTACCTGATAGTCTTTTAGCATTAGTAACCTAAATAGCTGAGCTCTATGGGTTTTGTAATCAATTCTAATTTGTCACTTAGACAAAACACTGAAACTGATTTTGCATGCATTCATTGAAAAAGCCAAGCATCCAAGCTAACAACAACAAAAAAGATAAAGCCATAAAACTATAAATATATGTATACACATACACACACATATATATATGTTCAACTGTCCACTATTCTGGGGAAAAAAGACAATCGAGCTTTATGTCTTTATGAAAGCCTGTTTCTTACCTATATTACTAAAATATTGAATGATTGAATCATATTTTTTCAAATATTGGAAAAGAACACAAACACCATTGGAAACATCAAAAAATCATAAAGCATATGCACCTATCATCTTTTTTTTTTAAAGATCACATTTTGAGGCCTCCCTTTCACCTATCTTCATAGAAGCTTTCACTTTCATTCGTTTTATCAAATGCAGAAACTGCTCTGCAAACGTGAGCCTATATTTGCCTACAAATGTAATGTTATTCTTAGCCAAAAGCACAAAATTATATTTGTATGGCTCATCTCCAAATTCTACTGATGGCCCTCAGTGAATGTGCTAATTGCATTTTTTAGCTATCCACTTTCTTATCTTAGCCTTTGTGGTTTTATGCACATTTTACTAGATGTTACACTTTCTTGTGTTTAGGTTTTATTTGCATGACACCAAAGTGTGAGTCAGTTGGCTCATTGCATTTTGCATACATTGTGCATAATGAATACTAAAGCGAAGATTATCTTTTCATGGAGCAAAACTGAAAACATGTGTTTCTCAGCCAAATCTGCTTTGACGAAAAACAGAAACCTAAAATGTTGGGCAGTATATGGTAAAGGAATCTTTCTACAATCCAAGCTTAGCAACAAAGGACTTTGTTCCTTGCCTTTTCGTTGTTGTTGTTATACATACCTCATTATTCTTTAATTTCGACAAGTAAGATCAAAGAAAACTCTACTTAAATTCTTCAATTTAACAGAAGCATGAGGTGTAATGCTTCTATATGTGCTTATGTGTATTATGGTTACCATATAATTTTGAACTTTGATAGAATATGCTTTACATGTTATATTATAATAATTCAGATTTATTCTTAAAATTATATAAAAGAAACAATCGATTATAAAAGAAGAAAATAAAAACATAATCCAAAATCTTAATAGCATTGACAATTTTTTTAAACGCCATTTATCTTAAGCTGAATTTTTGCCTGCAATACTGCCTTTTGTCTATTTTTGCCTCAGTGCCTTGTTTTCACCATTCTAAATTTACAATGTGGTTTAATACCTAATTTCGCAAATACCTTATCCCCTGCCCCCATTGATTTGAATTGCATTGCATTGCATCTCTGGAATAATTTGGGAGACAACTTTGTGCCACCATCCAACACAGGAAAAAATCTTACCTGGGGATTTTCTGCTGCTTCAACTTCCCACATCAGAAAGAAACCCAGCCTGCACAGGCTCTCTTCTTGGAGAAGCACCTGTTATTTGTTTTATCTGCTTGCTGACTTGCTTACTGTGGTCCCTCCATGTTGCTCAATGACTCTTTTTTACCTCAGCAAATTAAGGGCTGTTCAGGTTTCCTCACTTTATATCCGAGGCACCCTGCGCTTTTGAGAAAAGGAGAACATAAGCTTCCTTAATCTAGAAAGAAAGAGAGAATGAGAAGGAAAGGAGCAAGGATGGAAGGAAGGAGGGAGGGAAGGAAGGAAGGAAGGAAGGAAGGGAGGGAGGAAGGGAGGAAGGAAGGGAGGCAGGGAGATTCTTTTTATCATGGCTGCAGTTGAGTTTTAGGTTTTACACCCTACCCCACCCCACTCCCAGGAAATAGAACTTTACCAAAGAATCTTTTTAGTTTTTGGAGTCTTAGTCTGACAGATGGCAGCAGATTGGTCTCTACAGTGGTAGTTGTATCACTGACAGAAAACTGGAAGGACTGAGCTCTACATTGTCTGTATACAGACCTGACTGATGGTTTGATCAACACTTACAATTGAAATGATTCTTGGTTCTTTCTGTTACCATATTGAAATATGCAAAATTGTCTCCTCTAAGATTATCAGCATTGGTAAAACTTGGCTCATAAATTACAAATTAAGCACATATGGTAGTAACATTCATCAGGTGTCAGGCAGGTGGGGATAGGTATATTCACATCTAATGTGCACTGTTTGTGGGATGGACAAACTTGAAGCTCTGACTCAGGTGGGGCAAAGGCAATATATGTAACCTAAACATTTGTACCCCAGTAATATTCTGAAATTTTAAAAAATACATATAAATTATCTATTTCCCAAGGGCTTCTGAAGAAATAAACTACATACTCTTTTATTATAATAAAGAGTACTGATGTTTAAAAAGTATTATCCTGATGAAAAAAATATAAAACACAATACTTCCTTTCTGTTAAAAAAAATCCAAAACTTGAAAATAAAAAAATAAAAAATAAAGTTAAAAAAATTGCTGCATGTCCTTTCCAAGATAATGCTTTGGAGCATTATCTGACAGGCACATGCAAGGAATACTTAACTCTGTAGAGGATATACTTTCTTTTGTTGCACTTACTATTTACTATTGCTTAGGGCCTAACTCCAAAAATTACATTCTAAATTGTTTACCTTGTCCATCATGGATGCAAATTACTTCTTTCCAGAAGCAAAGATAACCCCAAAGATTATGTTTTACCTCCCTATATGACATAGATCGATTTTGTCGCTAACTTAGCCAACTTATTTCAGCATCCTTTCCAGACCGATAATATAAATTGCTGTTCGTAAAGTTCTCTTAATCACCTTTACCATTCTGCTGGTTTACTTTTTCATGGGTTTAAAAATCTTTGACATGTTTTGTTTTATATTTTTATGAGAGTCATATGTTAAAATTTTGAAAATTATATTTTGGCATTCCAAAATATTTTAGCCTTCATATGTCTGTCTGTACATGCATGAAATGATTAATGATGATACTCAAGCAGTATTAATAAAGGGATTCTATTTTACTTTTAATTAAATATGTATATGTAATTATGTACACATATATGTGAATATTCATATATATGTTAAGAATATTTAAACGTATTAGAGAAAATCTACACAATACTTAATGTCTGCACTTCAGTTGCCAAAAAACTATTAAACATAGTAAATTGTGTAGTTATATATTATTTCTTATTTTGGAATAAAATGATTTATAGAAATATTTTTGAAAAATCAAAATGTAGAATCTAGCTTTTGAGTTTAATATCTGAGAAAATTATTTTTGTTCTCTTTACTCCCCAGAGTATATGTAATAGTTTTTCATTAATTTTTAATTTATAATTTAAATACTAAGCAATAATGAGATTTACATAAAAGATTTTATAATGGTAGTCATTTGCAGTATAAAACTGTGGTTTCTTATTATTTCTAGCTCTTAAAATGTAACGATAATACATAGCTATGTAATTTTACAGGACAGTTTAATTTCCCTTGAAAATATGGACCTCAGTGAAAGGTTCAAATTAAAAAGAAATTAATATGTTTCACATATTAAGTTATTTTTCTGGTCTTCTGAGTTCTATAATATCTAGACCTTATAAAAAATTCTACTTAAAGAAAGTTACTAAGAGCGATACTAGATTTTTCACATTACCAGAAATTCTACATTTCTTTACATTAATTACTATCGAATATCACAATAATCAAAATTCCATTGGCATGGAAAAACATTGGTCAAACACATTAGCTCTTTATCAGCTCTGCCTACATAGAATAAAAATCTTTGTCATTTGCTCTTCCAAGAATCTTTGTAGTTTAGGCCAATATGCTATTTAGAAGGTTAAGTTTACCTATATATTTTAAATATTAATCAAATAGGCTTTCATAATTTATATTTGAATTTCAAGTTTGGTATACCCATTTTATAGAAGCAAGAGTTATGCTGAAATTATAACAGATTGAGGTTTTAATGATAAGTTTGGAAAACCTAAGACTCTAGGCCTACACTGTTCTACATATGGCCACTAGCCATATGTAGATATTTGTACTTAAGAGCCAATTTATTAAAATTAAATAGAATTTAAAATTCAGTCCTCTATTATGCTAGCCACATTTCTAGTGTTCAATATCCTCATGTCGTTGCTGGCTGTTGTATTGTACAATGCAGGTATAGCATATACCTGTCATTACAGAAAATTCTATTGGACAGCCCTGCTTAGACTTCTGAAATGTTGATCATGCTTCTTTCTGTTTTAAAATGCTAAAGATAAATTTGACCTTATCTAAAATATCAGCAGTATGAAATTGAACAGATTTTATATAATACATCAATGCAGACATTCTTAATTTACCGAGCAGGGAATTTCAGTCTGTTACATTTACCCATAAGTATATAGACTATTCTCTACTTATTCTTTAGATTAAAATGCATGGAATGTGATTCATTCATTCTTAAGATTTCTTAAAATAGTTTTGATTTTGATTGAGAATCATTTCTAATATTAACAAGCGTTAATAATGTATAATAAAAAATCAGAGAAAGAGAGATCTACAGAAAATAAATGTTAGATTGTCAATTCAAAATTCACACTTGTCACAAAAGCCCAGTAAAAATCAGAATATGGGTAACTATCTCATGCATTTTTTCCAGGCTGCAAAAATATTTACTAATTTTTTTTAATATACCTGTATTTTTTATTTCTAGAACCAACTTCAGTAGTTCTACTCATATAATGATTAAACATATCATCTCTGGGAATCTAACTCAGCAAG
Organism: Varecia variegata; assembly: GCA_028533085.1. Taxonomy (NCBI): domain Eukaryota; kingdom Metazoa; phylum Chordata; class Mammalia; order Primates; family Lemuridae; genus Varecia; species Varecia variegata. The sequence continues at coordinate 42,124,668 of CM052439.1, read as the reverse complement.
AATGAAAGTTTAAATCACCAATTGTTCCAGTCATTTTTTTTCTGTCCATTCTAATCATAAATGGGTGAGTCAAATTGGTGGTGAAAAAGATTGCTTTAAAATAATTTAAATAATTCTTGATTTAAAATAAAAGTAAAACAGAACACCCATTATTCTCTAGAGATTTTATGTGACATTTATCACTCTTAATATTAATCCTGTGTTTTAGTCTTTTTGTAATTCAAGTAATGTTTTTATTCAACTTAATGGAAAGAATGTGGAAACCCTACGGAATTCCTGAAGAAAACCTCCTGTGGTATAAATTTATACACTTATTATTTAGAGTTTTAATAATAGGGATTTGCATTAAATTGATGTAATTTTATACACTCTGGAAAACTGCTTGTTTTTAATTTTCAAGTAGTCAAGGAAAACCTCTGTGCCATTTGATTGAGAAAAACATGGGAAGAAAGGGGTGTTACTAATATTCTACCCTTCCTAGGAAAGAGGTGATTTGACATTATATGGGAAGAAGTTAGTTTGAATATTAAGCTAGAGATTCTGATTATTTAAATGTTGTTTTAGGAGACAATATACATGGTAAAATGACAATAAATTACATTTAAATATTTCATAAAATATCTCACATATGTGTGTGTTTAATGTAGTCTCTTAGATAAAGACAGCCTAAATCAATAATTTTAAAACCAAGTATTACCAATAGGGGAAAAATTTAATCTAAACCAAAATTAATACATATGTTTTTATTAAATTATATTGACATTTTTAAAAACTGCTTTACATTCAAATTACTAATGTAACAGAGAAAGTTTCATAATCCTTTCCAATTACAGCAATCAAAAAGTGAAGTTCTAAGTCTGAGAAAATGATTATATCTCTTGTAGAATACATCAAAAGCACATACTCTTGAGTTAAAAGCACTCTCATTTTTCACTGTGTATTTAAAAGGAAATAAAACAAAATACATGACCTGAAAAGGTTTAATGCTGGCATGAAAGAATGGTTAACTATCAGAAGATTTATCAGTGTAATTACCTACAGTAACAAACTGAGGGAGAAAAATCATGTTATCATTTCATAAGTATAGAAAAAAAGCGTTTGACGTAATAGACACTCAACTGTGATTTTAAAAATAAAATCTTAGTAAACAAGGAATAAAAAGATATTGCCATGAACTTATAAACTATATTTAGCAAAAACTTGTGGTAAATCATAGTAAATGATGGAATTTTAAAGTAGTACTGTGAATCGAAGAAAGATAATTATGACTGTTGGGTCCCAATACAATTCAACATTGTACTAGAAGTCCTTGCAATAAGACAAAACAAGGAAAAGGTATAAGAATCAGAATAAAAGAGGCAAAATTTTTATTTTCAGGCAATATGATTAGATGTAGAGAAAAATAAAAAGAAATTAATAAATAAGCTTTAATTAATAAAAGAAGACAGCAAGTTTCTTGGCTGCAAGACCAACATTCAAAAATAAATATCTTTCCAGTACACAAGTGGAAACTAATTAGAAAATATAATAGCAACAATAATCAAAAGAGACCTAGAAAAAGATAAGACTTTTGTTGAGAAAATCAAACTATTGTGAAAGGACAAAAAAGAAGACCTGACTATATGTCAAAATGAGCTATGTTCATTAAATAAGGTGACTCAATATTGTAATTTAGTTAATTTTCCACTAACTAATCTAGAAATTTAATATGATTCAAATGAAGATCCCACAAGATTTTATGTGTAGCTAGACAAATCTAAAATCCATATGGAGGAATAAAGTTCTAAGAATTCATAGAACAATTTTGTAGAAAATAAAAAGATGAAATTGTCTTTGCCAGATATCAAGATCTATGATAAAAGAATAATAAAGCAGGCTTTATTAATTAATTAGATACTTATAATAAAAAAGAAAACAGCATATATTACTTTTGGTACAAGGATAGGTAAATAATAAGCAAAATCAAAAGTACAGAAAGACTCACACACATGCAGAAACTTGGCACATGACCAAATTAATAATTGACTATATAGAAGAGAAAATATAGGTATCCACCTCATAACACAACAAAAAAAATAAAAAGATTGCCAGTGCTTTAAAAATCTAAATTCAAAAACTAAAACTTTTAGAAGACATCAGGATAAGAAAGAATTTCTTAAACAAGACTCGAAGACCACAAGTATAACAGAAGATATTAATACATTTATCTACATTCAAATTTTAATAAAAGCAAGCCACATTATGGCAATATACTAAAAGAGAGGAGATATTATTACACATATATTTGATAAAGGATGAATGCCTGGAATCAATAAAGGTTTTTCCAAATCAGTAAGTAATCAGCAAGTGAATGAATGACCCATAAATATATAAAAAGATATTTAACCTCACTAGTAATCAGAAAAATGCACATTAATACAATGAGATACCATTTTATAACCATGAGATTGGCAACATGTAAAAAGTCTTGCAACACCAAGATTTATCAAAGATTAAGGAACAGAGTGAACTCATATACACTGCTAATGGAAATATAAATTAGTTAAGTCACTTTGGGGAGAAATTTCAAAATATCTGACAAATCTAAAGATATACATAAACTATAATCCAATAATTCTACTTCTAGGGATATAGAGACTCTCACACATATGAGGATATATATATAAGGATAAGGATTCTCCACATACACATATGAAGAAATATACAAGGATGATTGTTAAGCTATTTGTATTATTGAAAAATTAGAAACATCTTTAACATCCATTAACAGAGAAATAAGTAAATTGTTTTATGTTTACACAAAGGAATACTAGTCAACAATAAAATTAATAAATTAATGAATCAGAAATAAATTCCTGGGTATGACTAAACATCAGAAATATGATATTTAAGCAAAATTTTTCAAAATTTTAAGGTTCTCCAGGGAAAGATTTTCAGGTATTTTTCATCCCTGGAATAAACCTCATTTGGTTATAATGTATAATTTAAAAGATTATAAGGTAGCTCTGAAACCCATTTGTTAATATCTTGTTAAAGATTTTTGCATCTATATTCATGAGGGATATTGGTCTACAGTATTTTTTTGTTTGTTTTTGTATTCTCTTTGGTTTCAGTATCAGAGTAAAACAAACTTCATAAAATGAATCAGGAAATTTTTCCTCCTCTTCTATTTTCTGAAAGAGATTGTGTAGAATTGGTGTTACTTCATTTTAAAAAAATGCTCTCAGAAAAACGAAATAGTAAAAAAAATCCCTCAGCTTGATAAATAACATCTAAAAAAACCACTACTAAGATTATATTTAATTGTAAAATACTTATGCCTCCCCCTCATGTCAGAAATAAGGTAAGTATTCTATTCACTATTATTCAACATACTATTGGAAATTCTAGCCAATGCAATAAGACAAAGAAAGGAAATAAACAGCATACAGATCAGAAAGGAAGAAATAATATTGTTTCTATTTGCAGATGCATTGATTATGTAGAAAATTCTAAAGAATCTACAAAAATTCTGAGCACTATTAAGCAAATTCATCGAGGCTGCAGAATACAAGATAAACATACAAAATGGTGCTGAAACATTTGGACTTCCACAAGAAAAAAGAAAAAAAAAAAGAGCTTCAACCTAAGTCTCATGCCTTATACAAAAATAAATTCAAAATGGATCACAGACTTACATGTAAAATGTAAAATCATAAAACTTTTAAGGAAAAAAAAAGAGAAAATCCTAAGAATCCTCAGGATCTAAGACCAAGCAAAGAATTCTTATACTTAACACCAAAAGTACAATCCATAAAAAGCAAAATTGAGGAGGTAGACTTCATCAAAATTTCAAACTTTTATTCTGCAAAAGACCTTGTTAAGATGAGGAAAAGACAAGCTACCTCCTGGGAGAAAGTATTTCCAAACCACATATCCAAGAAAGGACTAGAACATATAAAGAAATCTCAAAACTGGACAGAAAAAAATCCAATTAGAACATGGGCAAAAAAGACATGAATAAACATTTTACCAAAGAAAATATTGAGATGACAAACAAACATATGAAAAATATTCAACATCATTAGACACCAAGGAAATGCAAATTAAAACCACAATCAATGATCTATCCTTACAAATCTATCAGAATGGCTAAAATAAAAAATAATGAAAACACCAAATGCTGATGAGAATGCAGAAAAAGTGGATAACTCAAAAATACTGGTGGGAATTTGAAATGGTACTGCCATTCAGGAAAACAGTTTGACAATCTCTTTAAAATCTACACATACAATTACCATACAGCCTGGCAATTGTGATCCTGGACATTTATTTCAGAGAAATACCTACGCTCACACTAGAACCTGTACACAAATATTTATAGCACCTTTATTCGTAATAGCCCAGCTGGAAACAACTGGATGCCCTTAAGTGGGTAAATTGTTAAGCATTTCATGTTATATTCATGCAAACATTTATGTATGCACCAACCCAGATGAATTCCTAGAGAATTCTACTGAGTGAAAAAGGCCAACTCCAAAAGTTTACATATTATATGAGTCCATTTATATAATACTTTTGAAATAACAAAACTGTAGAAATGGAGAACAGATTAATGGTTGCCACGGGTTAAGCGGGGGCCAAGTGTTGGAGAGAAAAGGCTGTATCTGCAAACAGCCTTATGTACCAACATAAGGAATCCCTACGGTGATGGAAATGTTCTGTTTCTTATCTGTATCAAGGTCAGCATACTGGTTGTGATGTTGTGGCACAGTTTTGCAAGGTGTCCTGAGGGAGCTGGGAGCCTGGCGGCAGCTGTCTCTAAGCTGGTGTTGCCAGGTCTCTCCAACCACTCAGGAGCCCACCAGCAGTCCGAGATGCAAGGGAGAGGAAATTTAACTGCTCCACCTACCCTTGTGGCTAGTCTCCAAGCCTCTTGGGGGCCTTTCTTCTTCCAGTTCTCCGCAACTTCTCTCCCTGGAGTCTCCTGTAGTTTCAGGTACCCTTCCTTCCACCCTCATTCGATCTATGTTTGTCTGCATGTTTATGTTTTTCACTTTCTTCTAAAATCTATCTTTCTTTCAGAGACATTCTGGCTGGCGGTTTTTCTCCTCCACCATCTTGCGACACCTCTGAGGAGATTGTTTTTAATATACTTTCAATATGCATTTATTATTTGTGCAGTTTGGTCATACTGTAGCCCCAAGTCCAGAAATTATGGTCCAGGTATGGGGGCAGGGCTCAAAAGCACCCCAACTTGATGCTGCTGAGGGACAACCTACAGCCGCGGCAGGGAAGGGGGAGGGGAGAATGAAGCAATATGGCGCCGGCCAATCCGCTCGGGTCTGTGGGGCGGGAGGTGCCGGGAGGGAGCTGGGAGCCTGGTGCCCTGTCCGCGAGAGGCTCACTGCTCACTGGCGGCAGCCATCTCTGGGCTGGTCTCTCCAACCACTCAGGAGCCCACCAGCAGTCAGAGATGCAAGGGAGGGGAAATTTTACTGCTCCACCTACCCTTGTGGCTAGTCTCCAAGCCTCTTGGGGACATTTCTCTTTCCAGTTCTCCTCTGCAACTTCTTCCCGTGGAGTCTCCTGTAGTTTCAGGTATCCTTCCTTCCAACCCTCATTTGCTCTATGTTTGTCTACATGTTTATTTTTTTCACTTTTTCTAAAATCTATCTTTCTTGCAGAGACACTCTGGCTGGCAGTTTTTCTCCTCCGCCATCTTGCGCCACCTCTGACAAGATTGTTTTTAATATACTTTCAATACGCATTTATTATTTGTGCAGTTTGGTCATGCTGTTACAGCAAATGTTACAGCGAGTGGTCCCGAGGACAAACCGAGCGGCACACAGAGAGTCAGAGAATCAAGTTTTATTCGCGGGCGGGCTCAGAGGGGTCTTGCCACCAAATTCTGAGCCCCGTCTACCCAATTTTTCCCATTTTTATTAAGTTGGGGTGATCCAAGGGGTGGGGTCTCAGGTGACTAATGCCTGCCAGGTAATAGGTTAGGTAATAGGTTTAGTGTTATGCTGATGTGCCAGGTAATAGGTTAGTTGATGGCCAGGTGTTAGGTTAGTATTATGCTGATGTGGGTCTTCCATGAGGGGTGGGGGTCTCAGGTGGCTGCTGTGCTAAGTAATAGATGGGGGTTTTCCTTATTATTCCCCCCTTTGATGCCCTTATATGTCTATTATAGGGCATCATTTCCCAGTGGATGATAGCCTCGTAAGGCCATTATGTGAGGTGTTGCTCTCCGGGTTACAGTCATTTTTATAAATTTTATAACCATGTGAGTATGTAGGGGCCTACAGTGACAACGAGAAGAATAGTTATTAGCGGCCCAGCCAGAGGTACTAGCCATGAAGTCCATTCTCCCGAGTCGAAACCCCAGGTTTGTTCTAATTTCTTATTTTTTTTCCTGGATATTTTTTCTTAGCTCCCTGACTTTTGTGGTTACTACTCCTGTCTGGTTTATATAGTAGCAGCACTCTTCCCCTAGGAATATATAGGTCCCCCCCTTTTCAGCAGTGAGTAGGTCTAAAGCCCATCTGTTCTGTAATGCCATCGCTGCTAGTGAATTCAGTTGACTCTGGAGGGACAGTAGGGAATCTGCTACTCATTCCATGTCTTTATTTAGTTCTTGGGATAACTTGTGGTAGATGCTCAGGGATGTTCCTAGGCCTCCTACTCCTGCTCCCATCCCAGAAGCAATTTCTCCCTCTATGAGTACTGATGCTAGTAAGGCCCACCTTTTCCGGGTGTTTGGGTGGCAGCTTAGTGCAGCTTCCAGTTGCTGGGTTTCAAAGATAGAAACATCTGGGGTGAGGAAGACCTGGGTGCAGGTCCCGGTCCAGTTTCCTGGGAGGCAGAGCTAGGCAATGTCTCCACAAAGAAAAAATATGCCATCCCGGAAGAAGGTGGCAGTGGCATTGCTGGGTAAGGTTTGGTTATTTGTGTACAGTTCACCCGGTATGAATCCCAATATTTTATTTTCTCCTGCGTTAGTAATGCAAGTGATATGCATGTAGGAATTTATGACTAAACGGACATTGTATGTTACTGGGCCCATCAGGGATGTTTTGTTTGGGCCTGGGTTTTAGGTACTGGAGTTCCAGCCTGGAGGCACAGGGACCCCAATATAGAATCGTTTCTGGAGGGGTAAACAGACCCAACATGAAGTATGGTTGGGTAGGGCCTGGAGGTTCATACTGAGGAACCGGGTTATTAGGGGAGAGGTTTTCAGGGGTTCAGTGATCTTTCGTATGCCAGTAAGATTTGGCTTCTTATAAGTTGACTCTGTTATGGAGGCTATCTTAATTAGTTGACCCCTTGTGTCTTCGAGCCGTTGGATTTTAGCCTGGTCTTGGACTCCTCCCCCATCAGACATCCCCCAGTGGGTGTAGTAAGTCCAACAAGCTGGTTTGCCCCTTGGAGCTATACAGGTTTGAATATTACCTGTAATGGTGCCAGTCCAATATTTCTTTCCTCCACTGTGGCACATCTGAGCCTCACTGTAACATGTCTTTGGCATGTAGGTGCTGACTGTGAAACCTCCTGTGGTCCAGAAGCCTCGAGTAATCCCGTTAGTGGAGAGAATCCAAGTCCTAGCATAACAAGTCTCAGGGCAGGGTTTCTCTGCCATAGTTGTTAGGGTGAGTGCCCCAACCAGGAGGAGGGTAGGACCTGAAGTAGGAGCAGACATCCTACAATGTGCCAAAATATCACAGTTAGAGATGCCCTCTGCAGTACAGTCCAATCTTCTGGAGCTACCAAGAAGAGTCCAATCCCCAGTAAAGTCACTACAACCCCAATGAAGGCCAGGGCCAGTGGTCCCATTTACTCCTGTTCAGTCCTGGGTGTGGCTGTCTTCATTGGCAGATGGTCAAGTTGGATCTTTAGCGGGTTCCACTGGTCCTGATGTGCAGTCCAGAGATCAGTTCCGTTGTCTGGTTCGGCCTTTTTCACCCAGGAGTGGTGGATCCATGGCAGTGGGAGTAACTAGTATCACAGTATGGGGGCCCTTCCAGGTGGGCTCTAGGGGTATTTTTTTCCAGTCCTTTACCCAGACTGGATCCCCGGGTTGATGGGGGTGGACAGGGAGACCCAGGGTGATAGGGGTTTTTTCTAGGACGGTGTGGTGACTATGGCACATAGTTTTGGCTAAGGCTTGGAGGTGTGTGTTTATATTTAACTCTCCTAGTTGTCTGATATCTCCCTTTAATCGCTTGATGAGTGGGGGAGGTCTACCGAACAGGATTTCAAAGGGTGAATATCCTGTGGGCCCTGGTGTGCACCTGACTCTGAACAGGGCTAGGCTTAGCATGTCTACCCAGGGTAATTGTGTTTCCTGACATAGCTTTGCTAGAGTGGTCTTGAGGGTCCGGTTCATGTGCTCTACTTTCCCTGAGCTCTGTGGCCTGTAGGCTGTATATAGTTTCCATTTGATTCCTAGTGCCTTGGTGAGGGTTTGCATGACCTCCATAGTGAAGCTTGGTCCATTGTCACTGCCAAATGAGAGTGGTAGACCATACCGAGGGATGATTTCTCCTAGTAGAAACTTTGCCACTTCCCTAGCCTTTTCGGTCCAGGTAGGGACTGCCTCGACCCAGCCTGAGAAGGTGCATATCACTACCGCAGGTATTTATAGCCCCGACATGGTTTTACTTCTGTGAAATCAACTTCCACATCCTCAGAGAGGTTCTGGTGTACTGAATTCCTGGGGCGGGTCTCCGCCTGACCGTTGCATTGTTTTTAGTGCAGGTCTGGCAGTGGGCGCTGACTGCTGCTGCAATGGATGGAAGTTTGGCGATATAGTAGTACTGGGCGAGTAGCTGCCTGAGGGCTGTTTTTCCCAAGTGAGTCAGGTTGTGATATCGAGAGACAGTAGAGTATGGTAATTTACTGGGGATAAAGATGTTATGGTTTTGTAGGTGCCACCACCCATCTACGTCCTTCTTGGCCTTCTCCTGCTCTGTCCACTGGTTCTCTTCTGGAGTATATTTTGGTTTTTCAGGCCACTCGGGTGCCAAAAAGATTTGGCATTGAGTTGCAGTGTTGTCCTCTGAACGTTCTTGGGTGGCTGCATTTTTGGCTGTTTGGTCTGCCAGGCGATTGCCTGTGGCAATTGGACCTGGGCCCTTTTGGTGTCCTCAACAGTGGATGACCGCAATTTCTTTTGGCTCCCAAACTGCCTCCAGCAGTTGGAGGATTTTATCCCTATTTTTGATCTCCTTTCCACCTGCAGTCAGCAGTCCTCTCTCCCTGCATATTGCCCCGTGAATATGTATTGTGGCAAAGGCATATTTAGAGTCTGTGTATATGTTTGCCTTCTTATCCCAGGCATGTCTGAGGGCTTGGATTAGGGCCCATAGCTCCGCCCTTTGTGTCGACCACCCTTGGGGCAAAGAGGCTGACATGATGACTTCATCGGCTGTGGTGACAGCGAAGCCCGCCGGTTGTTTCCCATTCTGGGTAAAACTACTGCCATCCGTGTAGAGTTCTAAGTCTGGCGCCCATAGAGGACTGTCTTTCAGATCTGGCCGGCTGGCATAGACCTCCTCTACCACCTCAGTCCAGTCATGGTCTGGGGGCCCTAGCTCAGTGGGTAGGAGGGTGTGGGATTCACGGTCCGCACAGTCTCCAGGGTGACCTGCGGATTTTCTCACAGCAATCCTTGACACTGTGCTAACCGGTTGCTTGAGAGCCACCAGTGCCCTGAGGTGTTCATTAGAGATATCACTGTATGAGGGACTCACACACGGAGGTTTTGTCCCAGTGTGAGTTTGTCTGCTTTCTTGACTAGCAGGATGGTGACTGCTAGTGCACAGAGGCAAGGTGGCCACCTTGCCGCTACCGGATCCAATTGTTTTGACAAGTAAGCCACTGGTCTCTGCCATGGGACCACAGTTTGAGTCAAAACCCCCAGAGCCACTTGTTTCTTCTCATGTACAAACAGGTTAAAATCTTTGGTGTGGTCCGGTAGCCCTAGTGAAGGGGCTCTTTTTAGTAAGTCTTTTATTTCCTGGAAAGCCCTTTCCTTACTCTCGGCTCATTCCAATTCTTTGTTTTCAGGCCCTCGTAGGGCCTCATACAGAGGCTTGACCTTTAGGGAGAAACCTGGGATCCAGATGTGGCAGAATCCTGCTGCGCCGAGGAATTCCCTGAGTTGTCTCCACCTGGTCAGCCTGGGAATTGTACAGGTGGTGTGCTTACGCCCATGTCCCAGTGTCCAGTGCCCCTGAGTGATGTGGAAACCGAGGTACTTCACCTGTTGCCTGCAGATCTGTGCCTTTTTCCAGGACTTTGTATCCTTTGTCAGTGAGCAGTTGGAGCAGGCACCGGGTTCCCCATCGACAGTCTTCTCTGGTTGGGCTCGCTAGAAGGAGGTCATCGACATACTGTAGAAGTGTGCAGCGGGTTTCTTCTCACAGAAAAGAGATGAGGTCAGTGGCTACAGCCTCCCTGAACAGAGTTGGTGAATTTTTAAATCCCTGTGGTAATCGTGTCCAGGTGAGCCGGGTTTTCCTTCCAGTCTGAGGATCCTCCCACTCAAAGGCGAACAGGGGCTGACTCTTAGGAGCGAGCCGCATGCAGAAGAAAGCATCCTTTAAGTCCAGGCAGGAGAACCAGGCAGCATCAGGAGGAATGAGGCCTAGTTGGGTGTATGGGTTCGGTACCACTGGGTGGAGAGTCACTGTGGCCTCATTAATCAGTCGCAGGTCTTGGACGGGCCGGTATCCACCTCCGTTGGGCTTTTTGACTGGCAGGAGGGGAGTGTTCCATGGAGATTGGCACTCCACCAAAATCCCCTCCCACTTAAGCCTATCGATGTGTTCCTGAATTCCCTCTCGAGCCTCCTTGGAGTTGGGGTACTGTCGTCTCCTGGTCAGTTGGGCGCTCGATTTCATCTCAATCACCGGGGGTGCATGTTGGTGTGCAAGACCGGGAGGGTTGTCCTCCACCCATACCAATGGACAGTCCTGCTGGAAGTCAGGTGGGTTCTGTTCCTCTTTGGCCTCATCGTATAGCTTCCACTCCAATTCCCGAGGCAGGGTGACTGCCACTATGAGAGTCTCTGGAGCACCGAGTGTGAGGCTTGCGGTCCCTTCCGGGTGGAAGGTGATTTGGGCTTCCAGTTTGCTCAGGAGATCTCGACCTAGGAGGGGCATGGGGCAGTCTGGTATATATAGGAATTCATGTCTTATCTGGTGGCCCCCCATCTGGCATATTCGGGATTGGCAGAAGGGTCAAGCTACTGGAGTTCCAATGGCTCCCACAATGGTGGTTTTCCACTTTGTAAGTGGAGTCACAGGGGTTGTTATTACCGAATGTTCTGCCCCAGTGTCCACCATGAACGTTATTGGTCGGGCCCCCACTTCCGTTATGACCATAGGTTCCCGGGGGCCAAGAGTCAGGGAACCCGGTCGGTCCTATTCTGAGTCAACCCCAGTGAGACCAATGAGGTCCTGGAACTCTGGCTCCTGCTGGAAGTCCCTGGGCAGGTTCCTGTTTGGTGGTGGGTGGTTTCTTTTGTTGGGGCATTCATGCTTCCAGTGACCAAACTCCTTACAATAGGCACACTGGTCAGGCTTTAGGGTCCCTCTTCTCCTGGGTCCTCCTTCCCATGGAGGGCCAGCTCTCTTGGCTGGGTCAGGTCTTCTGAGGGCAGCAGCCAGAAGAGCGGCTTTCTGTTTCATTTTCTGGTCCTTCTCCCTCTGGGTGGTCTGGTCTCGATTAATGTAGACCTTCTGGGCCACTTCCATCAGCTGCGTGATGTTCATTCCTGCAAACCCATCAAGTTTCTGGAGTTTTTGTCAGATGTCAGTATAGGACTGCCCAACAAATGCAGCATTTACCATCCGCTGATTTTCTGCCACCTCTGGGTTGAAGGGTGTATAGACTCGGTAGGCCTCACTCACAAAGGTGCTCTTAGAATTCGCTCAGTGATTCCTCCGGTTTCTGGGTGATCAGAGCAACTTTGTTCATGTTGGTTGGTTTTCTGGCTCCCTCCCGGACTCCGTGGAGGAGAGCTTCCCGATACCTTCCGAGTGCCTCCTGTCCACGCAGGGAGTTGACATCCCAATCTGGGTTGGTCTCGAGTGCTGCTCTCTGTGCCCACTGCTCCACGTCCAAAGTGCCTGCTGGAGCCTGGTCCTGGAGCCACCTCTGGGTCCCAGCTACAATCCAGCATTGTTATTCTGTGTTAAAAAGGGTCAGAAGGAGCTGGCAGCAGTCTTCCCAAGTGGGACGGTGGGTCTGAAAGATGGATTCTAGGAGGTCAATGAGGGCTTGAGGTTTTTTGTAGTAAGGCAGGGTGTGGTGCTTCCAGTTCAGAAGGTCAGTGGTGGAGAAGGGCTGGTAGTACAGGAATGGCTGTCCTGGCTGAACGGACTCATCATCTGTAACCTGCATCCGGCCTCGCACCTCACGCAGGGGCATCTGGAGGGCTGAAGTTGGGGCCTGAGCTGACCGTAGCCGGTGGGTGATGGGAGTGTCGACACCTGGTTGGTCTGGAACTGGCGGTGGGGAGACTGACAGTGTCGGGGTGTCTGGTGGATTTGGAGGTGCTTCAGGAGGTGTCACAGTAGAGTTGTAGGGCAGTGGTGGTGGATCCTCTTCAGGAGCTTCCTTATAGATGGGTTTGGACAGTTTGAAGTCTTTGGTCCTTTCGGCCACAAAAATCCTGCTCTGTCCCTTATTAGTGTAGAACTGGACCCAAGGGGGCATGGTCCAAGCAATCTCTAGCCATGAATCTACATAAGGGAATTGGTCGGGGTGGCTGGGAGTCCTGGTCACAATTTTCCACACTGCTCTCATGGTGGGGAGGTCTAAGGTTCCTGCTGTGGGCCAGTCAACCCCAAATGTGGGCCATGTTCACAGAGGGCCCTAAGTCTGCTGGGACTCAGTGTGATGCCATAATCTCCCAGGAAACCCTTCTTAAAGTTCTTTAACATGCATTTAAGGACTGTAGGCTTAGATTCTACACTACCCATTCTAGACCCTTGAATGGTGTCGCAGCTTAACAGACAAAAGCAGGGGGGTTCTCTCAGGTGTCTGCCTGGCTGCGTCCCTCGCGGGAACTTAGGCATGTCTTGGCTAAGGTGTGCCCGTATAAACCCCCGGGGCCTGGTCGCTCCTTTTAGGGGAGTGAATCACCATTATGCCATATGACGCTGCCACAGAACCGCAGGTGAGGACCCACTCAGGTTCTGTAGCCGTAGCCGTGGAACCAGAAACAGTCACTCTTCGCTCACTCACTCAGACAGGCAGAGGTCACACATTCCTGCCCTGGGAATTCTCTGGACTCAGGAGGTGATCAAGCTCCTCTTCCGTCATCTGACAGGCCTGACTCAGACGGGTCCGAGACCTTACCTGGTCCAATGCCTCCAGACCTGATTTGATTTGTCCATCTCTCCCTTGTGTCTGGCGAGTTCGGGACCTGTGGCCAACGGGAGCTCCCAAGGAGCGACGATATTCCGCAAAAAGGCGGTTGGCGCCAGTTCGCTTCTGTCGCTGAGGTCCCGCTGGTTGGTCGCTGCACCAGTCCCTGAACCTGTGGCTTCAAGGGGCCAGTGTGGTCAGATTTCCCAGTCAGGGAACCAAAATGTTACAGCAAGTGTTAAAGCGAGTGGTCCTGAGGACAAACTGAGCAGTCCACGGGAGAGTGGGAGAATCAAGGTTTATTCGCTGGCGGGCTCAGAGGGGTCTTGCCACCAAATTCTAGCCCCATCTACCCAATTTTTTCCATTTTTATTAAGTTGGGGTGATCCAAGGGGTGGGGTCTCAGGTGACTAATGCCCGCCAGGTAATAGGTTTAGTGTTATGCTGATGTGCCAGGTAATAGGTTTAGTGTTATGTTGATGTGTCAGGTAATAGGTTAGTTAATGGGCCAGGTGTTAGGTTAGTATTATGCTGATGAGGGTCTTCCGTGAGGGGTTGGGGTCTCAGGTGGCTGCTGTCCTAAGTAATAGATGGGGGTTTTCCTTATCAATACTGTAGCCCCAAGTCCAGAAATTATGGTCCAGGTATGGGGGTAGGGTTTAAAAGCACTCCAGTTTGATGTTGTTGTGGGACAACACTTGTAGTGATGTGACCTTAAACTTAGATCTCTTCATATTGAACTATCTTGATATTACTAGCATAAATAATGCTTAATCATGATATATTACTTTTTTAATTTCTGGCTCTATTTGATTTAGTATTTTATTTAGAATACTTGAAATTTATTATCCTTTCTTCTGTGCCCTGCCCCTTCCATCTAGGGTTCTTTTTTGTTTGTTTGTTTTGCTTTCTCTATGTGGCTTCAGTCTAAAACTTTTGTTAATATTATAAAAATGAATTAGAGCAAAAGGACAGGGAAGTAGAACTCTTAATTTCTTTCATTGCCATTAACTTATTAGGTGTTAAAACATAAACTCTCTGAGGACAGTGACTGTGTTTGTTTTGTGTGTTGCTATTATTCTGGTCCCTGGAATACTGCCTGGCACACAGGGAGTTCTCCATAAATATTTGTCAATTGACTGATATCAATGCTTTTTGCCTTCAAAATCTACTTTGTTTAATTTTAATGTTTTAATTCTATGTTTTAAAATATGTTTGATAAATATTTAACAATTATTTAATGTTTAACATTTTCATGTTTATTTTGGGTAGAGTAATGATATATCCCCATTTGTCTGGGACAATCTGGTTTACATCTGTCTTCCAGCCATTATTATTGATAGTGGCCACGTTTCATTTTCAAAAGCATCCTGGTTTTGAAATAAACAATATGATCACCCTACTCATAAGCCACATAGAGTGGATTTTTCTTTTCCACTCTGAGAGTCTGTCTGTTAATAATATTTGGCCATTTACATTTCTTTTTTGTTTTTTGTAATTGACATATTTCGTTTTACTTCTGACTACTGTTTCCTAGTTTTATTTTCTGTTTCTTTTAAAATGCTTTCTGCTAACTCTTTTGATCACTTGCTATGTAGGCTATATTTTCTTTCTTTTTTTCTGTCCTCTAATGCTTTCCAAGGTTTTAGTTTTCCTATTATAATTACCATTTTGATTTTAAAAACATATTCAAATATACAGTTTTAACTTTAATAATTAAAAAAATCTCTAACCCACACCATAAAGAGGACAAATTAATTTAACTTGCTTCTTTATTCTCCTCCTCTCCACTACCGATTTTATGGTTTTCCTGATATCAGATTACACACTTAGACATGTAATTAGTACCTAATTGGATACAGAAAAATAGATACTAACTGGGGAAAGGAGACAAGATGGCAATAAAAATGGCTTCCAGGTCCCTGAACAGTTAAGTCCCCATGTGTGCAGTGAGAGTGGTGGAAATCTCTTCCTATAATTTACATTTCTTGCCCTGCTCTTCTGTTCAAATACATTTTGGTAATAAAATATTCAATAGTTCTAAAATTTGGGTTTTAAAAAATGATCTGCCAGATACCAAGAACAATATTTTATCTATAAATCCCTACATCCAAAAGACAGAAAGATCACAAATCAACAATCTAATAAATTGTTTCAAAGAACTGGAAAAGGATGAGCACAATTCACAATTGCAAAGATGTGGAGATATCCCAAGTGCCCATCAATACATGAGTGGATTAATAAAATGAGGTATATGTATACCATGGAGTTCTACTCAGCCATAAAAAACAATGGTGATCTAGCACCTCTTGTATTATCCTGGATAAAGCTGGAACTTATTCTACTAAGTGAAGTATCAGAAGAATGGAAAAACAACCACCACACGTACTCACCATCAAATCGGTATTAACTGATCAACATTTAAGTGCACAAATAGTAATAACATTCATCAGGCGTTTGGCAGATGGGAAGGGGTAAGAGAGGATGGGCATATACACACATAATGGGTGCAGTGCACACCATCTGGGGGATGGTCACGCTTGAAACTCTGACTCGGGTGGGGCAAAGGCAGTATGTGTAACCTAAACATTTGTATCCCCATAATATGCTGAAGTAAAAAAAAATTCTCCTCAAATGTTTTCCATGAACAGTGTGAGGATCACTGATCTATAGTTTGGATTTAAAAATGAAAAACTAATAAAGAACAATTAAAAATGGTGGTGGGTGAATATAATTTACTCCAAAATTAAGTAAAATACCCAGGCTGATTGATAGAATCATTCTTAGGCTTTATCTTGGTAGCAAAATTATTTTAATGAATTATAATCACTATTTTCCCTGACAATTTCTATTCTTTGTCTAGTTGATTCTGAATTTAAAATTTCCTCCAAAGACCACTGGAGGACTAGTCTTGAGCGTTAAATTTTCTGTTTCTTTTCTGCTCTGGATTCTCTGTTAGACTAATCTTCGATTTATATTTTCCAGTAATTCCTGATGGCATTCTTTCTTGACTTCCTCTGCTATAATGATTCTATTATTTTAAGAAAGTAGATATTTCCTGTCAGTAAGTGAGAATTAGGATAGAGAAAATTAAACATACACGTTGGACATAATCAGCTGGAATTTTCCATATCTACATGCATTATAATGATCATATTTTATAAAAAAAAACTTTTAACTTTGATTATAACATATCTGATGCATTTATGATTTAAAATAAGTATGAAAAGCCTAGGAATAGTATTATACTTTCTTAAGTAATAAAGAATATCAACCTTAAATCAGCAAAACCATAACACTTAATACTGAAACACTGCAGGGTCAATATCAATCAAAGTCAGAAAAACAATAAATATAATTTTTATCACCATGATGATTTAATATAGTTTCAGGAGTTCTGTCCAAATCAATGAGATAAAGCAAAGGCAAATAAGAACATCATTATTTTCAGATATTAACCAGCCAAAAAGTCCTGGAAAATCAACTGAAATGCTATTACAATTAACAAGAGAAAATAAGTTAAACAGGTAAAAATCAGTGTGAAAACCATTAATTTTTTATATTGCAAAATAATCAGCAAAACGGTAAAAGCTCCTGTTCACAATAACAAAATGATAAAATGCATAGAATATAAACTCATCAAGAAATAGGTAATACCCATAAAAGAACACTATGAACATTCAGAGTGAAATGAAGATGGGTTTAATCAATAGAGGAATAGATCATGTTCTTAAGTTACAAAATGGAAATTTTAAAAATGCAATTTGTCTTCAAATGTATTAACACTTTAAAAAATTGCATTAAATACTCCTGCAACGTTATTTCAAGGGATAGGGAGGAATTGCTTTTAGTAACTTATATTAGAAAATATAATAGATCTACAGTAATTAAAACAATGTTGTACTGATATAAGAACTAATGTATAGAATACGAAAATCAACAGAAAATTCTATATTTAAGAACTTTGAATATAGTAAAGGTATATGATATGCTGATGAGGCCCGAGAAATTATTATACTTGAGAACATTCACTTGAAAAATGAAGTTTAGATTCTTATCTCACACTACATATCAATACAGTAAAGATGCTATTTTGTAACTTTCTTCTTATACTTCTCTGTAGTTCCCAAATTCTCTAAAATCTTTCCTTTTGTAAGCCTAAATAATAATTATTATTAAAAAATAAAAATATATAAATATGTTATCCAATTTCAAATATTCAGATTCATTATATCATCCATTTTTTATACATCAGCCATTATCATTTACCTTTTGTCTAAGTGTTAATTTCATCCTCTTGTTTATTACCTACAGAAGCTATATTACGAAAACTCCTAAATGATTACCAAAATATATTGACTATCTTGTAGTGATCATTTTGAGAAAGGACTAATGTGTTAAATTCATTTCTGTTAATTTGTACTTACTTTGAATTGCGTGTTTACAGGGCATAAAATGTTATATGACAGACACAGGTTTTCAAAATGACAAATCATTTGCAACATTATAAATCAAAATTTTACATTAAAAGGTAATAAAATGTCTAAGCATAAAATAAACATTTCAATTCAAGTGTATGTTAAACTATATTGGCTCCTCCTTGCTTACTGTACAAATGCAAACTCCTCCAGGTAGTCATGTAGCCTGGCTTACCTCCCACCACATTCCGAAGCATACAGCCTGTATGATCCAGCCCAACTGAGCTACTGGGGATCTCACAGTTCCTGCCTCTGTGCTTTTTCCCAGTGGAACTTCCTTCACATCCTGCCCCCCCACCATCTCTACCTGTCAAGTCTTGTTCATTCTTCAATGCCTCACTCATCTGGTCTTTTCTCCCTGATATATTTCTCTTCTTATAAACCAGAAGTTCCCCTCTTTCTCTGAACACCCTTCCATTGTTGCTGGACCTCTAAAATGGCACCAAGAGATAAGACACTCCCTTGTATGTGTGTATGTGTGTGTGTCTGTGTCTGTGTGGGGTTTGGGTGTATGTATGGGTGTCAGTGGATGTGTAGCTGAATTTTGCCTATTTTTCATCTCATAGCAGATTTCTTGGCACAGAGTAAGTGCACAATAAATATCTATTAAATTAAATAGCAATATTAAACAATTGTTTAATGCATGACTTTTTTTCTGGATCATAGTTTCCTATAAAGGAGTAACAATTTCTTGGACTTTTTTAAGGGACTCACACTGCATTGCAAATAGTATGGAAATGCTGCAGTGTAAAAATAGTAGCCCATTCAATATGACAGTAATGAATGGAGCAAAAGCAGGTTGCAAAGATTTATCATTTTGTTTGTCATATGATATATTTTCATAAAATTTAAAAAAAATAAGAAATACTTTTTGGGAATACTTATCCTAGGCAATGTTAAATATAACTTTTCTTGTGTAGTATATAAGAAAATACAAATAAAATAGTTTGCTGTGACCACTAACAAAGAATGATTTCATGCATTATGTAAAATGGAGCCCAATCAGCATATCTGGTATCTGCATTATCTCTGTGCAACTGTCATCATTCATGTGTTTCTTCGTTCTGTTTATTTTACTCTCCTCTGTATAGTAGATCAGTCAATTCTTTGTCATTTTATTGGGACACTGTATTTTGCTATTGGTGCTTTACTCACATAGCACAGGGTTAATTCACATTTAAAATAAAAATATTTATTTTTCATTTTATACATAGTTCAATTACCAGTCTCTCCTAATATGTTACAATAATATTTAGATACAATTTAATCAAATGTGTTATTGATAAGAAGATAATTACCTAATACTTTTAGTAAAAAAATATTTCCATCACCTAGAAAGCTTATAGTCTTATTATTTTTCTCATTATTACTTTTGTTTTACAAGTTCACTAACTTGGTATAAATATTATAATAGTGTAGATATCCTTGGTCAGGAATATTATAATATTCTATTTCTGAAGTAGAATTCTTCAGGCTATATGGAAGGGTCCAGAAGTGTCACCATTTGAATTTTTGCTAAAAATGCATCCTCATCTCCACAAGTTAAATGCTTAGGAAACACAAAATGCCCTTAGTTGCCAGGATAATTGGCTTCACTTTAGTGTGTCTTAGATGTCTTAGTTATTTTCAGTGGTCTGTCTGAGTTAAATGCTTGTTATTTTTTAAAAACTGACACAAGTAAAGGCAATGTAACATTAAGTTCTGCCTTATTAACTTTGGCAGTGTGTTTCTCAGAGCAATACTGCCACTAAGAAATCTAACTTATTAGGCTTGACTCTTTCTTCTGTCCAAATGCTTTCATGCATTCATTCATTCATTTATTCATATAACAGATATTTATTTGTGCCTGTTGATTTCTATGCACTATGCTAAAAAGAACAGAAGTGTCCTAATCATCAAGAAATTAAATATAGTAGGGGAAATATATTAACAAATAATAGTAATAAATGTGGTATGTGTAATTTATTAAACCATTCAACAAAAACTATATTGAACACCCACCAGGTGTGCCTGGTATTATAGTACAAACTAGAAATAAGATTGTAAGCAAACAGACATTTATGGAGTTTGTGGTCTAGAGAGCTATTTAAGAAACAAATAGAAGATAAAATTGGTAGTCATTGGTAGTTATCAACGCTGGGTGATATAAGGAATGGTTTGGTGTTTGAAGAACACACAAGCAATTGCTTTCAATGTTCTATCATGAGTTTGTTTATTTGGTTATTCATTTGTTTATATTTAACAGACACATAAAATTTGCAATATGCTAGGCTCTGTTCTAAGCAGCTTTCCATTCATCTAATCCCCCATAACAACCCTACTCTTGCTTACCCTTATCTTGCAAATGAGAGGCCAAGTAACTTTCCCAAGGTCACAGAGCTATTAAGTGGTAGCACTGAAGCTCTAACCCAGGCAATATGGCTCAAGAATCATATTTCTAAACACTACTATAGGCTGCCTCTCACATGTGACTGGGAGGGCCTATTGCTATGGAAAATGTCAAGAAATGAATAACTCTGGTGGGGAAGATGTCAATCTGAAGTACTTAGAGAATATTCTTTTGGTAGATAGTTTGTTGGATGAGAGTCTTAAATTTAAGAAAGAGTGCTAGGCTAAAGGTGGAGATTTAGGGGTTGCCAACTTATAGGTATTAGTGAAAACCCTAAGAAGCAGGTGAGGTCACTTAGTGGTTCCCAAACACTACTCCACAGACCACTTCAGATCCATGTTGAAGTGTATAGTAGGTCTTTGCAAAATAGAGCAATGAGGATTGTTGAGGGTTTTAGTGCTCAAATTCAGTCTTTACCCTTACATAATTATGGTGCATGAAGAATGCACACAAAGAACCTAGCTAGCTAACACCTAAAGTCAAATGGACCCTATTACTCACTCTACGCATCTGAAACTTGGAATCTCCCAAAGGAAATAGCTGTCTACTTGCGAAACCCTGTCCTACCTACTCAGTTACAAGCTAAGAACCTGGGGGACATGGCCACCCAAATTGCGTACCACTTAAAAAAAAAGGAATACAGCCTAAAGAATGGCCTGTGCAGGAAAGACTTAAGATGATAATATTGATAAATTATCTAATATGCGAACATACTGAGTGATATTTACATGCCTGGCAAGAGCTTGAAACTAAATTAGTGACAGGACATAGAAAATTAAGCAAATAAAATAAACACAATTACTAACTTACTAGAAAGTAGAGTTGTCATACAGCAAAAGTAATCATAGTGTATTATGTGGCCTAGTTTTTACAGACAAAATAATGTAAACAAAGGGTTTTATAACCAAACTTATTATATACCCATTTTGATGAAATGAAGATGAAAAATTGGGAGGGAGTCAGGAGGGTATTGGGTGAAAGAGTAAAAATGAAATAAATTTTTATCTTCCAAAATAGCAAGTCAATGGACAATGATTAAAACTAAAAGAAAAAAAAAAAAAGAACTGTCAAATTTATTTAGATATAGAGAAATAAATACCAAGTTATCAGTTAAGAATTGAGAATGCTGGTTTCCAGTAAGAAAGGAGGACAGGTTGGGGATCACTGTTTTTCATAACACAATTTGTGGTCCTATTAGATTCTAATTAACTATGTGCATATGTAATTTTTATTTAAAAGCTAAATGACGTGTAAACTTGCAGGGAGGGGGGAACAAAATAAAAGTCGTGAATAGCAGCATTTCTATTTGCAAAGATTGAAATAGTGAGCTCATGAAAGATAGAGTTGAAATATTCCACCACATGCAGAAGGTTCTAGTATCCAGAAAACAAAGTTTCAAGAGAAAAGGGGAGCGGAGGGATGGGGAAGATAAAAAAAGATTGAATAAGATTGAATGGATTTTTAGCATGACAAAAATGATAGATATGTATCCCATACCCTGGCTCATTTTAGTAAAATTTAAGATTATCAAAGACAAAGAAAAATTTCTAAAAGCTTCCAAAGAAAAAGAACAGATTACCCAAAAAAGAAATGATAATCAGATTGACATCTGACTCCTCCACAAAAGCCCTAGAAATAAAAGACAATGAAGAAATATTTCCAAAATACAGAAAGAATAGAACCCTGATTTTAGAATGTTATATCTTCCTAGAATGTCATTTAAATGTAAGAGTGAAATTAAAACATTCTTATGCATTCAAAGCCTCAGAGGTTTTATGTAATAAAGATCCCCTGAAAGTATTCTTTAAGGAAATATTACAATAAAAAGTAGAGTACTGCTAGAAATATGAAAAAATGGACAATCAAGTAACTTGGTAAAGTTATTGTGGTATAGAAGAGCAAGAACTGAAATTAATTTTTTTTTAAATAAAAGAAAGTAAGAAGGAAAAGAAATAGAAGAAAGGCTGAGAGAGAGAGAAAGAGAGAGAGAGACATACAATGGAAATCCACTTCAAAACAAAACTAAAATTGTAGAACCTAAATTCTACCAACACAGTAGCAGAACCAAAAAGGGAGAGGTGAAAAGGTTGAAAATATTTATCTCATTTGAGGGAATATATAGATACCAGTAAGTTCATAAAATTGTCAATAAAAATTAACCTTGCATGTGTCTTAAAAAGTGACAATAATACAAAAAAGAAAAAATTAATATATAATATTTTAATCAGTAAAATAAAACTTGATTTACCCAATGCAAAACAGAAAAAAAATGAAAAACAAAAATATGTAAAGAGAAAATTTTAAATAAGGTAGAATTTTTAAAGTCCCACTATACCAACAAACATAATAGCTATAAATAAATTCAAATCTCCAATAAAAAAGAGACAACTAGATTAGATTTAAAAAGCAGTATCCATCAATAGATTGTCAGAGTAATACAAAATAAATTTACAAATTTTATACACATTTTTCTAAACAGCAAATAGAAACTATCACATTTTTGATACCAGCAAGCACTATAAAATATATGGGAATTAACAAAGAATTTCTAGGACCTCTTGAAAAAAATTGCAAAACTCTATTAGCAGACATAAGTGATCTGAATATATGAAAAGCTATTCTGTGCCTGTGTAAAGAATTACTTGATATTATTAAGATGTCTAGTCTTCAAAAATTATGTATAAAAACAATGCAATCACAATTAAAATCTAGCTAGAGTTTTTTAGAGGAATACAAAATGCTATTACAAAACTAAAATAACAGATGTAGATCCATTAATAACTATTTTAACTTTTAAAAAACTGAGCACAATTTGTGACAGAGCTTAGCACCTAGCCTACCAGCTTTCAGACACACTAAAATTCTTAAACAAATCAATGAAAATATAATCTTTAAATAAAGTATATGTGTGAAGAGGTTTGAATACATCCAAATGTATTCATTTATTGAAAAAAGAAGATCCTAAACAAAGGTAACAAACAATGACAATATGGAAGAAGATATCTACAACATCTAAAGTTGACAAGGAAATGATATATGGTGTGATTAAGAAGAACTATGTCAAGAAAATAAGAAAGACAGAAGAAACACAAAGTTGCTATAACAGACATTTAAGAAAAGGGGAAGTCCAAATGTTAAATAATGACATGAATGATTGAATGATACTCAATTTCCATCATAATAAATCAAAACAATGAGATCTCATTTCATTATTAACTCTAAAGATTGGAAAAAATTAGAAAGTTGGCAAAGATGTAAGGAACAAAAACCATCATGCTTCAGCTCACGTTTTGTAGAAGGATGTAGCTATTCTGGTGAATAATGTGGCAGTTCTTAGTGACATTAAGGAAAAGTATGGCCTATCCCCAGCAACCCCTCTACTAGAATTTCCTCTCCAAAGAAATTCTGAACCAGGGACATACAGGAGTATGCATATTGCAAGAGAGTTGGAGGCCGCCTAGATGTCCCACAGTTGGGAACACTAAACAGAATAATGGTGGAGGATGCCTACTACAAAACATTATTCAGCTTTAGAAGAAATAAGTTTCTTAAGATGTGTCCAAAGAACAAAGATGTGTCTTGAAAACACAGTGTGGAGTAGGTAAAAAACAAAAAGGGATCTATGGTAAAATAACTTTTATATAAATTAAAAATACATGTAAGAATGTTATCATAAATTTTACATATTAAACCACTGTCCATACAGGGAAAGCAATTGAAGAGAAATTGTGTAGAAAGGAATATTCTACCATAACAAGAGCGGAATCTTGAGGTGACCGTGGCTGACACTGTGCCATGAACTCCACAGACTTACTCCACACTCTAGCTGAGAAGGAAGGAAGGGGAAGAAGGGAAAAAGGAAGGAGAAGGAAAGAAAAGAGGGAAGGAGAAGATAAAGTACAAACTTAAACATACAGATTAAATACCTACCACTTTCTAATTAAGTTAGTCTGGCTGTTTTCAAATTATGACATAATTCATGCATAAAATAATTTTCTTACCTTCTTAAACTTATGGAGTTACCAGAACACACAAGTTTCTGCAACACTACGGTTATTATAGATGCTCCTTTGTTGACTGAAGCAGGGGGATGAGAACCTAATAATAGACTGACGACATCCCCCTCAAACACCCTGGGACCCAGTTACTATGTGTAAGAAGTCTGGGGACCTTGAGGCAAATGTATTAGCAGAACTTCTAAGACAATTAGCCCCTGGACTAAGTTAGGTAGTAGAATCTCTGATTTGGGGGTAAATTATCATAGCCCCATTTTATCACTAGGTAAGGCAGTAGTTTTCTAAAACATGCTTTTGTTCAAAACCTTAATTCTTAATTCCTTCATGTGACCATCTTTTTGGATTAGTGTAAAATGTTGCCAACACTCTTAATATAATCAATTGTATTCAATAATCATTATTGTGGGGTTATATTATACTTTTGTAATGGAGGTTTTAGATTCCAAAATAAGTGGGATACCTTCATGAAAGAATTTTTAATCTTGGAGAAGAGCTCATGTGGGGCATTTAAAACAAGGAATAGAGACAGGAATTCCAGAAAGCAGTGAAATTTTCTTAAAGTGACAATCAGCAGGCTAAGGTAAACATTTGCAAAGGTGGTAAATGTCATGAGAAGACAAGGAAAGACAAGCATTAAAAAGTAACAACAACAAAAATAGAATAGGGGAACGGAAAATTAATAAAATATTTGCTCAAGTAAATGTACTCATTTCATCCAACAACATTTGATCGCCTACTCTGTGACTGGCTCCGTGGGAACACGCTGTGAATAAAACATTACCTCCGAACAGTCTTGTGTGGAAGACAGGAGGAAAAATAATGAAGATTTGATGTGTTAAATGTGGTAATAAGGGTATAAAAATGCTGTGGGAAGACAATGGAGAAAGTAATTAATTCTTACCACAGGGATTACAAAAGGATTCAGAGTGACATTTTACCCCCAATACAAAAATGAACAGCAAAGATTATTTGAGGATAATCATTAAGTAAATAATATATTATTATAATTTATTACTATTTTACAGTTACTAAAGACTCCTCATTTTAGAATGACCCCCAGCTAGTGTAAATATTTAAATTATTTTTTTCAATTATTGTGGGCTAACTTCATTTTGTCTGAGTCTTCTGGTGAAAATATAATTTCAAAAGATGACTTTTTCTATATGTTCTTACCAAGATGTTTGAACAAATAGTTTCTCTAAATTAGCCTAAAATCATTCCTCTTTTAGGAATTAGAAAATTCATTCCTTTCAACAATAAGATTAGTTTCATTACAATTTAACAACTCCTAAGGCATTGCTCCAATCAACCCAGCATAATTTTAATTAACACAAGTTTAGTATAAAATGCATAATACCATAGTATTAATATTAGCTCAATTTGACTTTGAAGATAACAGAGCAAGTGATAAAAAATAAAGTAGACGTCATACAGGTTAACGTACAGCACAGTGCCTGGCAGGCCATAAGTATTTTCTGATTAAATAAATAAATCATAAGATACCAACATGAACAATCTGAGTATTTAAAATGAATTTACTAAATTAATTTAGAATGAGATCAAACTACTTACTGAAATTGAATTGATCATTTGTCTGAGTAACTCAAATATCTATCAGATCCTGTAGTCAAAACAATTTTCCATGTAGATGAAGATTTAGTCTTCATTATCATGTAGAAAATAATCCTAATGATAGTTAGCATTAATGAGTTGTATTTGGATAGACACTAGTTCAGGAGGAGAACAGCTCAAATCTTTTCTGAATAACAGCAGTCATTGGTTCTCCACTCCTCATCAGTATTTTACTGGTTTAGAAACTATTGAATTTTCATCAGCCAACTTATATGTAAATAGCAGTAGTAGGTGATATGCTGAATTTTCCCCATGATGAGAGCAAAAGAAGAAAAACACGCAAGAATTCTTGTGAACACAAAGCTAACACCGAACAGAAACTATAATATTAATATATGCAGATGGTGTAAGATGCTAGCATCTCCTTTTGTATAATTCATTACCTGTTTTCATTTAAAAAGAAGACATCATGACAAATTCAGAACTCCCTTTGAAATCAAAACCTAAATGCTTCAACCTGAACTTAAAAATGTGTGCTTAGACTTTCTTTTAGAACTAGAAAATTGAGTCCTGAGCTGTCATTGTTTCCAAATTGCATTTCAGTTTCCCAGAAGACAGAGTAAAAAGGAGAAAGAAAAAAAAAGCCACTTACTAGAAACCACAACAGTTTGAAGAGTTTTGCTTTGCTGTCGTTTAAAATGAAAGGCCCCTTAAAAGATAACACAGGTAACTCTTGCAGGGAGGACACTGAAGACTCAAAGTCGCCTGTCAGAAGACTCATAGTACCACCCTCATATAAAATAGTTCCTTCAGAAGACAAAAACATAGCATGAAAATATACAGGTTTGGTGACCAGAACCGTATTTCCTTCTCAACTTTAGTAATCGAGGTTTATTCCATCAGTGACTTCAAAACTGTCTCAATGTTTTGATATTTTAAAAATATATTTATAGTAGATATTTATATATTTATTTTGTTCAATCATTGTGCTAAAGGGTTAGCAAAGGGTGAGGATCAGATATATGACCTACCCAAAGCAGGTCTGAGAAATTTCCACATTAACAGTCTTCCCACAGGTGCAAGTTAATGATAGTAGAGCTCTTGGTGCAAGCAACAGAACCAACTGGCTGCCACAAACAAAAAGGAAATTATTGGAACAATATAAAATCTGCAAATTGGAGCGAGGTAGTTCTAGAAAAATGTGTGAGAGCCAAAGGGATTCCGAAAGCTAAGTGATATGAACATTCAGGCCAACGTTGCACACAGCAGTTGGATGCTCATGGCCACAGCACACCACACCTTCTTTCAAAGCCCTACCATGATGAGTTCTGTCTGCCAAGGGATGAGGAGAAAGGAATCTTCCCATTCAGCTTCCATAACAGAAGCAGGGAATACTATTGGGCATATGCCCAATATACTATGCCCAATATAGTTTTTCTAAAAAGAAAGACAGATATGAGATGTTGAACAGAAACAAAAACAAGAAAGTACAAGAAAAATATGTCTAGGGCATTGTTGTTCCTGTTTGTTCTGTAAAAGATATGAAATATGAAGAAAAGAGCAAAAAACATAAAAGCCTTCTCTTTTGGGCTCACTTTATTATCTTCCAGAGTCCTCCAACACTATATGCATTTTGGACCTTAATTTGAATGACTGCAATGCATTTGAATATCTTAGATGAAAGACAGTTTTCAAAACATCAGCTCAATCAACTAAAATTTCAACAAAACCTTAAACATATTTACACATATTTTATAAATGACAACATGACACTAAACTGTCAGATAAGATGTGAGAGAAACAATAAACTAATCAGATATTCTGTTAACATGGTATCCATATCTTTGGAAAAATAGAGAATGACTTTGAGTATGATACCGTATTTTAGGGAAAATAGTTGTCATTGAAATAAATCTCTGATTTATAGACCAAAAAAGTATGGAAATATGAAAAGGTTAAAAGTACAGCCTAAATACCTAATAATAAATAACACGCTAGTTAAAATTTCCTCATAATGGATAAAATAAGACAAAAATCTAGTACAGCTAGAGTCCTTTGGAATTAATTGTAAAAGAAATTAACCCACAGAAATAATTTTCAAACATTTTTTTTTCCTTTTTCTACAATGGCTCCTTAGGACTGCTCTGGATGCCTAAGTTTGAAAATCCCAGCCCAGACCCTCAACTTTCTCATCTGAAAAATGGCAAAAATAATCCCATCATTGGGTTGAGATAAGGATTAAATAAGGCACCATAAACAAAACATTTAAAATAACACTTGACATATTGTGAATCACTCAATAAATGTGAATAATTATTATTACCTAAGTAAGAAATCCAAGTTCAGTGGACTTTAGTACATTAAAAATTAAAACATTTTTTCATAATTATTAGACCTTTACTCTTCCTAATTGCTTGTCAAGACACCCTAGTGATGAAAATCATTTTAGAGTTTATGTTGTACTATCTTTCTAACCCCACGCCAAAAAGTTCTGATTATACAGAGTTTCATCAGTTACTTCAAAGTATCTGTCTTAGCTAACTATTCTGATCTGTTTCCAAGTTTAACATATTTTGGTTATTTGAAATGTTTAATTCAACATTTTAAAAAAGAAATTGGACCTGATCTACACCTGGTATTATTTATTATTCCAAATTATTTGACTCTCATCCAATTTTAAACCCCCATCTGTAAAAAGTACTGGCAAGCAGAAAAAATATATATGAAACCATTACTTGTTACAATAATAATATGCTCTCTCCTTTCCTGAGCTCTTATTGCTCTGCCCCATAGCATAATTCCAAAGTTATGTGGAACACAATAGCAATCTGATGATTGTCTACTCATGGTTGTCCAATAGTTTTCAGGAAAGAAAGTATAATACTTTTATGATAACAAAGCAAAGTGAAAGAAAATGGATTTAAAGATGCACTTTGTCATGAAAAATGAAATGCCTCATTACCTGAACCCATAGCCGTTGATCCTGTTTATTAAAGTCTAATACAGAACAATCTATTAACATTAATAGTCTTTTGTAATCCTTGCCGGCTGAAGTTCCATAATTATTACACTTTCTCTCAAATACTCTGGAGCCCACCCCCAGCTTGTATTTAATCTAATTCTATGCACTCAGCTTACAAATATTCCAGCTGTTTCTCCAAGGATCTTACGTGCAATATTGTTTTTATCAAAACACTATTAATCAGTGCCCCTAGACTTGAAAAATACCTATAAGTAATTTTTACTTGTGTGTAGGAAAAGAAAATTGCAGAACTATAGAATGTACAGTTGAATGGGACCCTGAAAATATTATAGCTCAACCTCCTACCCAAAGCTAGAATCTTCTGTACAAAGCACTCCCAGACTGCAAATAACTCATCCCATTTCTAAATATCTTTGCTATTGAAATTGTTTCGGTTTAATCAGGTTCTATCTGCCATCCCGAAACTTCTGGATCTTCTCTATAGTGCTTCACAAGCACATCTAATCCTTTTCCTACATGACATTACAAAAAATGTGAAGATGGTGATTATATCACCCCTCCCCCTCCAAAATATGTTTGAAATACAGGCAAATCTCATTTTATTGCACTTTGCTTTATAACGTTTCATTTTATTGCATTTTTCAGATATCACATTTTTTACAAATGGAAGGTTTGTGGCAACCCTGTGTCAAGCAAATTTATTAACATCATTTTTCCAACAGCATGTGCTTACTTCATGTGTCTGTGTCACATTTTGGTAATTCTCATCATATTTCAAACTTTTTCATTTTTATTACATCTGTTATGGTGATCTGTGATCAGTTATCTTTGATGTTACTATTATAATCGTCTTGGGGTGCCACGAACCATGCCCATGTAAAACAGGAAACTTAATTGATAAATGCTGTGTATGTTCTGACTGCTTCACCAACTGTCTGTTCTTCCATCTCTCTCCCTCTCTTCCAGCCTCGCTATTCCCTGGGCCAAAATAATATTGACATTAGGCTAACTAATAACCCTACAATGGCCTGTAAGTGTTCAAGTGAAATGAAAAAGTCACACAACTTTCATTTTAAATCAAAAGCTAGAAATTATTAAATTCAGCAAAGAAGGCAGGTTAAAAGCTGAGATAGGCTGTAAGATTGGTCTCTTGTCCCAGTTACCCAAGTTGTGAATGCAAAGGAAGAGTTTCTGAAGGAAATTAAAAGTGCTACTTCAGTGAACACATGACTGATAAGACTGTGAAGCAATCTTATCACTGATATGGAGAAAGTTCCAATGGTCTGGATAGAAGATCAAGACAGCCACAACATTCCCTAAAGCCAAAGCCTAATCCAGAGCAAGACCCTAACTCCTTTCAATTCTATGAAGGCTGAGAGAGGTGAGGAAACTGCAGAAATTTGAAATTAGCAGAGGTTGGTTCAAGAGGATTAAGGAAAGAAGCCGTTTCTATCACATAAAAGTGTAAGGTTGATGCAGCAACTGCTGATGTAGAAACTGCAGCAAGTTTATCCAGAAGATCATTGATGAAGGTGGCTACACTGAACAACAGATTTTCAATGTAGATGAAACAGCCTTCTAGTGAAAGAAGATGTTATCTAGGACTTTGAAAGCTAGAGAGGAGAAGGACCTTCATACCCAGAAAGAAGTCAATGCCTGGTTTCAAAGTTTCAAAGGACAGACTGACTGACTCTCTTGTTAAGGGATAATGCAGTTGGTGACTTTAAGTGGAAGCCAAAGTTTATTTATCCTTCCAAAAATCCCAGAGCCCATAAGAATTATACAAAGTCTATTCTGCCTGTGCTTTATAAATGAAACAACAAAGCCTGGATGACAGTACATCTATTTAGAGCATGGTTTACTAAATAGCTTAAGCCCACTGTTGAGACCTACTGCTCAGAAAAAAAGATTCCTTTCAAAATATTACTGCTGATTGACAATGCACCTGGTTACCCAAGTGCTCTGATGGATCTCTACACAGAGATTAATTTTGTTCTGATGCTTGCTAACACAACGTTCATTTTGCAGTCCATGGATCAAGGAGAAATTTTGGCTTCCAAGTCTTATTATTTAAGAAATATAACTACTAAGCTTGTCATAGATGGTAAGTCCTCTGATATATCTGAGCAAAGTAAATTGAAAACCTTCTGGACAGGATTCACCATTCTAGATGCCATTAAGAACATTTGTGATTCATGGGAGGAGGTCAAAATAGCAACATTAACAGGAGTTTGGAAGAAGTTGATTCCAATCCTCCTCAGTGACTTAGGGGTTCAGAACTGCAGTGGAGATAGTTATTACAGGTGTAGTAGAAATAGTAAGAGAGCAAGAATTAGAAGTGGAGCCTGAAGATGTGATTGAATTTTTGCAATCTCATAATAAACTCAAATAGATAAGGAGTTGCTTCTTATGGATGAGCAAAAAACCACTTGGTTTTTTGAGACAGAATCTACTTCTGGTGAAGAAGCTATGAATATTGTGGAAATGACAGAACAAGGATTTAAAATATTACATCAACTAAGTTGATAAAGTAGTAGCAGGGTTTGAGAGGATTGACTACAATGTTGAAAGAGATTCTACTGTGGGGTAAAATGCTATCAAGCAGCATTACATACTACAGAGAAATCTTTCATGAAAGGAAGAGTCCACCAATGCAGCAAACTTCATTGTTGTCTTATTTTAAGAAATTGTCACACCCACTTCAACCTTCAGCAACCACCACCCTAATCAGTCAGTAGCCATCAACATCGGGGAAAGATCCTCCACATGCAAAACGATTATGACTCGCTGAAGGTTCACATGATCATAAGCATTTTTTACCAATAAAGTATTTTTAAATTAAGGTATGCACATTGTTTTTTAGACATAATGCTATAGTGTAAACATAACTTTTATATGCACTGGAAAATAAAAAAAATTCATTTGACTGACTTTATTGTGATATTCACTTTATTGTGGTAGTCTGGAACCAAAACCACAATATCCCCAATGTATGCCTGTAATGGACTTATTATCTTTAAAAAGAAATAGGACTCAGTCTGTACCCCTAAGTTTCCACTTCTATAGTCTAAATATTTTCAACTCTTTTGTTCAGCTCCTTTTGTGGGTAATTCATTCAGAATTAAGGGGTTATTCTTGGCTTCTCATTTAAGAAAGAGAGGTATGAAAATCAAATCTGTTTGGGCTAATTTTGTTCTCTTTTATTTTTAGGATTTAGCAATGCTGGAGCCTGTATTGGGTTGAATGGTGGCCCCCCCAAAAAAAAATGTCTACATCCTAACCCTTGAAAACTGGGAATGTGACCTTCTTTGGAAAAAAGGAATATTTACAGATGTAAGTAAGAATCTCAAGTTGAAATCAGCCAGATTTAAGGTGGGCTTTCAATTCAATGGCACGTAGTCTTATAAAAGTCATACAGGGGAGAGACACATGGAAAAAATAGGAGAAGACACAGAGAAGGCCATATGCAGGCAGAGGCAGAAATTGGAGTTATGTAACCACAAACCAAGGAACACCTCCAGAGCCACCAAAAGCTGAAAGAGGCAATAAAGAACTTTTTCCTAGAGCCTTCCAAGGGAGCATAGTTTTATTTTGGAGCTCTGAGTTCCAGAACTGTGAGAGAATAGATTTCTATGATTACAAGCCACCCAGTTTGTGGTAATGTAATATGGCAGCCCTAGGAAATTGATACAGAGCTCTCCAACATTTGGCATTCCCAAATCTATAAAACAGAGCAACCCCCTTGGTCCCAGGATAACATTTCCCTGGTTTTCATTTAGGATTTTTAATCTCATTCTTAATGCTTACTATGAGAGAAGGTCAAAGAATTAACTTTGGATTCAAGATGCCAACAAAAGCTCAGCTGAATCTGTAAAATCATAGGTATGAGCTCTTTGTGTCCTAAGATGCTAAATGCTCATGAGCTGAAGACACCGGTGTAAGGTTTTTGGAGTGTTCGGGCGCCAGGGAAAGAAAGACGAGCAGAGTTAAAAGGGTTAAGTAAAGAGGCTTTATTGGGGCGCTCCCAGGTGGGGGTAACGAGTCCCTAGAGAGAGAGAGAGAGAGAGAGAGGGACCCGGGCGAGCCTCCCAGTCCCACGAGTGGAACTCGAGACGCCGCCCCGCCCAGAAGTCTGAGTGGGTTTATATAGGTTTTTAGGGTTGGGGGATGGGAGCTTCTTCGGCCAGGAGATGTCCGTGGCGAGAGGAGTAAGGAATGTCTTTGTTTCAGTTTGGGGGCGGGTATTGAGGAATAGGAGGGGCCTCTTCTTTTTTCATTAGGGAAGGGAGGGGTACCTGCCACCAGCCTTACAACCAGGAGAACTCCAAGTTAAAATAAGAGTAAATGTCACACTGGAGGCTCACTTCCTCTGCCTCTCTTGATTATGCTTCTGCCACTAGTCATGAAATATGGGTTATTAGAGGAGGAGGTTGTGAAATTGTGTAAAGGAGAAAAAAGTGTGTACCTACAGACACACACACACACACACACACAATTTAATATACAATCTTATGGGTCAATTATTCACCACTTAAGGATCAATAGCTCCGTATTAGTTTGCTAGGGCTGCCATAACAAAGTACCACAAACTGGGTGGCTTAAATAGCAGAAACTGTTTGTCTCACAGCTTTAAAAACTAACAGTCCAGGATCAAGGTGTCAGCAGGGTTGGTTCCTTCAAAGGCTGTGAGGGAAAATCGGTTCCATCCCTTTTCCCCAGCTTCTGATGGTTTGCTGGCAATCTTTGGCATTCCCTGACACGCAGAAGCATCACCCCAATCTCTGTCTTCATGTTCACATGGCATTCTCCTTATGTGTCTGTCTCCAAATTTCCCATCTTTATAAGGACGCCAGTCATAATGGATTAGAGGCCTGACCTACTCCATTATGACCTCATCTTAACCAAATACATCTACAATGACCCTATTTCCAAATAGGCTCAAATTCTTAAGTACTAGAAGTTAGGAATTTAACAGATGAATTTCGGGGCAGGCACAATTCAACCGGTAATAGCCCCCCAAATTAATTACCCTCGAAGTATGCACTGTGTGTTCAGAATTGTTCTCATTGTCATATGAAATAGAAAAAATTGTGTCATGATTTCTACTTTCAAAGAATTTCCTTGAATGGACATATGAAACAGTCACTGAAAAAAATTAAGATTATTTAATTTGTGTGACTTTAGATATTGAAAGTTCCCTAGTAAGGAACAAACTTTTTTTTTAATATGTCATAGACATTAGAAAAATTAGTTCAAATAGACATTAGAGCCGGGTGTAGTGGCTTATGCCTGTAATCCCACCACTTTGCAAGGCCAAGGTGGGAGGATTGCTTGAGGCCAGGAGTTAAGAACAGCCTGGGCAACAGAGCAAGACCTTGTCTATAAAAAACAAAAAACAAATAGGCATTAGGGAAAGAATGGTCTCAATGAGATATGTGCATATGCATGTTCATAGCACTATTTACAATAGCCAAGAGGTAGAAGCAACCCCAATGTCCATCACCAGATAAATAGATAA
The DNA here is from genome assembly GCA_028533085.1 of Varecia variegata. Classification (NCBI taxonomy): domain Eukaryota; kingdom Metazoa; phylum Chordata; class Mammalia; order Primates; family Lemuridae; genus Varecia; species Varecia variegata. The sequence continues at coordinate 42,090,353 of CM052439.1, read as the reverse complement.
ACAAAATGTGGTATATGAATACCATGGAATATTATGCAGCCTTAAAAAGGAAGGAAATCCTGTCAAACACTATAATGTGAATGAAACTTGAGGAATCATTGCTTACTGTGTATAGAGTTCCAGTTCTGCAAGAGGAAAAAGTTCTGAAGATCTGTTTCACAGCAGTGTGAATACACTTATTATTACACTGTATTTAAAAATGGTTGATATATGAAATTTTTTTATATGCTTTTTACCAAAATAATATAAAAATAATAAAATAACTGAAGCAAAGAACTGAATAGATGGGCTTTAATAACAGATTAGACACAACTGAAGAAAATAGCCAATTTGAATATAAGATATATATATATACTCTAAAAATTGAGAAGAAAGTAATAGTAAATAGGGAAAAGCAAACAGAAGCACAAGGTATAGAATAATTAAATCTGACACATGTGGAATTGGGATCCTAGAAGGAAAGAGGAGAGAGAGAGTTGCAAAGGCAGTATTTAGAAATTTCAAAACTGACAATGACATGCCATGCTTTTCAGGAGCACGTAAAACCCCAAGAAAACTAATAAAAAGAAAACCATAACTAGGACCATAGAAGAAATCTATTAAAAGCCAAAGACAAGATCTTAGAACCTTATATAGAAAAAAGAGGGCTTTCAAAGGAGCAACTCTCTCGCCAAGGACCAACTTCTCAATAAAAAGCAGCAGAAACCAGATGATTAAGTACTCATAGGATATAATACACAGCTAAACTGGAATTCGTTATCACCCAAAAATGAAAAGGAAAGTGCAGATTAAATAACAGAAAACATAAATTAAAAGGAGAAGGACAGTCAATGGTAGGATACATCTTATTGTATGTAAATCACACAACCATATGATTTAGCATTGAAACCAAAAGTTAGACACAGAAATCATGTCAACTGAGAACTCTATAATAATGTGTCTAATAATTAGTGCATATATGTTAATAAGGAAAAATGAACTTAATTGGTACCAAATAATTTTCTCATTCTTTAGTTGGGAAAACTTTTTCCTTGTAAGAGTGACAAAAACACAAATGTTCATCAAGGTCACGAAAGATAAGGTAAGATTGAGGAAATACTAAAGGCTGGAGGCAACTAAGGAAAAATCACTCCAAACTTCATGGGGATCCTGGATCAGAAAAGAACATTAATGAAAAACTGGTGAATAAAAAAATCAATAATTAAAATAATATTTTAAAATAAATAGTGAAAATAAAATTAAAAGTCTGTAATTTAGTTAATATTGTCCCAAAGTTACTTTTCTGTTCTTGATAATTACACTATGGTAAAATAAGATGTTAACATTAGGGGAGGAAGGGATTATAAGCACCTTCTTTGATCTGGTTTTGTACCTTTTCTGTAAATCTAAAATGTGTTCATAATAAAAATTTTAAAATAAACATTAGGAAAGGTACTTGCAACAGCACATACACTGCTGTACTCAAGTCCTAGTGTCACCACTTAGTAGCTGTGTAATTTTGAAAAAGTCACTTAGCCTCTCTGACACCCATATTACTCATATGTAAGTTGGAGATACTAACAGCATATACTTCATATAGTTGTTGAGGATTAAATGAGATAATATTGGTAAAGTGCCTGGCACATAACCAGGCACTGTAGAATTGATAGATAAAATTAAATAACTTACTGCTTAGAAGAATTGCTGGCTAGTTAAGTATGCAATTAAGTGGAGTTGCAGTTGATTAATAAAATATCCAAAGTCTACAAAGAGAGAGAAAGTAAGGAGAAACAAATCATTGAGAGGAGGATCAACTCTGGACAAAATAAAGGATAATTTTCCACTGAGGCTAGAGGAAAGAGGGTGAGGTGAATGTCTAATGATGTGTATCAGTGGAAACAGGAAGTTGAAGGACTTCCTTATCTAAGAGACACTTTATTTTTTATAAAATGAAAGTAGAATTCTTGACTAAAAATGAGTTGGAGGAAAGAGTTAAAGCAGGTGGCATGTGTATGTTTGTGACTGGGGGCAGGGAAACCTTCTAGGAAAGGAAAGAAGTCAGGTTATTGTAGACATGCTGATAGCTGAACTCCTTGTAAATAGACTGATGATATTATATTTGCTAGAAGAAGAGCCTATATACATGGAATTCTCTTAGGAGTACATTCGTATTTTAGGACTGCTTATGATAAATAAACCTAGGTTCTATGGATTTATGGGGCATGGCTCTCTGGGAAATATCATGCAAGCCAAGTTATTATCTAAGGTCTAAAATGGAGATACGGCAAAACTTTAATGCTCCCCACTATGTAAAAACGCCTGAGCCTTTCTTAGAGACGTCATCCATTACTCTGAACCACCACTGTGTGAGTCGAATGCAGGAATGGCAGACTCTGAGAGCCACGCAGCGGTCTCAGACTCTTCATGCATCACCTGTGCCTCTCAATTGCTTGTATTGTTGAAATTAATATAATAGTAAAGCTTGATACTGGAGAAGGTCTCTCTCTATGTGAGTTAATTTGACAATCTAATGCTTTGGGTTAGCTCAATGAGCAGGAAATGGTGGAGCAGGAGATTTGAGGAAATTCAGTTCGGAACAGAGAAGGGAGCTGACAAAGGACACCTAGCCAGACAGCATTGGAGACCCAGCTGGGTATAGAGAAAATGAACAGGTATGGCATCAGTCCTCACCGGCTTGTGCTTTCTCCAGTAGTGCTCAGCAACCTGAATAGAAGAGACAAGGTGGATGAGTTACCTAGTGGAATTAGGGGGTTTTTTAAAATAGTAGTGGCTGTCAAGATGGGAGACTAGCACCCTCTCTGTCTCTCTTCCCTTCTTCCCTCTCCCACTCCTCTCTCTCTCTGTCTCTTCCAAGGTGGGAGCTCTTATTTTCCAGACCAGAGAGAAACACCTTTCTAGCTGCCTTTCCCCTCACCCGCTGATTAAAAAATGAAAAAAAAAAAAAAAAAACACTAAAAGCTAAAAAAACAAAACTAAACCAAAAAGACTGGAGGACACAGCAATTCAGGGAACTGACAGAAGAGAGAGAGAGAGACAGAGAGAATGGTTGAAGTGAGGTATTACATGGCTAAGGTAGCATGTGGAAGGGAGTAAAGACATAAGAGCTGTATGGTATAGGCTATGGAGAACCTAGACCTGAATTTAAACTATTGCCTCCCACTTCTTTTGGGCAATTTATTTCACCTCTTTATGCTTCAATTTCCTCATATGTGAAATAGGATAATAATTCCTACTTCATGCCAAATGGCTTAAATAAAACAATGCATGTAAAGTGCCTAGGACAATCTAAGCTCACAATTAATTGTATTTTTTATTGAATAAATTGGTTGAGGAAAAATGAAAACATCAAGAATATCAAGATCTTGATGAAGTTAAGGCATGATTAGCAGAAGTAAAGAAGTGAAAGGATTGAAAGAATCTGAAGTTGGTCAGAGGGTGGAATAGCAGGGTTTAGGGTTTCAAGGATGAAACAGTTCCAGGAAATAAAAGGGTCCAGGACGGGGCCCCAGGGCCTCCTGGGTAGTGAACGTGCATAATTCTGATGGTCCTGTGATGAATGAAATCCCAGAGCTGTGAGGCTGCGGCGCAGATTTCAAGAGGCAGTTTTAACATTTTTACTGCACACTGATGCAAGCATCATGCAGACACAACCTAACTCTACCTTAGAAACTCTTCAATAACACTTTGGAATTTGTGTTCAAAATAGATTGGTTTGCTTTTTATTATTTCCTATGCAGTAGAAACATTGGTGAGGACAATTGTGCCCCTGTGATCCTGTTAACCCTAGTGGATCCATTTTTGCTGTTTCCCCAGGAACACCACACCAACTGAGATCCATTAAGCAACGAGCCAAGAAACACCATTTAATGCAATGCCAGTTTTCATTTAAATTATATTATAAACAATATTCCATTTGGCTAATTTACACAATCAAAGCATAATTATTCTACCATAGTTTATGGAGGACAAATTAGTTCAAATCACTACCAGATTTGCAGAAATTAGTTATGTAATATAGTATTTCAGCAGAATAAATGATTTAAACTAACATAACTTGAAACTAATCGTGATGTATTGAGAATAATTCCCAGAGATGTTTAATCAAAGGAAAACATGTAAACATAGGAAATAGGCAAGGTTTGAAATATCCTGATATCAATATTAATAAAATTAACACAGTTCTTCTATATTTTAGTGATATAACTAGTCCAGAAAATACATAGTGAATAATAATTAGAAAAAGTAATTAGAACATTTAGAATCTATAAAAACATGATCAATGCTCTTGGGCACAATTATAAGAAATTATAAATTGGCAGGTAAAACTATAATTCTAAATATTATAACTATATGATATCTGTGTAATTTGTTCTAAGTATTGATTAAGATTCTATTCAGAAGAATAATTTCATTTTGATTGTGGATATAATAAAATGTTATTACATTATATTGGCAAATAAGGTTTTTTTAATAAATTTGGTCTATTCTACAAAACACCAAGCATTCAAATATTTTTCTGTTTCTGGTTTTTGGTTTTATGGCAGAATTTTTCTGGTTTCACATAATATACATATAATATATAGTTTTGTTATTTTTTATTATATTATGTATTAAGATTTCACATTTTATAAAATTACAGTTGGTGGATTTTGGCATAAATTTTCATCAGAATTGTCTAGTCTTTCCAAGCGATAATAGGAGTGGTTGAATAGGAGTGGTTCTACTGTCTTTGTAGACCAGTGGCCAAAATTCTTTCTGAAGTCATTGTGAAGATAGTGTTCCTATTGTTTAAACTTGTCAAAAAATTAATATGTTATTGTATAAAATTCCTCATAAGCACTTCATCTTCTTTTCTTGGTTATTCTCTCACATCTTCCCCTTTAATGCAGGATTTGATGAAGGAAAACCCTTTCCTCTGACTTTTTCTGTTGTCTCTCCTTTAAAATAAAGTATTACAATCAAGGTAATACATGCTTATTCTAACTAATTGAGATGATTAACTTTATGTGTCAACTTGATTGGGTTAAGGGATGCCCAGATAGCTGATAAAACAATATTTCTGGGTGTACTTGGATATTTCAGAAGAGATTAGCATTTGAATCAGTAGACTCCCCAGTGTGGGCTGGCATCATGCAAGGTCCAAGTTAAACAAAAAGGCAAAGGAAGGGCAAATTCTCTCTTCTTGAACTGGGACATCCATCTTCTGCCCTTGGACATCAGAGCAGGGCTCAATGGACCAGTTTTCTTAGTTCTCCAGCTTGAAGACTGGAGAACTAAGTATGTCATGGGAATTCTCAGCCTTCATAATCATGTAAGCTGATGCCCATTAATAAATCTCTTACACGTATATGTTTCTGTATCTATGGAGAACCCTAATAATGCATTAATCAAATACTATAAAAAATGTATAATGAAAAGCAACAGTATCCTTCTGCTTTCCTTCCTATCTCTCTATTCCCCAGAAACAACCTCTTAACCATTGTTTTAATAACTCTGAATAATACGCTTCTATATGCCTTAGTTTATTGACTTAACAACTCTTGGCACTGTTGATTCAGCACTATGAAATTTTGAGATTTAACATATTTATACTCTCTCTTTTCCCCACCTTTGCTTCTTTCTCCAAATGTTTATATAATATTTAGATATTTATCTTCAATTCTCCTATTGCTTACATTTGTCACTTAAAATAATATCTTCAAACTTCTATTTCTTGTTCTATGAATTTTAGGTAAGATCCCTAAACTCACCAAATAAAAAGTTAAGATATTTGACTGCTTACCTTTTCTTCTACTTCTCATTCAACCCAATGTCCCTTCCACATCCCACCTTCTACTACCTACTTTTTCTTTTTATATTTATTTCCAAAGTTGTTAACATTTGCCTTCTTTCTTGCAACCACAACCCAGGGTTCTGTGCTTTTTCACAGATTGACTCTAAATATAATGAGCCAGAAATAGCATTTACATTACCATTATTATTGTGTTACTTTTTTTCTGTGGACCTAGTGTTACAACTCCCAAGGCCACTCAAAAGAGATTGTGGTCACTTTGTAATGTGTTGACGTGTAATGAGATCAGCCAGGCTGAACTAGGTTTTCCAGAATTCCCTTCCCTGTATGATTCATGTTAGGTTAGGCCACTAGAGACATTTTGTGTGAGATTCTGACGGCAGAAGTGAGGAAGTGGTTATATTGTTTTTATGCTCAGAAGATCAAGACAGGGACCGCCAGAGTTGTGTTCGCTCTCATACAGTTTTGCTTATTTACTGGCTCTCATTGTCAGTGAGGAGCAGAAGAAGCCCAGCCTGCGGCTGCTCCATCTCCCCCTAGACCTTCTTTCAGTTTCTTCTTCTTTCACTTTCTTCAGTGCCAGGTGTGGGTTTAATTCCATGACACAAGGCTCAGTTTATTCTGCAGAACACACGCCTCATCAAAGTGAGAGATGGTGAGAGATCAGCACCATTCCAGTCTGCCCTAGTCAATGCTGGGGAGTTCCAGTATGCCTGTGCCGCTATTTTACACGTCTTCCCCTCCCCGTTGTCTGTCCCGCAGACTTCACACTCCAACATCTGACGCCAGATGTCTCATGGAAACTAAACTTCTACAATTGTGTGTGTGTATACATAAGTGATACAAAGATTTCTCCTAACAGCAAGTTCAAGTGGATTGTTTTTAACATTCTGCAATTGCTTAAAATTGTGTCACATCTTAATTTGCTTCATATTGTTTTCCTAATATTTCAAATTGCATGTCTTGGTTTCTTGAATTTGTGACTTTATCATACTCACATTCTTCCTCCTTCTTAGTTGTATTGTCTGTAGAGTTCCCCTCCCCCGCAGAGATCAACTTCCTAGAGTGTCCTTCACCTTCAATCCAGGACTGTGCAAAGCTGTAATTCTGGGATTTCCTGGACTTATTTACCAGTGAGATCCGCTGTTTCCTGGGTTACACATCTCTTTTCTTTGTGCACTTCCCTATTTTACTGGAGTATATCCTATTGGGTACAGAGAAAAAGTTAATGAAGAATAAATCTTTTGAATTTTGCATGTTCAAAAATGTCTTCAAGTAGCTATCATATTTGGTTGATAAAATATTTGTTTCTCATAAATTGGAATAACTTCTTTATAGAAGTTTTTAGTGTCTTTTCTCTTTGGTGCTCTGTAAAACTTTATAAGAATATGTCTTTATGGGAATCTTTTTGTAGTCCTAGACACTTGATGAACCCTTTTAATCTGAACTCATGTCCTTTTCTGTTTTAAATAAATTCCTTGTATTTATGTCTTTGATAATACTCCCTCCTCCATTCTGCCACCCCACCCTACCCCTAGACACATTATTTTTCTGTTCTTTCTATGACTCTTACTAATCAAAATTTGAACATTTCATATTTGAACCCTATGCCTCATCTTCTTACTAACGTTTCTATTACTTTCGTATTTTGGTCTACTTTCCAGGAGATTATCAATTTTTTTTTTTTTACCTCAATGGTCATATTTTAACCTTTTGGAGCTCTCTTGTTCTCTAATAGTTCCCTCTGCATTGCCTTTCTGTTCCTGGATTAAGAATGTAATATCTTTTTCAGCCTGAGCTAGAGTGAGACCCCATCTCTACAACAAATAGAAAAATTAGCCCAGCGTAGTGGTTCCCACCTGTGGTCCTAGCTGCTCGGGAGGTTGAGGCAGGAGGGAAGATTGCTTGAGCCCTGGAGTTTGAAGTTGCAGTGAGCTATGCACTCTAGCCCAGGTGACAGAGAGAGACCCTATCTCAAAAAAAAAGAACGTCATGTCTTTTTTAATCTCTCTGAATATATTAAATACTTCAGGTACAATGGGAAAGACACTGGACTTGAGTCAAAGATCTGGACATTGATTAACTTGCTAAACAAGGATAATATTACTTATTCCATAGGATTACTGTGATTATTAAATGTGATAATATATTTTAAAAGACTTGTAAATGATAACATACATAACATATTAAAGATACTTAAATTACTATAAAATTTACATGATAATATTTCTGAACATGGCAAGTAAATGTTTCTGTCATTGAGGTTAATTAAAGATTGACCGTCTCCCAGAAAGTAGACCAAAATGAGAAACGAAGCTGCTAAGTAGGCAGGGGCCAGATCACACGGTGTGTGCGGGTCATGGTGCGGATTTGTGAAAACTACTGTAGGGTTTTAGGAGAGTGTGAGGGACTGATGGGTCAAGTTAACATTAGAAGATTATACGAGAAATAGTACTCCTGCCCAGGCTCTCAACCCCTTTACCTGTTATTAGTAGTTTCTACTCACCCTTTGGAACTCAGCTCAAATGACATTTCCTCAGGGCTGCTTCCTGTTACTCCAGATCACACACTCTGTGTTTCCCCTTCAGAGTGTCACAAATACAATAGAATAGTTAGTAATATAAAAACACCTTGCATGCAAATAGGCTACTTTAAAACAAAATCATTTCGCACGTGTTATATTTTCTATTTAAATATATTTATCATTAAGTTTTTGAAACACAATCACCTCTGAATTGTGTTTGTAGTTGAGCAAGTCCAAGTTTTACAATATTTTATTCTATTTTAAATCAATACTTGTGAATATATGTGAACATACAAAAATGTATATAAATGGGCATAATTTTAAATCTAAAATACCATATGTATATACGCTTTTAACACATATATTTTTAGGATAATAGGTACTAGTACTATTTTAAATTATAACATGTTCTATCTGAAGCAAGGGACTGAATACATATAAATCACATATTTAATAGACTATATTTTAAATATTATCAAATTTAATTAACATTTTTAAGAGTAAAAATAGTTTACTGTTCTTCTCTTAAAACCATGGTGGTAGTGCTAAAATCCTTTTCATTCTCTTCTCTTGTTATCACCCCTAGCATTTCTTTCAAATATTGACAAATCTATTGTGAATAACATGATTTTCCCATATGTAAGACAAACCAATTGATTTTTTTTTTTTAGCCACAAAAGTCAGGTCGTGGGAGAAACTGGAAAAAGTCTGACATATTAATCCTAAAATGGCAAGGCAAGTATAAATGAGAAGTAAAAGGTTATGCAAATGAAGGAGGTTAAGACCTAAAGGTTATGACACAGTTGGATCATTCTCATTACAGAAACATTAACGTAGACGAGTACAATCTGCCGGCCGGCTAAATCGAAATTGCCCAACTGCACCCAAGGGAACTAAAACGATTTCAATAGTTTCCTTAAATGTAGAGCTAAACAATTTATGTTTGAAAGAGTTGCCAAGTTATTTAGAAGAACTGTATAATCTTTAACAGTAAAATATTAAACCGAAGAGATTTTTTTGATCTATTACTTATTTCTAGAGAGCCATAAATTTATTATTCACATATTCTGAATGAGCTTGCATCAATCACTATAAGACATTCAATCAAATCCATCTTGAAAAATGAAATGGCAAATGCATTTAAATTCAAGAAAGCCAATTTGGGGCAATTGACTATAATTAAGAATATTCACTGGGATGTGGTCTACTGGATTCATGAATATATAAAAAGGAGCCTCAAAAACACTAAAAGTTAAATACCAAAGTTAGAATGTGAACATCCAAATGAAAAAATTAAGATTGGAAAGGCAGCTATGTGAGAAAGTGAGTGAATGAGTGAGTGAGTATATGTGTGTAGAGGTGTATAGGCATGTGTGTGTGTGTGTGTGTGTGTGTGTATAGAACCACAGTTAAGGTTACCAAAAGGAAGGATTGTAATTCTTCCTCCTTCCCTACATCCGCCTCTCACCACCATCAGAAAGTAGTATATTCTCCATCCTTATTCCTCCTATAAAGTAAATACTTGGAATCTTGTGAGTTTGTATCTAGCCCTGGAAGTTAGTATCAAGCAAATTTACTTCCTGAAACCAACATTTTAGGGAGAAGCAGAAGGTTCCCTGCCACCCTCTTGAGTGGATCCTATCTGAGCAAAGAGCATCCACAGTTAGCATTCCTGAAAGCACAAGTCGGTCCACCAGAACACACTGTGCCTGCTTGTGCAGCAGGGCTTTTTCACCGTTAGTTTCACCAAGCTTCAAAAGATGGAGCTTCAGTAAGAGCATTTAAATTTGATGCCTTGAGCTTGCTCTAGTTCCAGTAACACCTTCAACTGGCTTCTCCCCAAGGAGTATCATATTAATGTTGCTGGCAGGCACTGTTGCCAATTTAATTAATAGTTTTGACTGCACAATCTTCAAAAGAGTAGTTCTAAATTTAACCAAAGCACTTACCGTGATTTTAAAAATCAACACATTTGGTTGCCTCCACTCTTCCAACAACTGTAATTGAATCAGTGCCAAGTGCAGAGCACTGAGGTAGGTGCCTCAGGAAAGTACAACCACATACAAGATTGGAAAGAAAAAGAAAAAGTACCCTCAACTAAAGCACAGAGTGTGGTGAATGCCAAAAGTTGGAGCTAAGGCCAAGGGTGCTTAGTGAAGGCAGAGACCACATTCCCACCTCTCTTTCACTCTACTACCCTATTCTCCTTCCAATGTCCTGTTCCCTGGGTGCCCCCCCCCTCCCCCGCACTCCAGGACTCACCTCTTTCCTGCCCAGCCAAGACCCCAGCACAGACTCGGTTTCTCTACACCTTCGCATTCCTAACCTTTCTTATCTTTTAATGGTATCCACTCTGCAAATTCCTGAGAGAACATTCCAAACCGTCAGTGCCTCTATTCCTAAAAATAGGTATTCTTGATGAAGAATCTCACACAATTGTAGACAGTGATGCCATCGTTACAGATTGAAGGTGTCTGACCTCAAAGAGGCCTTCAGGACAACCTGTTAATCCTTTGATTTTCCTCAGCAACTCCATCTCTCTCTCATTCTGTTCAGCAACTATCCAGAATTTCCAATATTCTCTGTAAATGCACCGTTCACCCCCTACTCCTCACTCTTAGTGCTCACTCTCAGCAGATGGCTGCCTGAAAGGACTCCACGAAAATCAAGGTCATAGGTGTGAACTCCCTCAGGGTCTGGTTCTTATACTCGCTGCCACAGGCCCTCCTACTCAAGCCTAATTTCCCCTCCAGCACTGTAGAGAGTTCAACGTGTCTCCTCCAAGGCCTTCCTTCAGCACTTTTTAGTCCTTTTAATCTTTAATTTGTTCTTCTCATTGGCTCTTTGCCATTTGGCCTGCAAACTTGAGTAAATCCCTTCTTAGCAAATAACCCTCCCATAACTCTGTGTGCTCCTCTATCTCCTCTATCTCTTGACATCATTTCATTGATGTCTCTAATCATTGCTTTTTTTCTGATTATAAAGGTTCACAGTAGAATATTTGAAAAAGGCAGAAATATGTAATCAAAAATTGTTGTAATCCTTTGGTCCAGAAATGATCATTTTGGTTAACTTTTTAACATATTGGTATATTCCTTCTAGCATTTCTATTTATTTATATATGTAGGCTTTCATATTTTGTAATAAAGTTTTAGCCTAAGTATAATATAGCTCAAATTCTGATGTTTTCATTTCATTATATAAAGAATATTATATTCATCACCAAATATTTCTCAAAAAATACTTTAAATGGCTGCATTTTAGTCCATTATTGCTATAGCATACATTGTTTTTCCCACACTGTGGTATTAACAATATTTTATAATATTTTTCAGTTTAATAGACATACATTTATTTAAATTTGTATTACTTTGATTATTAGGAAGTTGGGTATTTTATCTATGTTTATTGGCTGTTTTCTTTATGTCCTTTTATGAAGTGATGTTTTTTGCCCACTTTTCTATTTATTTATGAATCTATCCATATTAAGAGTATTATCTCTTTTCCATACGTGTAGCAATAATTTTCCCACTGTTACATGTCTTTTAATTTTATTTATTGTGTGATTTTATATACAATGTTTTTCAATTTAAATTATCAAATTTTCTTTTAGATTTATTCTGATGCCCTATGCATTCTTCTTCCAGAAAAGCTACATGATTTTCTCTTTCATACAGTCATCAATTGCTTACAGTTAACTCTTTCACACCCTCGTAATTTATTCTCTGTTACGATATGAGGTGTAGGCCAGTTTAACTTGATATTTTTGGTTGACAATGATGTCAGTAGTGCTGATTAAATCATTCCTGTCTCTTCTGATTTGTGATGTCATCTTTATCATAGATTCTACTAGACCATCCTGGTGGCCCTTTCTTGTCCTTCTGCTGTTCTGCTCACTGTCTCAAACAGACCTACACAGACTGTTTTCCACATTCCCTTATAACTAGGCTTCCAGCACTCCCAGTGGGAGGCACTTCCTCCAGTGGAAGGAAGAGAAGAACAAAGATATTTCTTCCATCTTTCTGCCTCAGGTGGTGTCTTGGGTAGAAGTTGCACTTTTTCTCTGACTCTTGTCCCTATTTAGACAGGCCCACCAATGACTCTACTTTCCACTAGATGACCCAGGAGCCCCTGAACTCTGGGAACCTCAAACCCATCCCTTTCTTCTCCAGCCTAGAGGTCTTTAAAGCAGCAGCATACCGTTCATCTTGGAGCAGCTTCACAGTCTCTTCTCACCTGTGTAACCCATTACCAGCATTAAGTTCCCTCTGCTTTAAATATTTAGTTTGATTTCAGATTTCCTGTTTGGAACATAATCTTTCTCATTCATTGGATGTGTGTGTTCTTTTCTGTATCAGGGATACAATTTTAAGATTGTAACTTTTATAAAATATTTTAATTTTACTCATATTTTTTAAAGTGTTATTTCCTAACTTTGTTTTGGAAAAAACTAATTTTTCCAAGTTTAAAATTATTTTGTTGATTTTTTTACATTTTGTCACATTAATATGCTTATAGATACACTTATAGGAGTAAACATAAATATATACACAGTGTTTATTAAAGAATTATTTGTACTAATAAAAAATGGAAAATAACCAATATTAAATACATTATGATATATTTTTATAATGGGATATTCTAGGTCTTGTAAAGACCTAGATATGGAACATATCTAGTTCCATATCTAGTTCTAGATATGGAACATGTACTACTGTGAGCATATAAATTGCTATACTGCAATTATTCTGAAAACTCTTTGGCAATATCTACTAAAACTAAATATATGAATACCCTATCACCCAGCAATTCTACTTCTAGGTATATGCCTAACAGAAACATGTGCATATGTTCACAAAAAGACATGTACAAGAAAGTTCCCAGTCTTGATACAACCCAAATATCTACTAAAAGAGAAATATATCAATTATATTATATTCATGTAATATAATATCCAATGAAGAGAAAAATCAAACTACTAAATGAGTCTCATAAATGTAATGTTGAGTATAAGAGACTGGATATGAAAATAATAAAATAATACTGCATGATTTTATTTATACAAAGTTTAAAAATGGACAATACTGATCAATGCTAAAGAAAAGTCACAATAGTGGTTGCCTGTGGAGGATTATGATTGGAAAGGGGATAAGAAAGGGATGATTTCTGCACTCCTTTGTATGCATGATAGATTTTTATTTTAGAAGTTTAAAAATGTATAAGGTAGATCCATATGTATTGATGCAGAAAGATATCCAAGTTATGCTGCTAAGTTAAATAAAATAGTTGCTGAAGGGTATGTAAAGAAAGAGTCCATATGTGTAAAAAAGCATGTATGTGTGTGTGGGTATAAATATATATTCATGTGTGAATACACACACATATACACATACACACATACAAGAAAGAAAAAGAGAGAGACTTCATTCAATTTTTTCCCCACAAACATGAGCTACTTTTACAATAAAAAAAAAAATTGTTACTAAAAAATCCTATGGAACATTCGTGTTAACTTGCATTAAAACCATAAATTAATTTAGGAAAATAATTCTACCTTACAAAATTATTTTCCTAGCCAGAAATATGGTATGTCTCACCATTTGTTCAACTTTTCTTTTATACCATCCAATCAAGATTTTTCACTTTCTTTCTATAAGCCCTGCCTGGCTCTTGAAAATTATTTCTGTCCATTATTTATTTCCTATGACACTTGTGAATTAATTTGTTTAATATCTAATTTTCTCAAAAGAGAAATTTAACCTTTTCTCTACTTCCTTATTTTTCATTCATTTCTAACATACTCAACCCTAATGAAGCTGTTCTGGCAGAGATTATCAATTGCCAAGTATAACAGATGGCTTCTTTTTTTCAGCATGACACATTTAGACAGCTATTAATTCATTAATTCAACAAATATTTGTGGATCACTTGATATATGCTAGACACAGTGCCATACACTGCAGGTTCAAAGGTGAACACAAGCCCTACCCTCAAATTGCTTATACCTTAATAGAGCAAACAATAAATGGGAGTTTACAGCATACTATGCCATGTGCTGATTCAGGGAAAACACCAGATTCTATCAACATACATTCGAGAGGCGCCCAATCCAGGCTTAGATATTAGGAACCAATTCCCAGAACAGATGCTGTGTAACTGAAACCTAAATCTTATGAGGCAAAGATGAGAATGAAGAATGTTCTAGACATGGATAAAATTACCTGTTAATCTGACAAAAGTCAGAATTAAAAGAAAGGACAGCATACTTTAGCATATTTAAAGAAATGCCAATAACTCAATATGTCTAGATTATAGAATCTGAGGTAGGTAATTATAGAAAGTTAGACTAAAACATTGAGGAGAGGAGACCACAAGGCCTTTAGTGTCATCCTAAGGAGACTGGAGGTCAGTGACGAGCCACTAAAAGTATTAAAGGAAGAGGTTGATCCAATTTGCATTTTAGAAAACTAAATTAAGCTTCAGTGTGAAGAACAGATTGAATGGTAGGGGAAGGAGGACTGGAAGCAAGAAACCTTACTTGTTTAAGTAATCTGGACTGTGAAACTGAAGAAAAGTACTGAAATTCCAGAAGTTATGAAGAAATCAGACCAAGAAGATTTGATAACTAACTGGTGGGAGTGGGAAGGGTTGAGGGGAGTCAGAATGACAGCAAGTTTCCTGGCTTAGCAAACAGTGAGTTGTGGCTCTGTTCACTGAAATGAGGCAAACGAGGGAGAGAGAGAGAGAAGGTGAGAGAGAGAGACAGCACACCATTTTGGAAGGGCAGAAAGTGATGTGATGTGAGTTTAGTTTGAGACATGGAGTTTGAGATGCTTGCATGACACAGTGGGAGACTGTGGGATGTGAGACTTACTGGGAAGGAGAGCCAGCCTGGAGAATCATAAGCATGTGGCAAGTGGAGGCACGTGAGTGAACGAGATCACAGAAGGTGAGAACAAAGACCAAGCAGTTAAGGGACAGACTCTGTTCAGTAGATTTGGGTATGGATCTTGTCTTTGCTACTTGCTAGCTCTGAGACTACGCTCAGGTTCTTTAACTTCTCTGTAAGGTGAGAATAATAACAGTATCTACCTTATAGGATTTTATAAAGATTAAAATATCATATATAAAAAGCACATAAGTAAGAATTCAATAAATGCTAACTATTATGAGTATTGTCATGGTTGCTACAAATGTGAAGACAGACTTTGATGACCTGTCACCATTAAATGGAAAACATAGAAAAACAGTTCATGAAGGAGTCTGAGAAGCAGCAGCCAGAGGTTAGAAAGAAAATCAGGAGAAAGTAATGTCACAGAGGCCAAAGGAGTGGGTTGGGGGTGTGGGGAGAGGAGGATTTCAAGAAGAAAAAGTAGACAACAGTTTACAATGCAGTGACAGAAGCAAGTAAAATGAGAACTTATTTTGCATCAAACTATCTTAATCCAGTATAAATTTATTAGTATCATAAGAACAAAAGCCAGATTATTTTAGACTGAGGTATAAATAGATGGGGAAAAAATGAAGACAGTCTTTATAGTCAGTGAGTGTGAAAATAGAACAAGATGGTGGAGACAGATAGATGGGAGGAAGCTTGGCTGGTTGTTAATAAAATAGCACAGGTGTGAACACGTAAACACTGATGGAAAGAAACCTTGAGGTCAGGGGGGTTGTAGTGTTGGGGAGAAAATACAGGTGATGGTACAGAGTTAATGGTGAGGTAGAAGAAGATGGGACCCAGGACACAGGAGCAGGAGGGGCAGGAAAGGCAGAGGTGGGGAGGTTTGCAAACACGGTGGGAGAAGTTTGAGGAAAGTTCCTTCTGATCATCTATTTTCTCTCTAAACTGTTCTGAGTGAACCGTGACAAAAAGAGGCCAAAGGCTTGAGGAGAAAGAAAATTTGGGGGGGAAATGCTGTGGGAATTGAAAGAGGAAACCAATAAGAGATACTCAGAGAATCTTCTAGGGAGTTTTCAGGACTCGATTATTGTTAAAATTGTTAATTTGTTGGCCATCAGTCTGTTGTGCTAATTTTCTCCAGCACTACTTAGTAGCCCAGAAAGGAGAATGGAGAAGGTAAGCATTGAAATAGGCTTAAACTTTGGCTGTGCTGGTAGATTCAGGAGAAGGAAAAAAGTGGCAAGAGTTGAGAGAACTGGCAAGAAAGGGGTTCAAATGTTGGAGCGTGGACAGAGAAGGAAGTAAAGAAAAGAGGGGCCATGGATAAAAACAAAAGGAGCAAGAAGCTGTAGATCCTGATGAGGTTGAGTAATAGTGGTGGTAATAACTGGAAGGATAAGAGATTGTGATCCAAGAGCAGATTGTGAATATTTCAGAAAAGGAGTACATTCTGATGAAAAGGCAGCGTGGGTCGGAGACAGGGAAGTGGCTCTCTGAAATGGAATAGGTTTGAAGATCACTGGAGTAGAAATACCCAAGCTAACAAGAAACTATTCTCTTTGCTGAGAAACCCAGTGATCACTGAAATTACCCCAGATAATGACAGGAAAGATATAGAAAGAAAGATGCATCTGGTGCCAAAGTATATAATGAATGAGATGTAGTGACTGGATAGTTTATGAGAGCAAGAAAGCTGTAGAAAGTGATAGTATAAAAATGTCATGAACTTCAAAGGAGAAGAAAAGATGAGGAGTTGTGTGTTGGATATGGGATTGAGGCAAGAGAATGTTGACCCTCCCAACTTGGTGGAAAAAATGACTGGCACCCACTTAAGACAGCAGCTAGAAAAGTCAATTTTCAGTGAAGGTCAAGGAGTGGGATCAATAGTCTATGGAGAAGGTAAAGATAGAGGAGAGGTAGACCAAATAAAACAGGCATCACAGAGGGTGGTGTACAAAGGTTTTGGATGTGATGGGGAAGGGGATGGCGGGACAGAGGAAAAGAAGCCTTTCAATGTGAGGATGAGAATATGGAAACCAATATACAGTGAGAAGCATTTAAATTGAAGTGACCACAAACGACAAGAAAGTGAGGCATGGTGGGATTTAGTGATTCTAAGTGTAAACATTTTATGCCTAAACTATTGTAATAAACTCCTGACTGGCCACTCTGCTTCCAGCTTTGTTCTTTTAAATTTATTTTTCATAATATATCTGTATTATATTATATAAAATATAAAATATAATTCTAATCCTATCATTCATCCACCTGATTAAAATCCTCCACTGTTTTCATCAAAACTACAGTGCTAATTGCAAACTCCTAAAATTAGCACTGTACACAAGTGTCTTCAATTACCTGGCTCCTGTCCACCTTCCCACTCTCTCCCTCCTGCTACAATAAACCACATGATACCTCCCCGAAGTCCACATACTCTAAATGGAGATAAGGAAAAAAGAACATTCCACGTGGAATAAACAATTTGAAGAGATGTAGAGATGGGAGCATTCCGAAATGTCAAGAGATGTAATTTTAACTGTACTACAAAACATAACTGCATGATAAGATATGAGCAAATAAGGACTTCTCATTGCTATGATTCTTGAACAATGTATGGCCTCTTTGAAATGTGTTAGAATCTAGATGCTGTTAGTTTTTCTCAAGGAGTTTAATTCTATTTTTATTAGGATACACTTGTCTGATGTTGCTTTTAATAATTACTATACACATGACTTTTTCCTCATCTTTCCAAGTTTTCTATAGTCATATTTTTTTATGTTGAGAGGCATATTGGTTAAGAAGTACTCTTCACAGCATGTAATTCGTAACAGGCACCTTGCAAAAATGTGTGTGAGTTTGTATATTTTTCAAAGATAATGAGGAGAAAGATTTAAAATCTGTTCAAATGTTTTCTGGCAAAATGTACGAGAATCGTGCCAAAAGGAATTGCATGTTGCATGTCTTCAATCTGTTCTGGAAATATTTGTAGATACAGGCAACATCTGTTCCACTGGACAGGGATGTACTATAAGTGCTAATAACTTTGGAAAGACCTGACTTTAAAAGTTTGTACTTGGGAAATAAATATTTATTAAACAGATACATGTTGAAGTTCTCTTCCAAATAAACTTAAAAATTTTTTCAAATCACAGAAATAACAAAGAAACTATTTCACAAATAAACCAAAGCCTGAAATCTAAGGAATGTTTTTGAATTGATTTAATCATGTGATAAATATGCCTACTGGCAAAATACAATATTGTGGCTCCCCCTGTTAAGCATAGATGGGGAAGGGAGAGGGAAGAACTAAGAGACCTACCTGTAACTATATAAAAAAGAAACCAATGTTGGGCAAAAGCAAAAGCTCTGTAGTGTTGTGAGGAGATGCATGTGTGTAAAAACAAAAAGCAAGAATATGAAAAAGATTGAAAAAGTGTCACTGGATTGCAAATAAAAACGCAATGATTCAGTAGAGATTCAGGCCAACACATATCAAGGCTCTACCTGGCCTGAGTTTAATAGACACTGTAAATGTTTGCCCAACAGCAATAGTCAGATTAATCAACTGGAGCAATATTCTTACAGAAAAGCATAGCTCTGAATTAAGCTATTTGGAAATAAGATTTTCTTTATTGAAAAAAAAAAAAAAAAACAGGCCAGGCACAGGGGCTCATGCCTGTAATCCTAGCATTTTGGGAGGCCGAAGTGAAGGATTGCTTGAGGCCTAAAGTTCAAGACCAGCCTGGGCAACATAGCAAGACCCCATCTCTATAAAAAAAATTAAAAATTAGCCAGGTGTGGTGGTGTGTGCCTGTAGTCCCAGCTACAGTCCCTTGGGAGGCTGAACTCAGGAGTTTGAGGTTGCAGTGAGCTATGATTATGCCACTGTACTCTAGCCCAGGTGACAGGGTGAGACCCTGTCTCAATTAAAGAAAAAGGAAAGGAAAAATTTACCTGTTCCACATTGTCTCTGATAAATCACATGAACTGCTAGATATTTCTTTTATAGCCAGAAGGAATGTCTTTGACAATGTGCGGATTGTCATTAGGCAGTATTTTTCAAATTTCAGGCAGCCATTGATTACTGGGCCATGAAATCCATTTGAGTGAGACATGACATTTTTAAAATGAAAAATAATAGGAGAGAAAATATGAAATGGCAACATAGTAGTAATAAGACTTGTTTGCTACATTTTTTTTCAAATGTATAAGAAAGTTATGAAATGTATTTCTTGTGATAGATCACAGTCAAAAAGGTTTGAAACCCACTGTCAAAGGAAACACCACCATGGAAAAGTTGATACTTAACTCCTTTTTGGAAACTGATCTAGTTACAATTGGATCTAAATAAGAAGATCTAAATCAGAGAAGATCTGGGGTCAGATAAGGTCTTGGTATTGCAGACTCCTCTGAGAACCAGAAGTACAGAGAAGCTGTCAGCCAAGCAACAGCCTAAGGGAGATGATAGATGGTGAGGTGGAGGTTGCAACAATTGCTCTACTCGTATCCATAGAACTGGGAGAGACCAGACTGGACTTTGGAGGCAGATGGGGACTTCTATGCTTCTCCATAGAGCATTTACCCCACGCATTAGAGTACACAAGGGAATTATAGCAAGGCAATACATGGCTAGTTTTATAAGCAACAAGGAAGGTGTACCTTATTAAATATTATAATAAGCTATGGAATCAGTATTCCAAGGTTCTACAGGTATTGGCTGCCACATGCTAAACATCTCTTGTGATTTTTGGAATTCATGTGCCTAAGGCAAAGAACAAAAACCAGCATATCCAATGAGTTGCGACACTATTGTTGTGTAATAGGATGGCAAAGATAATAGTATTTAATACTTTGTTTATCTAGCCTGATGAAAAAATGAGAGGTAGAGTGACTGGCCTGGGGAGGAAGACTGGGTGGCCAGGAGACACATGAGGCAGGAGGCTTGATTTTCACCAAACACACTTTGGCAGCTTTTGAATTTTAAACTATGTGCCTTTGAAAAAATAATAATGTGCATGTAGGAAAACAAGTGTTTCGCGTAAGTGAACCTTCTAGAAAAACTAAGTTACTCTGTATAGGGACACCTGGTTGATTGTTTAGCCAATAAACAATTCTCCTGGATACTTTTTGTTAAAAATCTCAGATTCTCTCTGAGTGAGACCATGTTGAAGTCCCAGAAAATGAATTAAGAGTAGCCTACACCAAGCTAGTTTCCTCCCTGACAAAAAGAGACAGCATTTGGAGGTTCTGAAGAAAGCTTTTTCCATATTCTACCTAGCTATCCCACTTCCTCCTTCAGACTTGGTATGAGATTATGATACAAGAAGCTACAGCAGCAACGCAGGGCTTACGACAATGGGGCCAAGGGCATTGGAGCAACACTTGACCCAGCACCCTATTATTGTACCTCAGCTAGATCAACACTGTAATTACCTCCACCCATAAATTATGTGAGTAAACACTAAGTTCTTCTGTGGTTTAAACCTCTATTAGTTGAGCTTTCATTAATTTCAGCTAAACAGTAATGCACTGCTGATACACGCTGAAATATATATTTTTAATTTAATAATTTTGAACATTTTTATAAAACATATTCTTCTCTCCTTAATTAAATAGAATACATTGATTTTCATTTAACTTTTACTTAATGATTTGGTATTGTCATTATGAGTGTAAATTATCATACTGTAATGGACAAAAAATAATACAGGCACAGTATCTTATTCATTTTGTATCCTCAATACTGCTAGCATAATGATAATGCCTTGCATACAGTGATGGTCACTTATGAATTAAGTACTGGTTAATAAAGCATTGCATTAAGATACTGAACATGCATATCTATCCCATCTCCAATTCCAAATCACTAGGAATCCAATATGGATATATACATAAACACACATGTGTGTATCCATGTATATGTACTTAAGTGTACACATACATTATATATATGCTTATACTATGTATATTATATTTAAGAATAATTTCCTCACAGTGCTGTTGTGCTGGAAAATAAAAGAGTGCTATCAGCAGACTTGAAATTTTGAGGAGTCCGTAACAGAAGACAAACTCACAGAATGAGGTTGGCAGAAAGACTCACAACCTTCGCTACAGAGAAGAGTGCTGCCCCACACTCAGAGTATAAATAGAAGACCTAAGATAGAACCCTGGGGCAATTATTAAGGTGCAAATATGCCTATCAGGTTGGCTCCTTCTACTTCCTCAATGAGAGGAAAAATAATTTATCAACAGCCAAAGCAATAAATATAAGCATGCATGCGTACACACACACACACACAATCTCTAAATTTAAGCAATGATAATAAAAATTAGCTTTCATAGACAGATAATCTCAAATACATACATAATAACACTATCAAAACTCACAGAACATTTGAAAAAAACCATTATGAAGGAAAACAATAAATAATCTTAAGGAAACATAAAATATTTTCAGGGGATATGAGAGCCTGTCTTATCCATGAGAAATAAATTTGAAAATA
Organism: Varecia variegata; assembly: GCA_028533085.1. Lineage (NCBI taxonomy): Eukaryota > Metazoa > Chordata > Mammalia > Primates > Lemuridae > Varecia > Varecia variegata. The sequence continues at coordinate 42,068,634 of CM052439.1, read as the reverse complement.
AAAAATATGGTTATTAGTACTTAAAAAAATATATAGACAGGCTGAATAGCAGAATAATTATACCTGAAAAGTACATTAGAGCACTAGAATATTAAGACAATGGGTTATTCTCTAACACACCACAAAGAAGGAAAACAGACTGGGGGGAAATAAATATGAAAAAAAGATCCAGAAGGTCCAATGTTCACCTAATGTGAGTTTCATAAAGGACTGATATAAGGAAAGTCAAAAATAAAAGGGAGTAGTGACGAGGGTGCTTACAGCTGAATAAATACAGAAGTTTTCAGTTTAAAATGGACTATCTAATGCCAAGCAGAATAAGCAAAAAAGATGACCATCTGAAAACACTTGGAGAAAATGCAAAAGAGAAAAAGTAATCTGAAAATCCTTAAAACTTTAAGAGACAGAAGCAAAAATTTTGGTTACAAAAGAATGAAACTGAAGTGATAGACTTCTCTTTTGTAAAAATGGTTGTAAAAACACAATGGAACAATTCTGAAAAGTCCTGAAGGGGAAAAATGTTTAGGACTAGAAATTCATGCCAACAAAAAGAATTCACATTAGAAGAAAGATATTGAAAAAAACAGAAGGCAGGGAAAATGTGCATATAACAAAAAAATTTGATAAATATAAACATTTTTTAAATTATGGCAAAAAAAGCACCCAGATATACCTGTAACAGAACAAATATAAATGGGATATGTGTTTCTATCAAAAGTCAGAGATCTTCAAATTGGGCAAAACCAAAACAATTTGTATCTAATACATGGTGTTTCCAAAAGATCTATCGAAAACAACATAGCATAAAAGTATTTGAAAAGAAAAACCTGGAGAAAATATATCAGAAGACTGCTAAACAACAAAAAGAAAGTAGGTATAAAAATATCAATATCAGACAAAATAGAAAACAAGACAAAGCATTAAAAGGAAAAATAATATTTTATAGAAATGAATAATATAAAAGAATATATATTCTTTATCCTTTAAGTGCTTTATTACAGAAATATTTAAAACAAAAACTGAAATACAAATGAAAGTAATAAATGCACAATCATATTTAAGAGACTTTAACATATCTTGCTCATAAAGTGACAGATCAAGTAAACTAAAAATGATTAAAACTATTTAAAATTCAAAATTACAGATAATTATCAAAATTGGTCTTATAAATAATGACTATATAAGGAACTTTGTACCCAAGAAAACTCTCATTAAAATTTACCATATTGTAGTCTACGAAAGACATCTCAACAGGCAATATCCTCTCTTCTCAAAGCATAAAATCACAGACCTGCTCAAGTTTGCAAAGTGTTTACTATGTGTCAGGCATTGTTTGTTCTAAGCCAGGGTGGTCAGATTTAGCAAATAAAAGTACAGGATACCTGGTTAAATTAGAATTTAAGATAAACAATAAATAAGTTTTTGGAAATTTTACAATGTTTTAGAGATCATAAACTATTCCAAAGCAGCAGGTAAATATAGAGAAACATTCCTAAATCATTCTAAGATAAGTTTATAACCTTGGTACCTAAACTGAACCAAGATGGCACAAAAATGAAACCATAGGCCAAGCTTTTTTTTAAGTATAGCTGAAAAACTTCTAAATTAAAATTTAATGGATTAAATATACCAGTGTTTTAAAGGTTGGCCTGAAACCAGGAATGCAAGGAAGATTCAACACTATAAAATGTTTTTAACATAATTTATTTTTAAAAAAATTAAAGAGAAAACCACAAAGTCATCTCAATAAATGCAAAAATCCATGTATTAAAAAGTGACACCTATTTATGACATTTTTTATTTGGTATGGAACACAAGGAGAAATTTTCCTATACTTGATGAAGCATATATGTCCAAACATCAGCAATGACAAATTAGAAAATGTAATGGAAAAAAATATCCTAGTCACAATTGAAAATGACAGAAAATTAAAGAAAAGATCTAAGAGTAAACTAATATAAATGTGCAATATCCAAAATAAAAACTTTACTGTTGGACATAAAAGAAGGTATAATTAAATAGAGGAACATACCCTATTCTAAATGGAAAAAAAATACGGTAAAAGAAGTTATTCTCCACTAAATAAATTACAAAATAACTGTAATCCAGTCCAAAACTGTTAACAAGATTTTTAAAATAAAATTTAGTCCAGTTTCAAAAAAGATGCAAAACTTGTCCCAGAAAATTTATCAAAAGAAAAAAAGATAAAAATTTATACCCTTGAATTTCAAAATATACTAGTTAAATATATTAATTAGAATTTTATGGCATTGATAGGTTAATATGCACATAGATAAAGGAGAACAGAATGCACAATGACAGGGCATTCCAAACCAGCAAGAATAAGACTAGATGGGGCTGGAAAAAAGTAATTACAATACCTAACTTGGTAGCCAACACAAAAACAACAGTAACATATATTCTAAGCTGATTAAAAACCCAAATGTCTAAAATAAAACCATAGAAGTATTCAAAAGAAATATATTTGTAATCTTGGAGTACAGGAGACCTTTGAAAGATATAAAATGCATATGTCATAAAGAAGTAATTGACACATTTGACATTAATATTTAAAATACCTACATAAAAAAGAACAATATTCCTACCAATATTCTTAATTCTTACCATTGAGAAATTTAGAATCTTCAGAAGAAATGGCTCAAAAGTAAATAAAATATAAATTAAGGGAGGCAGGGGGAACTACCAAATGTTCAGGGCCTGCTTTGTACCTGACACCATGCTAGGGGCTTGACATAGGCTATCACGTTCACCTAAGAGAATCTTCATCAAATCTGCAAAGGATGCATTACTATCACCATTTTGCTGAAGAGGAAACTTACCTTTAATCATATATCAAGTAATTTACAGAAGTGGGATTCAAATTGAATGCTTTTAACACCATCTTGTCTCCCTGCAAAATAAGAAACATAGGAAATTATACCCAAAAATATTGCATGAGTGATAAAGTGCTTGCTAAAGTGGTTAAGCAACTAGAATATGATGGATTAATTTAAGATGGAATTTAAAAGCACACAAAGCAAATAGTTATTTAATATATTGCATGGTAGAAAACAGAGGATGAGAAGATGGAGGCAGGAGGCTGTTAAAATGTTTTAGCATAACACAGTTAGAACCTGTACCAGTCTTCCAGGAGCCAATCTGCAAAATGTTACACAGTGCTCACTAATAGAATATAGAACTGGATTCAGCTGCAAGAGAAATTATTTGAATCTCCTTTCTAGGCTTTAAGACAGATTGCCGGTGTCCTAACAGCACTGATTTCGTTAGTAAAGAGTAGTGGTAAACAGTGAGCAATGTGACTGAACTACGACTGTTTCTTGTGAAGTCAATTGTCACTAACCTTTCTATACCTCCATTCTGAACACCAGGTGCAGTGATTTCGTGTCTTGTGAAAGTTCCTGGTTCATTGAGTACAGCTAGTAGAATCCTTATCAAAAGGATCCTTTAGATATTATGAAATTTTAAAAAAGAATTCTTTATAAGAAATTTGAGGTCTTAAAAGTGTCCTTCTGTTTTAAAAAAGAATGAATCTACTTAAGGAAGATAGTACCCTATTCAGATTCACACAGATAGAGGAAGATTTCTTCAGTGGGTTTCATTTTTATTTTTTTATGTTGATAGGAATAATTTTGAATTATTTACATTATTTTGAATAGTGTGTTATAAATTGAGAGCTGAAACCTCTCAGTCTACTAGGTTAGCATTGCCCTATCCCCTAAACACACCTTTTATAGTCCTGCAGCAGTTTAAAAACACTCATGAACTTTGCAATGAGTATGGCTATTCAAAGCATAAGATTAGAATTTGGGATAGCTAAGGTCTTGGCTCGGCATGCAAAGTGAAATACGCAAACTAGCCTAATAGCCTCTCCCTGTGAGTCCCCCACCTACATGACTTGTTCGCCTAAGACTGTGGTTTGCTTTCCTCCAGAGGAAATGGCACCCCACACATTTGCACTGGGCCCTGGCAAGTGTATGGCTCTTCCCAATCTTTTAGGGAACTTAGTTCTTCACCCGTACCCACAGGCAGTTTTAACATGAACAGCTTGGAATCGAAGTACTTCTGGCCCCTGACCCTCTCCATGTATGCTGAGCTCCCATGGTCAACATGACTGAGATTGATGATGGCCCATCTCTTTGAAAAGGAACATCCTTCATAGAGGTAAATAAGTCCGTACCAATAAATTAGAGGGGAAATAAAAACCATGGTCTAAATTGAACAAAAAGAGAAAGTTAAAATGTCGATGATTAGTTAAAAATCCTTTATTTTATTTCAAAATATTAAGGGGGTATGAATTTTGGTTACATGGATTGCCTTTGTAACACTTGAGTCATGGCTTTAGGTGTGCCCATCACCCAAATAGTGTTCATTGTACCCATAAGGTAGGTTTTGGTTCCTCCCTCCTCCTGCTCCCCCTGCTTGATTTCCACTGAGTTTTACTTCCCTCTGTGCACATGTGTGTTCATGGGTTAGTTCCAATTTAATAATGAGCACATATGGTGTTTGTTTTTCCATTCTTGAGATACTTCACTTAGATAATGGTCTACAGTTCCACCCAAATTGTTGCAAAAGACATTAATTCATCCTTTTTTATGACTGACTAGTACTCCATGATATATAATACATATACCACATTTTGTTAATCCACTCATGAATTGATGGGCACTTGGGTTGATTCCACATCTTTGCAATTGTTAATTGTGCTGCAATAAACATTTGAGTGCAGGTTCTTTTTGATAGAAAGACTTCTTTTCATTTGGGTAGATATCAGTAGGGAGATTGCTGGGTTGAATGGTAGATCTACTTTTAGTTCTTTGAGGAATCTCAATACTGTTTTCCATAGAGGTTGTGCTAACTTTCAGTCCCACCAACAGTGTATAAGCATTCCTTTCTTTCTGGATCCACACCCAGCATCTATTGTTTTTGGACTTTTTAATAAAAGCCATTCTAATATGCGTAAGGTGATACCTCATTGTGGTTTTAAGTTGCATTTCCCTGATGAGTAGTGACGTTGAGCATTTTTTCATGTTTGTGGGCCATTTGTCTATCTTTTTTTGAAAAGCTCTGTTCATGTCTTTTGCCCACTTTTCAATAGGATTGGTTGCTCTTTTATTGCTGATTTGCTTGAGTTCTCTGTAGACTGTCATTATTAGCCCTTTATCAGATATATGGTTTGTGAATGTTTTCTCCCATTCTGCAAGTTGTCTATTTGTTCTGTTGATTGTATCCTTAGCTGTGCAAAAGCTATTTAGTTTAATTAAATCCAGTTAATTTATTTTTGTTGTTGCTGTGATTGCCATTGGGGTCTTTTTCATAAATTCTTTGCCTAGGCCGACATCTACAAGAGTTTTTCCTACATTTTCCTCTAGAATGCTTATTGTTTCATGTCTTACATTTAATTAAGTCTTTTATCCATCTTGAATTAACATTTTGAGTGGCAAGAGATAAGAACAGCTAAGGTTCTGGATGAAGCACTGGACCTCAGGGAGGTTCTGCTGGTCTAGAAGCAGTGGTAGAGACTCAGGACATAGTGTCTTGGGGTCCAGGCTCAACTCTGGAATCTCAGGGGTGGTACTGCGGCCTGGTGGAGGCCCTGGAGCTACAGGGGCAGAGGCTTAGGCACAGCTAGAGTTTCAGAGCTGGCTCTGGGACTTACAGGGGCAGAGCCGCACAAATGGGGGGCTGTTCTGCCAGTGTGCAGACTGCTGATGCCCAAACACACGGGCAGAGGTTTGTCTCAGTTGCCCCGGGACCACATATGCAGGCTGGAGCTGCTGCTCAGCCAAGTTTCACCCCCCACACCTCGGACCCACTAAGACTGTTGCCCAAGTCTTCCCAGATGGTGCCTGTGGTGTCTGGGGCCCCTCCTCTGCACAGGTCCTGTGCAAGGGAGGAAGCGTGCTCAGCCCCCAGTCTCAGGGTACAACACATGAGAGCTTCTGTTCTGTCTGCTCCCTCCCTGGCCTGGCAGGGGTGATGCAAAGGCTACTGCTGGAAGGCTGGGTCCCAAGCAGACCTGGCTCCACGCACCAGAGCAATCAGGATAGTGTCTGTTGCGGAGATCCGGGATTGGCAGTTACTGGATCTCTGCTGCACCTGCAGAGACTGCAACGTCTCTGCACAGACTCTGAGCAGCTCCCTGATAGTCCAGAGGTCTGCAGTGGATAAGGGAGACCCCTCGCAGCTCAAGCTGCCTGAAATTTTCATCCCTCTCCTAATAACAGTGCTCCCTTGAGTTGCTTCTATTCGGCTGTCTTCCCCTCTTCCCAGCAGTGTGAACTGTATTGGAACCCCAGGCTTAATCTCTGAGTTGGTGGGTGGTGCCTGTGAGTAAGAATCAGCCAGGCCCTGTTGGATTAAGTCAGTAGGTGCTGTAATGACCTATACAGTTGTTCTCTCTGTCAGTGATTGATGCTTGCAGGAAAGATCCAACTGCAGGCATGTACTTTTGTGCCTGTAACAGGCTTTAGCCCCTTAGGAGAAGCACTTGAATGTCCCAGGCAGTGGAAGGGGCCCAATGGCTCCCAGAGGATTGCTTGTTCTCCACCAGAACAGAGGTGGGTAGGGGAGTGAGGCTGGGCAGGTTTAGGTTGGGCAAGCCTGGAAGGCTTGGCAAAGTCTCAGCAGGGCTCAAAGGTCTTATCCCAGGCTCCTGGGAAAAGCCACTGGGAGAGGGGCCAAAGCAGTCTCTCAAAACTGGAAAGATTGCTCATGGGGGAAGGGCTGTCTATAATTCACCAACTGGCTCTTGGAGTGAGCTCTGCCTCTCTCTCGCTACCCCTACCCCAAGAGGCTACCTCCAGTGTCTGTTTGCAAATGGGTGCCCCAACGTGCCAGGCTCCGCAGCAACGGCACAGTGCAACTTTCCTGTTGCGGGGTGGGTGTTCCAGCAGATCATGGCAGCTTGGACCCCCACTGTATCCTCTTGTCAGTCCTGCCTGTGTGGGCTCCCTATCCTCCCGGGTCAAGCTCTCACATCTCTCCCTTGTGCCCCCAGCAATCCGCTCAAGTCCTTGGGGCACAGGATTTGGCCTGCATGTCTGATCTTCTGGTGTGCATCTCTGGAGAGTGCCAGGAACAGAGAACCCCCTTACTGGGCACCCCTGTGTCCACTGCAGGTCCCCACGGGGGAAGGTATGGGCCCCACTCTCCATGGAAACCCCAGACTGGAGGACACCACAGCTGATGAGAGGTGGCTGCTACAGAAAGTCTCAGTCTGCCCTCCCAGCTGCAGTGGGTTAGGGAGGGGCAGGGGAGGAAAAGAGTCTGGATGGAAGACAGCTGGGATCCTGGCTCTTCCAGGCCTCCTCCCCTGGAGGGAAGCCTACACAGAATGTCCAAGCTCCGGCCGGGATCACAGGAGATCTCCACACAATTCAGTGATTGCAGCAATGCCTGGTCTCACAAGGGTGGAAAAGCTTCCAAACAACTCAGTAGCCTTCTGAGTACTGAAGGTGTGGGGGAAGGGAAACGGGATTACCCCTTACCCCTTCACTGGGCACCAAGCCTCTCTGGGTTTGATCCTCGCTGAGCTCTTCTCCTCTTTTTCTTCTTTCTTTTTCCTTTTTCCTCTTCTTCCCAGTTTCCCTCTTTGAAGTCCCTAGCAAGCTCTGGCACCTCCTCCTCCAAACTACACCCGCGCTGTGCCCATTTCCCCCTTCCTTTATCTGAAACCCTTCCTTCCCTCCAGGACTCTCTGGCTGGTGATGTCTCTAGTCGGCCATTTGCCACAACCCCTAAAAATCTTTCTTTGTTAAATTAATTTATATCGTTTGCTAAGGCTAATGGAATTCTTAACTGTTTCCACTTTGGCCATTTAAGTTAGAATGTAACATTTTGGGTAAACATCATTTTGGCCAAATGAAGGCTGCTGCCTTGTATGAGCTGAAACAGTTTTCCATTGGAAAAAAAAATTGGAAGGAAAATGTAAAGCAATGTGCTTATCTATTTGTAAGATTAAAGCCATCTAGGATAGGGAGAAACAAATAAAAAGAATGAATCTAAGCTTTTCTCCTCCAATAAGAGACCAATATAAACTAGAGATTTCTTTTCCTTTCCTTTTTGAAAATACAGTCTAGTGCCTTGAGTGGTTTCTTTCTCAACACATAATTGATTCTTGGAATGACATTCACTTTGACTGTGGACAGTTGTGCCTTTGGGACAGAAGCAGTTGTTTCTACCTTTGTCATTTTGTACAAAAGCCATAGTAGGAGAACTATTTTCTCCCCAAATTACCACTTAAGAGACCTAGAAAACGAAACAATGTCATTTTGTATTGTTTATAAAAGACAAAGCAGTCTTTCTACTATAAACCAAATAGAGCAAAAAGAAGGCAACTGAACTAATGGTGTTTTTATCACTGGGAATATACTAAAAGTCATTATAAATAAAGGCATGTAAAATATTTAAGGATGCAGTTAAAATAATGAATGTCAAAAATGTTTAAAGGATTCAAAAAAATAGAAAAAAGTTTTGCAAACTAGCCAGAAACATGAGGAACTATTTTTTTTAAAAATTACAGATATAACAACTTTTTCAATGTATTTGTATTATCTCTTTCCTTTTTGAGAAGAGACCTTTCATAGAGATAGAACAATATATGCCTCATATAACCAGTGCATACTGGAAAAGATAGATTATGCATTAATTTATGACTAACTTTTTCTGTTTGTTATAATAATAAATCACCATTGTTACAATTGCTTTGTAATTCTCCTTAGCCAAGATGGTGGATTTATCCAGCCACAAATAAAAATTAAAAATTGTATAACAAGTGAAACAAGTGTGAACTATGTAAACATCATGGTTGGAAAAAATCAGAAACTAGAGACCAATTAAGTATGATTTAAATAGAAATACACATCCAGTGTTGTCTAAGTATTTCTTTCTCTTTTTTTGCCCTGGCATTTCCAGGTGGATTTAGTGAGTACAAAATGAATATAACCCATAATAACCTAATTCATTAAATATATTACACAAAAATATATCTATAAGCAATAAATGACTTAATTGCACTGATGAGAGTATGTACTACTTCAAATTTTATTAAACATAAAATTTTATAATATTGTTGTTATAAAACCTACCTATAGAATGGTTATTTTTATAATTATTGATATTTTACCAAATTTCTTGATAAAAACTTTCTACCATTGCCTTTAAGTTAGAATTTTAATGTTCACATTAAAATTTATTTTAAATTGTCCACTAATTAATATGTTAGCCAACTAACCAGATATTTTACACAATTATAAAATATTTATAAGATACTTGTTTAGAATGTTGGCTTTCCTATAATTAAAAAAATATTGTTTTAAATATTTTATAGCTTTCTTTTACATTTTTAGGGACTTTTTACATGGTTAAATATATTTATCTATTAGAAAAATAATGTATTAAATCTTAACCTAAAGATACAAGGTATTAGAAAATACTAATAGTATACACAAAATAATCCACTATAAATTTCCTAAAAACATTTTTCCTACTGCCTTTCTAATTCAATCTGGAAAAAAATCAATTTGCACACAATTTTTAGAAGTTCAACTATTCAATAATGTATCAAAAAGATATATTTTTCTCATGCCATGCTCACAAAATCAGTATGAGAAATTATGGACACTTTCTGCATAAGAGAAAATAGAAATCCAATGAGGTCATGCCTTTGCTTCATCATTTAGATACAAAAACCAATTCAATGTTGATGTTTCCTAGTTTACTGATATTTTCACTTCAAATTGGCTCATTTCACAGTTTCATACCTGAAATAATCATAGTCTAGGAAAAAGGTTTAAATTAAAATGAAAATGACCTTAAATATTGGTATTATACTTCTGATGATGATCACCATCAAATGCATTATCATTTTGGTAGGGTACATGCTACTTTATTAACTGGCAAATATTTTTCGCAGGAATAAAAATATCTTAAACCTGGAAACAAGGTGCTATACTTAAAGTTTTGTGTTTTTTTCCTGTCTCTAGATTATTTTTAATAAGTTTAAAGTTTTAGACCTGAACCTTAGGTAATATTTAATGTTGTAAAAATCTTTTTTATTTCAAAATATTAATGGGGGGGTACAAGAGTTTTTGTTACATGGATATGTTGTATAATGCTTAAGTTAGGGCTTTTGGTTTGCCCATCACCAGAATAGTGTTCAATGTACCCAACAGGTAAGTTTTTATCCCACGTTCATCCTACTGCACTCCTCCCTTTTTGGTTTCTTATGTCTTTTATATCACTTTGTGCCCATCTATTAGCTCCCACTTGTTAGTGAGAACATAGGGTGTTTGGTTTTCCATTCCTGAGATACTTCACTTAGGATAGTGTTCTCTAGTTTACTCCACATTTCTGCAAATGAAATCATTCCATTCCTTTTTGTGGCTGAGTAGTATTCCATGGTGTATATATACATTTCTTTATCCACTCATGAATTGAAGAGCACTTGGATTGATTCCACATTTTTGCAAATGTGAATTGTTCTTCAATAAACATTCAAGTGCAGTTGTCTTTTTGATTAAATGACTTCATTTCCTTTGGATACTTCCCCAGCAGTGGGGTTGCTGGATCCAAGGGTAGGTCTACATTTATTTCTTTGAGGGATCTCCAAACTGTTTTCCATAGAGGTCGTGCTAATTCACAGTCCCACCAACAGTGTATATGTGTTCCTTTCTCTCTGCATCCACACCAGCATCTATTGTTTTTTGACTTGTTAAAAATGACCATTCTGAAGGGGTAAGGTGGTATCTCACTGTAGTTTTAATTTTCACTTCCCCAGTGATTAGTGATGCTGAACATTTTTTCGTATGTTTTTTGGTCATTTGTCTATCTTTCATAAAACTTCTGTTCATGGTGTATTTTGCCCACTTTTTGATGGGATTGTTTGTTTTTTATTGCTGATTTATTTGAGTTCTTTGTAGATTCTGGATATCAGTCCTTTGTCAGATGTATAGGTTGGGAATATTGTCTCCCATTCTGTAGGTTGTCTATTCACTCTGTTGATTATTTTCTTTGCTATGCAGATGCTTTTTAATTTAATTAAGTCACATTTATTTATTTTTGTTGTTACTATATTTGCGTTTGGGGTCTTAGTCATAAATTCTTTCCCTGGGCTGTTGTCTAAAGGAGTTTTTCCTAAATTTTCTTCTAGAATTTTTATGGTTTGATGCCTTACATTGAATTCTTTAATCCATCTTGAATTAATTTTTGTATATGGCAAGAGCTATGGGTCCCATTTCGTTCTTCTGCATGTGGCTATCCAATTTTCTCAGCACCATTTATCAAACAGGGCATTCTTTCCCCAATGTATGTTGTTGTCTGCTTTGTTGAAGATCAATTGGTTGTAGGTAGATGATTTTGTTTCTGGGTTCTCTATTCTGTTCCATTGGTCTATGTCTGTACTTTTATACCAATACCATGCTGTTTTGGTTACTACAGTCTTGTATGATAGTATAATTTGAAGTCAGGTAATGTGATGCCTCCAGATTTGTTCTTTTTATTTAAGATTGCTTTAGCTATTCAGGTTCTTTTTTGGTTCCAAATAAAGCTTAGGATTGTTTTTTCCAGATCTCTGTAATATAATACTGGTATTTTGCTAAAGATTGCATTGAATCTGTAAACCACTTTGGGAACCATGAACACTTTAATGATGTTAATTCTACCAATCCATGAGCAGGGAATGGTTTTCCATTTTTGTGTGTCTTCTGTGATTTCTTTCATCAGTGTTTTATAGTTCCCCTTCTAGAGGTCTCTAACCTCCTTGTTAAGTATATTCCTAGGTATTTTATTTTCTTTGTAGCTATTGTGAATGGTATTTAGTCCTTGATTTGACTTTCCATGTGACTGTTATTAGTACATAGAAATGCTACTGATTTGTGTACATTGATTTTATAACCTGAGACTTTGCTGAATTTGTTTATCAATTCCAGGAATCTTTTGGTGGAGGCTTAAAAACTCTCAATAAACATAGAAGGAACATACCTAAAAATTATAAAAGCCATATATGACAAATCTACAGTCAGCATTATAGCGAATGGGGAAAAGTTGAAAGCATTCCCCCTAAGAACCGGAATGAGACCAAGAGTGCCATTGTCACCACTTCTATTCAACATAGTATTGGAGGTCCTAGCCAGAGCAATCAGGCAAGAGAAGAAAATAAAGGGCATCCAAACTGGGAAAGAGGAGGTCAAACTATCCGTATTTGCTGGTGATATGATCTTGTATGTAAAAATCTTTTGATTTATGAATCAATTAGGAAGGGTTGTGTTTGTGTAGCAAACAAAAAATGTCAAATTTAAGTCAATTTTGAGTAGACGTGTGAAGGGAAACATTTGCAGGGGCTAAGTAAGTATGCATGTGTGAATGGATTGTTTGAATGTAATAAAACAGGGAATAATGAGTCATACAAGGAAAAATGAATGTATATCCCACTTAAAAGCATTCAAGCAAAAAAATTTTAAAATCCTATGCTAGTCATTGGATGCTCAAACTAAACAATCCAAAGGCTCTCTTCAGCTGGTAGTCACCAGTTTTCAATGCTTGTTTAGGTGGAATTCAGAAAACACAAGTCACCTTGGAGAATTTATTCTTTGCTTTGGAAGTCACTGGACCAGTTCCTCCTATTTTGCATATATCAGCTGGGCACCAGTTACTCTGCAGGAAAAGTGTAAAAGATCTATTCTTTTTGGCTTAATGAAGTCTGCTACACCTAAGACCCACTTGAAATGAAGGAGCCATCTCAAGGGAGGAAAGAGAAAAATTTCCTATCAACAGAAAAAGCTACTGGAAAGAATGGGATTTCAATCTGACTTATTCCTTGAGCTCAGGATTTGAGATGGTCTTACTGATAGTCGTTGGTAGAAATGGACAGCAAGGACTACAAAGAGGATCTTGGCACAGTATGGGGGGAATCTTAAGGCTAGTGCTGAGGCATTCATGATCACATGGCAAAGACTGGAACCCCCTTCAAGCCTCTTTGCCTCATCATTTAGGTACAAAATACATGCTCTTTGCATGAATGCAACTTTAACAAACTATAACCTGGATGCCAAGTATGGCAGCCACTCTAGTACAGAAATGAGTCCTAATAAAAATGTCATGACTAAATGGAAAAGAATAGTCTTTGCTGTATACAAAGGAACAAATTACAATAGAAATACTCTGTAGTGGAAACAGAGGCAAGGGCAACCCCAAACTATGAACCTGCAGTGAACCAATCAGAATGTCCTACTATTCATCACTTGATTTTTGGAAGAAACTCCAACAACCTTGGACCTAAGTAAGTCCCAGGAATCTTGGACAACTGAATCTCAGAGAGAGATTTTTAACTTCTGTCTTATATGGCTAATGGGGATAGTGGAAGTGTCAAGTAATTAAGCAAAGAAATGGAAAAGATATCATCATATTATATTTGTAGTTCTGGCTGGAGAAGTGGGTCTTTGTGGTTATATCTAGTTTACCAAGCAAAAATTCATGAATAGATTTGTTCAGGTTGAAAATTCAAATTCAGATTTTTATTTAGAGCTCATAGTAATATGGTCCCCTTTTTTAATATAATTTTTTAAAACTATCTATGTTCAAAGGAGTAGAGACAATTATCTTTGGAATACTTAACTATATTTAGTAAATAAAATCCATAAATGAAGATATGATTTTGCACTTACATCACACTTATCATCTTACATATGCTATTTCATTTTATCAACACTGCATTCCTGTGAATTAAGTCAATTTACAGTTTGGGTATTCAAGATTCAGAGGTTAGATAATGTTTGAAAATTTAGACCAAGCACGCAGGTCTTTTGAATCACGTCATTATCCATCAAAACCATAAAGAACCTCCATTCTTTTGATACTTTGCTTAGAAGAATGGTCTCCAGTTCTATCCTGTACTCACCATTAAATTGGAACTAATCAATTAACACTTGTGTGCACATATAGAAATAACATTCATCAGAAATCCAGCAGGTGGGAGGAGGGAGAAGGGGGTGGGTAAATTCACACTTAATGGGTACTATGCACACTATCCAGGTGATGGACACACTTATAACTTTGACTTAAACAGCACAAAAGCAATTTATGTAACCAAAATGTTTGTACCCCCATAATATTCTGAAATAAATATATATAATAAATAAAAACAATAAAGAACCTCAAATAGCCAAATACACCTTAAAGGACCTTAGAATTAAGAGTCTGAAGAGAATTCATATTTCTCTCCCCCACCCCCACTGGCCAATGTCTATTTCAACTATCTACCTCTTTGAATTTCTGGAGCAGAAAGGAAAAAGGAGAATGAGAAAGATGAAAATGGTACTTGTCAAAAAAGAAACCAGCAGGGAGTTTCCCCCTGATTCTCCTACCCCACCTTTCCCAAAATGTGGTCAAAGTCTGCCTGCATCAGAGTCACATGGGGGCTTGTTACCACTGAAGAGCCCCAGGCTCCCCTCCAGAACCTGTGACCGGGACCTCTCAGTGTGGAGTGTGGGGATCTTCATTTTTAGCAGCCTTGTCAAGTGATTAGTCTGCACACTAATATGTAGGAACCACTGCCTGCTGCCTGCAAGGGCGACCTTAAAAATTAGGTTAAAACCCTAGTGTTAAAGCTATTTGATTAACAGCATTTTCAATATCATATAATTTGTTTATAAAGCCCTAATGATTAGGTCTGTGTTTAAGTCATTATGATCATATAGAAAATTGTTCTTTGTGTGTTTTCATCTCCTACAGATAATTTACAAACATGGATCTGCTTATGAATTGGCTTTGAAATAATTTACCATATTGTTTTTAAGTATTTCCTTCCTATGTTCAGCTATTAAAATATGTTATTTTAAAATTTATTTTTTTAAGGGACTAAGGATTGGGTGGGTGTAGGTGGGAAGGTCATAGTCTAAAATATGTTATGAACTGACAGAAAATATATAAAACATCAAAAGAAAGGTCAGCATTGACATTGGAATCTTATAATTAAATGATATATAAAATTTGAATATGATTTGTTTAGTCTAATTCTTCCAGAACTACAGTTACTTCCTTTCATTAAGTCAAACAGTTGCCACAGTACTAGTCACATCTTACTCAATTCTGTTAAAGTTTGGTTAGACAGGATTGTAAGACTTCAGTTTAGGTAAATTTCTGCTTTAGAAAAAATTATGCTTAGGGGAGAGAAAGAAAGATATTTTGGAAGTGATTTATAGTATATTACCAAATGTAAATGACAACTGTTAAATGAATATATATCAGAGTCAATACTTTTTCTATATAAAAGACCAATTTTCCTAATACCATTTATTTGCTATTAATGACACCTTCTTTCTTCAGATGAATTCTAATGATTTCTCTGTCACATTCTAAGTTCTCACAGATGCTTGGCATTAGGTCTATACCATATTGTTTCAATTATTAGAACTTTGTTTTATTGTAAGATAGGCAAGAAGGCCCCTCCTCTTCTACTTTTTCAGAATTGTTTTGGACAACATTTTTGGATCATGACTTTCTCATACAGACTTCAGAATCAGTTTCTCTGGTTCTATGTAAAATGTTATTAAGAATTATATTTAAATTGCATTACATTTATGGATTGATAAAAGGAAAATTTGGTATCTTTCTAGTTTTGAATCTTTTCATCCATAACCTTTGTAATAACATTTTGTAATTTCTTTAATAGAGTTCTTATACATCTTTTTTGAAGTTTATTTCTGTACATTTATATTTTTGAGTTGTATCTGTTTTTTATATGATTTTAAATTTGGTTATTAGTGATGCATAGAATTATTATGTGTTGATTTTTTATATTCAAGAATTCTTTTATACTAAATTTTTTTAGCCTTAATGTATATCTTATCACCTACAAATCAAAATGATTTTGTCTCCTCCTCATCATTTATTATGCTATTTTAAAATTCTTTCTGGTTTTAATGCACCAGCCAGATTCTTCAGTAAACTATTAAATAATAATGCTGACAGCATGTGTTCTTGTTTTGACTTCAGTCAAAATGCTTCTAAATATTTTGCCACTGAATATTTACAGAGGATTTCGGTAGTTGTACTTTATCAAGTTAAGATCTATTCCTACTTTGCAGGGAGTTTATATATAATACCTGTTAAATTATATCAATTGTTTCTTCATAAACTGAGATACTCTCTTTAACCCCTTAATTTGTTAATATGATACACAGCTCTAATGGTTTTTATGATGTTAATACATCTTTATACTCCTAATATAAAGCCTCTTGGTCATGCATTGTTCTTTAGTCCTAATGGATTTGATATTGTAGTAACTTATTTAAGATTTTCGTAACAATGGCCATATTACTGTAGCTTTCTCACTGGTCTTCCCACTCTTGTCTTCCCTGCAGGGTATTCACTACACAGCTGCCAGAGGGACCCTTCTAGATCATGTCATCTTACTGACACTAAAAACCAGAGTTCTGAGCAAAGCCCGCAATACCCTATATATGTATACAAAGCCATCTTCCACAACCGCAGGAGATGAATGCATCCTCTGTCCCATTTGTCCTGCTTACTCCTCTCCTAGCTATTTCTTGAACTGACCAGGAACACCTTTGCCTCAGCACATTTGCGTCGCTGTTCCCTCTGCCTGGTGTATCTTTCCCCCAGATAGCTGCATGGCTCACAGTAATTTTTTTAGGTCTCTGGTCAAGTGTCACCTCATGAGTGAAGCTTTCCCTTGCTACTCTATATCAAATAGCTCCCCCTCCTCTACCCCAGCCTCTTCAACTTACTTTACTTTTCTTCATAGCATTTACCATTACATGACCTATTTTGTATTTATATTTATATATTTATTTGTGGTTGATCCTCAGACAACTGAAATGTGAATTCCATGAAGGCGAGGATTTTATGGGTGTTTTTTTCACTATTTGTATCCCTATAGGTGAACATTCCTGAACCATGGTAGAAGCTCAAGGAAATCGGAGATAGCATTATATTAGGTACCTGCCTGGTGTTCATTCACTCATTTGGTAAATATTTTCCACCTACAGTGTGCCTAGTCCTGTTCCAGGCATTGCAGTGTCCACTCAGAACACTGGTAGTTTCTGTGAGTGACTTTGTGTCTACTCTTACGGGCAGGAGGCAAACTGCTAGTCACTCGCCCATATCAAGGTGTAAAGTGCTTCTGAACACCACTTTCAGTCAAGGCAATCTTTTCCTGAATCCTGGCTCTGTGTTAGTGTTTCAATTCTAGCTCTCTAACTACAAGAAGCCTTCAAACTGTACCCTTTTTCCACTCAGGAAAGACCAGTAACACTCCCCCAGCCACTGCGTCATGCCCCACCCACAACTTAGGTTTTGTTTCTAGACCACCCAGCCATTTAGCTTCAGCTCCTGCTCACTTTGACTTTATGGTTCCTCTTCATTTCTGGCTCGTGGGGATCTCCCTCTTGGATTCATGATTGACTATTTATGCAAAGCATTTATTTTAGCCAGCATGTCCATACATTGGTGACAAGAGACACCGTCTTCTGCACTGGCTAAAATTTTGTCATGGGAATTGAAATTTCCTTAAAACTCTGAAAATCTGTGCACATAACTCTGGATATTACAAATGGAGAATAATTGTGTAGATTCATTTCTGTGAGAATGTGCCCTTAGTACTCTGGTGAAAAATATAAGTCGTGGTTCTTTCTGTATTGATTTTTTACCTCATTGTCCATACAAATATGCTTTTAAATCCCCCATTTCTAAATCTTCTATAACTATTTCATGACTGTTTGTGAACGATTTGTATTTCATAGCCTTATAAGTGTAAATTATTATTCCAAGGATTCCAAAAATGTCATATTCAGTGTATCACACTGGAGTCGAAGGCCTGGGTTATGTTATTGCATCTCAAGGTGCCAATAAAATATGCTCAAAAAGCCTCTCACTAAAGATACTTTAGTATAGAACCTCTTAAAATGAGCAAAGATAAAAATACTCGGAGGAGGTTAAAATGCACAGGAGAGCCCCAGATCAGAGAAAGAATGCATTTATAATTGGCTGGCTTTTTACAAAGCTCAATAGAAATTGGACAGAGGGACCACCTTCCTTCCTGCCTTTGCCATGCCAGTCCTGCAATGCCACTATAAGAAATCCTTTCCTAAGGAACCTAGATTTCCCAATTGCATTAAACAGTTGGCTGAATGTATTCAACATTTGTCAGATTAATGTAGCCATCCTTCTTTGAAAGGGAATGCCCTCTTGAAGCCTTTTTTTCTTTTTCTTTTTTAGTTTTAGTTTTTTAGCAGGTTGTTTAATGGCATTATAAAAACAATACTAATTATGAGGGGGAAATGCCCAGATATTTCTCCCAAACAGCACACTAATTGCTTTGGAGGCAATGCTAAAACTAGAATGTTTAGATTTGATATCTGTCACATGGCTTATGTTTACATAATGCAAAAGTAATAGGTTAACTCAACATGCCCTTCCCTAAAACTGAATCATTTCAATGAATGAACTAGTTGAAATTATCTTTGCCATCCTGTGTAAGCACAAGAATTGATTAACTGACTCTTGCTTTAATGGAAGATCTAAAAACTGTCTACATTTTGTTTAATCATCCCTATGAAATCCACTTTAGAGTATTCTCTTAGTTTCAGAAATAAAAACATTATTGGTGTACCTATCATTCCTATATAATAGTCATTTAGTCATTCAAAGCAAAAAGAATGCATTTGGGCATTCTCTG
Source organism: Varecia variegata (assembly GCA_028533085.1). Classification (NCBI taxonomy): domain Eukaryota; kingdom Metazoa; phylum Chordata; class Mammalia; order Primates; family Lemuridae; genus Varecia; species Varecia variegata. The sequence continues at coordinate 42,049,919 of CM052439.1, read as the reverse complement.
TTCAAGTTTATTAATAAGTACTATAAAGTACTAGCTAAGAGCCCAAACTCCAGAGTTAGGTTGCCTAGGTTCAATCCACTTACTACCTGTGTGACTTTGAGAAAGTTACTTCCTCCGTCAAAAGTTTCCTTTTGATTATAACAGTATAACGTTGTTATAGGAAGAAATAATTATAATAATATGTAAAGTGCTTAAAGCAGGGCCTGACACATACAAATACATTGTTAACTATGAGTTCTCTTTTTCTCTCTTTCTCCAACACATTACAGTCATAAAATATGATGTTTCACACAATAGTGCTGCTAAACATAACAATAAGGTCACACTTATTTTACCTTTACTCACAGTTCCTTAGTAAGGGATATGTTTAGAATTCAGCTATATTAACCTAAGAAAAGACCAGGTTGGACCCCTGATTGTCTAGTATTGCTCTTTTTAGAGTATTGATAATCCTTTGTGGTACTTGTCACTTTGGGTACAATTTATTTTTAAGGTTTTAAGCAAGAGTTTAAAAGAACTACTCAGAAATTATGTATTCTAGTTATCCTTAAACCACTCCTTCCCCTAAAAGATCAGTTAAACCAAAAAAATTTTTTCTTCACAAAATAGGAAAAATTATATAATAAATCTTAGAAAGATTTTTTATTTATTTTCAAAGCTTCACTCTCAACTTCTCTTTCCTCTCTAGGCAAATATATAGTATAGAGTTACATTTTTTTTGTAGACTTGTTTTACTTTTATTTTTTTTTCATTGACAGATTAAATTGTATGCATTTACCATGTACAACATGATGTTTTGAAGTATGTATACATTGAGAAATTATTAAATTGCACCAATATTAGGTTGGTGCAAAAGTAATTGTGGTTTTGGACCATGAGTTTTAAATCATTATAACTAGGCTCAAACACATCTTTATTAATCAAAATAGGAACCATTACAATCAACACATTTTTGCCAACAAGCAATAAGTTTGTTTATTCCTGTAGCATAGAAATCCATGCTTCAGGATGCGATGAACTCTTGGAAACCATTTTCTGCATCCTGCTGGTTGTGGAAGCATTTTCCCTGCAAAAAGTTGTCAAAATGCTTGAAGAAGTGGTTGTTGGCTGGCAAGAGGTCAGGTGAATATGAAGGATGAGGCAAAACGTCATAGCCAAATTCATTCAACTTTCTAAGCGTTGGTTGTGAAGAAGAATTGGGGCCCTTTCTGTTAACCAGTGCCAGCTGCAGGCATTGCAGTTTTCAGTGCATCTCATCAATTTGCTGAGCATACTTCTCAGATGCAATGGTTTCTCTGGGATTCAGAAAGCTGTAGTGGATCAGACCGGCAGCAGACCACCAAACAGTGACCATGACCTTTTTTTGGTGCAAGTTTGGCTTTGGGAAGTGCTTTGGAGCTTCTTCTCAGTCCAAATACTGAGCTGGTCATTGCTGGTTGTCATATAAAATCCACTTTTAGTCACAAGTCACAATCCGATCAAGAAATGATTTGTTGTTGCATACAATTAGAGAAGATGACACTTCAAAATGACAATTTTTTTTTATTTTCAATTGGCTCATGGGCCACCCTCTTATCAAGCTTTTTCACCTTTCCAATTTGCTTCAAATGCTGAACGACCATAGAATGGTCCACATTGAGTTCTTTGGCAACTTCTAGCATATTTGTAAAAGGATCAGCTTCGATGATTGCTCTGAATTGGTCTTTGCTAAATTCCGATGGCTGGCCACTGCACTCCTCATCTTCAAGGCTCTCGCCTCCTTTGCACTGTACATTCATTAGCAGTTCCTGGGCCAAATGCATTGTTGATGTTGCCAGTTGTCTCCGCTGCTTTATGACGCATTTGGAACTTGAATAAGAAAATCACTCGAATTTGATTTTTGTCTAACATCATTTGCATAGTCTAAAATAAATATGAAATAAACAGCAAGTAATAAGTCATTAGCAAAAAAAAACATAAAGCGAGAAATACACATTAAAATGATGTATAATGTAACCACATTTATTTAAGAATGTATTCCAATATCAAACAGCAGATGTCAACAATGCAAAAACTGCAATTACTTTTGCAACAACCTAATAACTAGTTAACATATGCATAACCTCACACAGTATCATCTTTGTAGTGAGAACACTTTACATCCACTTCCTTAGCATTTTTCAGGAATTAAATATATTGTTAACTATAGTCACCATGTTGCACAATAGATTTGTTGAACTTATTCCTTCTACCCAACTGAAATTGTGTATCCTTTGACCAATATTTCCCCAAACTCCTCCCCGCAACCACTCAAGCCCCTGGTAACTACTATTCTACTCTCTACTTCTATGAGTTCAATTTTTTTAGATTCCACAGGTGAGTGAGATCATGCAGTATTTGTATTTCTGTGTCTGGTTTATTTCACTTAACATAATGTTCTCCAGGTCCAGCCATGCTGTCACAAATGACAGAATTTCCTTCTTTTCTATAACTAATAGTAATCCATTGTTTATACTTACCATATTTTCTTTATCCATTCATCCACTGGTGGACACCTAATTTGATTCCATATCTGTACTATTGTGAATAATGCTGCAATAAACATGAGAGTACAGAAGTCTTTTCAACATACTGATATTATTTCCTTTGTAAATATATCCAGTAGTGGGATTGCTGGATTAACTGGTAGTTCTATTTTTAATATTTTGAAGAGCCTCCATATTGTTTTCCAGAATAGCTATACTAATTTACATTCCCATGAACAGTGTACAAGGGTTATCTTTTCTCCACATCCTTGCCATTTAACATTTGTTAAATGCCTCTAACATTTGTTGCTTTTTGTCTTTTCAATAATAGCCATTCTAACAGGTATAAGCTCATATCTCATTGTGATTTTAATTTGAATTTTCCTGATGATTAGTGATGTTCAGCATTTTTTTATATACCTATCAGCCATTTTTATGTCTTTTTTGAAAAACCCATCAAGGTCTTTTGCCCATTTTTTTAAAAAAATTAGATTATTTCTTTTCTTGAGTTGAGTTCTTTATATATTTTGAATATTAACCCTTTATCAGGTATATAGTTTGCAAATATTTTCTCTCATTCTGTAAGTTGTCTCTTCACTGTGTAGATTGTTTCCTTTGCTATAGTAACCATGTTGAAACTTTTCGGTTTGATGCCATCCCATTTGTCTATTTTTGCTTTGCTGCTTATGCTTTTGCTGCTTATGTCATATCAAAAAATTATTGCCCAAGCCGGGCGTGGTGGCTCACGCCTGTAATCCTAGCACTCTGGGAGGCCGAGGCGGGCGGATCACTCGAGGTCAGGAGTTCGAGACCAGCCTGAGCAAGAGCCAGACCCCATCTCTACTAAAAATAGAATGAAATTATCTGGACAACTAAAATATATACAGAAAAAATTAGCCGGGCATGGTGGCGCATGCCTGTAGTCCCAGCTACCTGGGAGGCTGAGGCAGTAGGATCGCTTAAGCCCAGGAGTTTGAGGTTGCTGTGAGCTAGGCTGACGCCACAGCACTCTAGCCTGGGCAACAAAGCGAGACTCTGTCTCAAAAAAAAAAAAAAAAAAAAAAATTATTGCCCAAACCAATGTCATGACTATTTTCCCCTATGGTTTCTTCTATTAGTTTCCTAATTTGTGGTCTTACATTTAAGTCTTTAATCCGTTTTGAGTTGGTTTTTGTACATGGTGTGAGATAAAGTTCTAATTTCATTCTTCTGCACATGGATATCCAGTTTTCCCAACACCATTTATTGAAAAGACTGCCCTCTCCCCATTGTGTGTTCTTGGCAACTTTGTCAAAAATTAGTTGGCTGTAAATGTATGGATTTATTTCTAGGCTCTCTATTCTGTTCCATTGGTCTTTTTGTTCTTTTTTATGCCAATATCATGCTGTTTTGGTTACCATAGCTTTGTAGTATATTTTGAAGTCAGGTAGTGTGATGCTTCCAACTTTGTTTGTTTTGTTCAGTATCGCTTTGGCTATTCAGGGTCTTTTGTGTTTCTATATGAGTTTTAGGATTGTTTTGTCTATTTCTGTGAAGAATGTCATTGGTATTTTGATAGGGATTGTATTGAAACTATAGATTAGGTGATCTGGACATTTTGACAATATTAATTATTCTAAGCTATGAACATGGGATATCTTTCTATTTCATTGTCTTTTTTAATTTCTTTCATCAATTTTTATCATTTTCAGTATAGAGATCTTTCACTTCCTTGGTTAAATTTATTCCTAAGTATCTTATTTCTGTGTGGGTATTATAAATGGGATGGGTTTTTTTATTTCTTTTTCAGATACAGTCATGTGTCACTTAATGATGAGGATACATTTTGAAAAATTATTTATTAGATGATTTCACCATTATGCAAACATCATAAAATGTACTTACACAAACCTAGATGGTACAGCCTATTACACACCTAGGCTATGTGGTATAACCTATTGCTCCTTGGCTACAAACCCATCAGCATGTTACTAAAGATAGAACTATAGATCATGGAAATATAGATCAAAGGAATAGAATAGAGAGTTCTGAAATAGAACCACATATAATGCCAATTGATTTTCAGCAGAATACGAAGTCAAATCAATAAGGAAAGGAAAAATCCCAGCAAATGATGTTAGAATAACTGGATATTCATATGACAAATAAACAGAACCTCATGCCATCCACAAAAACTAATTTTAAATGGATTACAAACCTAAATGTATAAATAAAACTATAAAGCTTTTAGAACAAAAATGTTGGGGAAAATTTTTAAAAATAGATAGGCAATTATTTCTTAGGCAGACACAAAAAAATCACAAGCCATAAAAGAAAAATTGATCAATTGTACTTTATAAAAATTTACATCTTCTGCTGTTTGAAAACTACCATTAAGAAAATGAAAAAGCAATACATATAGTGGAAGAAAATATTCATAATACATGAATTTGACAAAAGACTCATATCCAGGATAAAGAATTCTTAAACTAAATAATAAGATAACTGATTTATAAAATGAGCCAAAGCTTGAATAGACATGAATGGACAAAAAACTCTTGAGAAAGTATTTATCATTAGCCATCAAGGAAATCACAATGAGATTCTATTATATAACTATTAGAACTACAATCTCCAACCCCTGGCCTGTTAGGAACCAAGCCACACATCACTGCCTGACCTCTGCACCAGCCCCCTGCCCCTCTGTCCATCCCGTCCATGGAAAAACTGTCTTCCGTGAAACCAGTCCCTGGTGCCAAAAATGTTGGGGACCACTGCACTATAACAACTAAAATTTAAAAACTGACAATAATAAGTCAAGATGTGAAGCAACTAGAACTCTTACACATTGCTGATGAGAGTGCAAAATAGTACAACCACTGTGGAAAACAAGTTGGCAATTTCCTATAAAGTGAAATATATATTTACTGTAAAACCATCATTTCCACTCCTTAGTATCTTCCTAAGAAAAACAGAAAAATATGTCCTCAAGAAAGTATTGTACACTGATATTTACAGCAATTCTAGTCATAAAAGGCAAAACTAGAAATAATCCAAATGTCTATCAAAAGGTGAATAAATAAATTGTGGCATGCTCATATGATAGAATAGTACTTACTCATCAATGAAAGGCTTAAATTACTGGTACGTGCAACAATACAGTTGAATCTCAAAAAAGAAACATAATGTAAAAGAGTGCATGCTGTATGGGTTCATTTCCATGAAGTCCTAAAAAAAGACAAGCCTAATTTACAGAGATAGAAATCAGATCAATGATTGCCTAGGGCGAGAAGGCAAAGGGTTTGACTATAAGGGGACACAAGGTAACTTTCCAGGGTAATGAAAGCATTTCATGTCTTGAATGGGTTGGTAGTACCCATTTGAACGTACATATACTTTTCAAAATTCTTTGAACTGTATACTTAAAATATGTGCATTTTGCTTTATATAAATTACTTTTCAATAAAGTTGATTTTGAAAACAAAGTGAAATTTCTGAATGAGAAAAGTGATGAGTGAAAATTCATGTGTCTCAAGAGCATCAACTGTATTAAATGGGAAAGATGATGCCTGATGGATGTAGCCAATTAATTTAATATATTGAGAATATAGATTGAGATTCATGTTGCTGGTGTGCACTGTTATGAATTGAACACATGATGCTCTGTAAACCTGAGCTAGTAGTTTACAAAAGTAAGTAATCCTTAGTTTATAGGCAATTAGCAATTAGGCTTAGAGTATAATTGCTGTTGCTATATTTGTAGCCAAGTGAAATTGTAGTATGATTAAACTAATTGAAAAGTGTAAAAAAATCTGTTGTGTAAACTCTGTTTAAGGATCATTCTCCATGTGGAAGAAAGATATTAACAAGATTAAATTTAAACTACAAAAAGAATTCTACTTATTTTGAAAATTCTTGACCATCACCAAGCTACTAAAATTATACTAGAAGTTCCATCTCAGCCATGGGCACTGTGATTTACCAAAGCTAAAAATGTCTTAATCAGAAAGAAGCAAATGCCTCTCAGATACTAGTTAACATTCCTAAGAACACTGCTGAAAGGTTGACCTTGAAATCAACTGCTACATTCAGACCTGAGTATCTGGGGTGTCTACTCAGACAAATTTGCAGGTTTGTTTTAGGCAAAGCCACTGTTACTGCTCAGACACTGAGCATTTTTAAAGAGCCATTTCAATGGTTTCCTACATTAGACTAGTCTCCATACAGTATCAGAATCGTCTCTCTAAAACGCAAACATGATCATGCTAACGTTAGCTAACTCCCCCATTGTGTATAGAAGAGTCCCAAACTCTGGGCATAGCATGCATAGCTCCTCTCGCCATGGCGTCAGCCAATCTTCCCATTTTCATCTCCCACCACACCACTTTTAATCAACTCTTCAGCCACTCTGAATTCCTCACCATTTGCCAATTATGCCATGTTCACACATAAATCACCTACTATTCCCAAAACTCCTCAAATGCTTGGAAAATGCATCATCCAGACCCAGATCAAAGATAATCTTTGTGAAAACTTTCTAAGTCCCTCAAGAAGAATATTTCCTTCTTTTCAGCTGCTACCTCACTTCGTGCAATACCCCCATTATAATATTTATGTCATCTTAATCAGATTGAATGTTAACATGTCTGACTGAACTATCAGGCTTTGATGGGCTTAAGGCCAGATATTGTGCCTTATCTAACATTAAATTTTTCTCAGCACAATGCACAGTACATAACACTCAGTAGCAACTGAATAAGTGTTTGCTGAAGAATGAATGCCTGATCAGATATACATCTCTTCCCTTCAGGGATCAGAAGTGTGGACTTGAACCCTCTCCACACATCAAAGACTTCCCTTTCTCTGGATCAGAGAGTAGGCAGAGTGTCCCTCCAAAGGGGCCCCTATCATCTGTCAGTTTCCAGGGATCTTTGTGTGACAGGGATACACAGTCTCGTGCTTTGGAAAACCAGTTCATTCTTACAGCCACTGCAATGGTGAACTATTATGGAGATGATTTAGGTCAGATTTCATCTTAGAAAAAGTTATAAGATTTCTAAATCAAAACTATTTTGATCAGAACAATAATTTCATGAGGGTTCTCATATCCAAAAGTAGATGGTCTGCAAAATAATCGTGGATAGCTTTCAGGTACTGAAGGAATGATATATTTGGAAGCTCTGGTTACTAATGAGAAAACAGACCAGTAGGCAAGAGCTGTAATACCCAGTGAATTAAAGAGGTGGGTAAAGAAACTTTTACAAACACATGTAGCCTATAAATATATACAGCTATAATGTACCCCTAATAATTTAAAATTTAAAATACACAAGAAATTCGAAGCTGTTTCCTACCAGTGACAATCAATGGAAATTGAAAGCATGAGTTTGATTCCCTTGCATCATCAAAAATAGAGGTGAAATTACACAATTTAAGTAAATCTTTATGCTGCTCTGAAAGCAGAAAGCATTGCCCTGCACATCACAAATATACTGTTAATGGACAGAATATATATCTGTCAATTCAGAGAGAAAAAATAACATGGGGTTATACATCTCTGGTTTCCCTACTATGCCAAAGCATCTTCAAACATGAAGAGAGCTGCATATGGGACACCCTGCTTCTTTTCCCAAGCCTGACATTGTTTCAGTTCTTACTTGGGAACACATCCAAGGCCTGGAGCACAAGGATGTTCTGTCCATGGTTTAAAATAAAACACTTTTATTATAAAAATTGAAAAACAGCTGGAGGAGGGAAACTTATCCTACTCATTGGCACTTCTGTAAATGCACAAAAGACTACATTGTGCTGTACCCAGTAATTATTATTAAGCATTTGTATAGAACTTTATATTTACAAAGTGCTTTGTAGTCCTTTATATTATTATTCCTCACAGCAGCCTTATGAGGTAGGTTGGTATTGTTAAATCTATTTTACCCCACTTCAGGAGGTCTCTCTTTCAAGTACTTTGAAATAAACCTTGAAGAATCAAAACCCTTCAGAGTGTCTGGAAGAACAAGGTAAAAAAGAAACCCCATGGTGAAAGTTTGTGTTAAAAAAGAAATCCCAAAGGGAGTCTGTGTGCTGGAGAAGGAGATCAGAGACCTAAAAGGAAGCTGGAAAATGCATTGATTTGATTTGGAAATAATGGGCAGCCTGAATATAGTGAGATTCGTGGATTAAGCTGGGTACAGGTCCTGTTTTCTTCCTGGTTTCTCTAGAAAACCTGTTTCATGTATTGATAAATTGTTGATAAGACAAATATTTTTTTGCATGGTATCCAGGTGAGATTGGTGAATGCCTTCATCTTTGTTTTGTATGGTTTTATATCATACCAATTTGATCATAAATGAGGAAATGCAACACAATTAGTCACTGGGTTCTGTTATGTATCCAAACATTAACTGACCAGCACACAAGAAAAACTTTTTAAATTTTTCCATAGCCTTGGAAGGTAAACTTTATTTTCTTTCCAATTTAAAAGTAATTCATATTTGTATGGGAAAATTTGGAGAAATAACACAAGCTTGGAAAATTGGAAAATATCATCAATACTCCCAATATCCAAGGCAATCACTATTGAAAATTTCATATTTTCTTCACATATTTTTCTAAGCATATTTTTAGATTATTCTGATTCTATAATGCATATAATTTCATATACTTTTTTATTCAACATTTTAACATAAGCATTTTTCTATGTTCTGTGTAACAAACACTTATGACCTGCAGCTCTTTTAAACTTAGAGAAATTTACTGAGTCCTAGAAAGCACAAACATTTTAGTATTACCCTAAAATAGCATTACCTTAAAAATAGCATTACTTTTTAAAATATGATATAATGAACTTCCCCAATAACGGAAGAAACTTTCATGATTTCCATGAAAAGGATCATCAGTTTCACAGCTTTAAATACCACATACATATTAACTCCAAAATCATATCTATATCCAACTTCCCACTCATCCTTTTCATTTGAATGTTTAATGGGCATCTCAAATCTAAAATAGCCAAACCTAAACTCTTTTTTTATGTTATTTTTATTTTTGTACATTTCCATAGGGTATGTGTGGTATTTTGTTACAGTCATAGAATATATGATTAAGTCAAGGCATTTAGGTTATTTGTCACCTTGAGTAATTATCATTTCTACATGCTGGGAATATTTCAAGTCCTTTCTTCTATCTATTTTTAAATATACAATATATTGTGGTTAACTATAGTCATGCTACTCTGATTTTGATCATTAGAACTATTCCTTCTGTTTAAGTGTATATTTGTAGCCATTAACCAACCTCTCTTCACCCCCTCTCCCAACACACACATCCTTCCCAGGCTCTGGTAACCATCATTCTACTCTCTACCTCCATGAAATCAACTATTTAGCTCCCACATATAAGTGAGAATATGTGATACTTGCTTTTCTCTGCCTGGCTTATTTCACTTAATATAATGTCCTCCAGTTCTAGCCATGTTTCTGCAAATGACAGGATTTTATTCTTTTTTATGGCAGAGTAGTATTCCATGGGGTATATATTCAACATTTACCCATTCATTTGTTGTTGGGCACTCAGGTTGATTCCATACATTTTCTATACGAATCATGCTGCCATAAACATGGGGGTGCAGGTATCCCTTTGAAATAATGATTTTCTTCCTTTGGATAAGTACCCAGTGATAGGATTGCTAGATCCTATAGTAGTTCTATTTTTAGTTTTTTGAGAAATCTCCTTGCTGTTTTCCATAATTGTGTACTAATTTACATTCCCACCAACAGTGTATAAGACTTTGCTTTTCTCTGTATCCTTGTTAGTATCTGTTGTTTTTTATCTTTTTAATAATAGCCTTTCTGAGATAAGATGTTACCTTATTGTGGTTTGATTTGCATTTCCCTAATGACTAATGATAGTGAGCATTTTTTCAGTATCTGTTGGCTGTTTGTATCTCTTCTTTTGAGAAATGTCCATTTGTGTCCTTTGCCCACTCTTTAATGGGATTATTAGGCTTTTTGCTGTTATTTGAGTTCCTTCTATTTTCTGGATATTAGTCCCTTGTCAGATGAATAGTTTGCAAGTATTTTCTTCCATTCAACAGGTTGTCTCTCCACTCTGTTGATTGTTTCCTTTGCTGTGTAAATATTTTTAGTTTAATATAGATCCATTTGTCTATGTTTGTTTTTGTTGCTTGTGCTTTTGAGGTCTCAGCCATAAAATCTTTTCCTAGACCAATGTCCTGTAGTATGCCTTCTATGTTTTCTTCCAGTAGCTTTATAATTGTGAGTCTTACATTAGCTGTTTAATCCATTTGAGTAGATTTTTGTATATGGTGAGACATAAGGGTCTAGTTTCATTCTTATGCATATGGATATCCAATTTTCACACCACCATTTTTTAAAGGGAGTGTTCCTCTTGGTGTTTATTTCTAGTTTTGTTCCATTGTGGTCTGAGAAGATAGTTGGTATGATATTGATTTTTTTTAAATTTGTTGAGACTTGTTTTGTGGACTAACATATGATCTATCCTGGAGAATGTTCCATGTGCTGATAAGAAGAATGTGTATTCTGCAGCTGTTGTATAAAATGTTTTATAGAAGTCTGTCAGGTCTATATGGTCTAAAGTGAAGTTTAAATCTAATGTTTCTTTGTTGACTTCTGTCTAGATTATCTGTGGGATATTGAAATCCCCTGTTATTATTGTATTAAAGTCTATCTCTCCCTTTAGATCTAATAATAAATATTTGCTTTATATGTCTTGGTGCTCCAGTGTTGGATGCATATATATTTAAAATTGTTATATCCTCCTGCTGAATTGTTTCCTTAATCTTTATATAGTGACCTTCTTTGTCTCTTTTTACCATTGTTTTTTATTTAAAAATCTGTTTTATATCATATCACTATAGCTACTGCTGCTTGCTTATGTGTATCTTCACAAGTGAAATGAGTTTCTTGTAGGCAGCACATAGTTGAATCATGTTTTTAAATCCATCCAATCAGCCTATATCTTTCAAGTGGAAAATTTAATCCATTTACATTCAAGGTCATTATTGATAGATGAGAACTTATTCCTGTCATTTTGTTATTTGTTTTCTGGTTGTTTCATATATCCATTGTTCCTTTCTTTTTCTCTTGTTTTCCATCATTGCAGTTTGGTGGGCTTTTACAGGAATAACATTTAAGTCCTTTCTATTCCTCATTTTTTCTACCAGTGAGTTTTATGCTTTTGTATGTTTTCATGATGGTAGATGTCACTCTTTCACTTCCAGGCATAGGACTTCCTCAAACATTCCTTATAGGGCCAGTCTAGTGATGATGAATTCCCTCAGTTTTTGCTTATCTGGAAAAGGCTTTGTTTCTCCTTTTTTTACAAAAGATAACTTTTCTGAGTATAGTATTCTTGGTTAGAAGGTTTTTTTCAGCACTTTGACTATATCATTCCATTCTCTCCTGACCTGTAAGATCGCTGCTGAGAAATCCGTTACTAGTCTGATGGGGTTTCCCTTATATGTCACTAGACCCTTTCTCTTATTGTTTTTAGAATTCTCTTTGTCTTTGACTTTTGGCAGTTTGACTGTAATGCACTATGGAGAAGTACTTTTGGGGTTTGATCTATTTGAAGATCTCTGAACTTCCCGTATCTGGATACCTAAATATCTTGTTAGAATTGAGAAACTTTCAGCTATTATTTTGTTAAATTTGTTTTCTATGACTTTGATCTTCTCTTCATCTTCTGGAACACCCAAAATCTACATATTTTGTCACTTTGTGGTGTCCCATATGTCATGTATGCTTTGTTCATTCTTTTTAATCTTTTGTCTTTTTTTTTTTTTGTCTGATTGGGTTATTTCAAAAGACCTGTCTTCAAGTTCTGAGAGTCTTTCTGCTGCTTGATCTAGTCTATTGTTGAAGCTCTCAAAAGAATTTTTTATTTCCTTCATTGAATTCTTCAGTTTTAGAATTTCTGTTTGTTGGGCTCTTTTTATAATGTTTAACTCTCTGGTGAATTTCCTGGTCATAATTTGAATTATTTTTATGATTTCTTTATTTTGGTTATCTGTGATCTCTTACATCTCACTGAACCTCTTTAATATAGTTATTTTGAATTCTTTTTCTGGCATATCATAAATTTGTTTTTCATTGGAATCTGTTGATGGAGTTTTTGTTTGTTTGTTTGTTTCTTTGGAGGTTTCATATTTCCTTGTTTTGTTTTGCTTTTTCATGTTTCTAGTGCCCTTACACTGATATCTGTGTGTCTGGTGTATTATAATGTTGCTCCTTCAAATTTTTTGCATTGGCTTTCACAGGGAAAGACTTTTTCATGTAGCTGTATCTATAGTGTTAATTCAGTAGGACACTTCAGCTTTAATTCTGAGTGTGCGTATTAGTGTAGTCTCTGTTTGATTTCTTCTGCTAGAAACTGTCAGTGGTGTTTGTAATTTCCTCAGTGGCTTAGACTGTGGTTGTTAGTGGAGGCTGTGGTAAAGTTTTGCTGGGGATGGGGACATCAGGTGGGCCAGTCCTTGGGCCCCAGTGGTGCAGTAGCAGACCAAGCATGCCTGTCCTTGGGCCCCAGGACAGTGTACGTGGGCACCAATGTTAGTAGGCACCAGAGTTAGTGGGTTCAAACAGGCCAATTCTTGAGCCTCCAGATGGCTTGCTTGGTTGCCAGGAATGTCAGCAGTAGGCCAAGTTTGTGGATGGGTCCTCAGTTCCCTGGGTAGCCTGTGTGGCATAAGCAATGGCAGTAGTACTGGCAGGACAACTTTTGGGCTCCAAAGTAGCATGCATTGATGCTAGCAGTGGCTGCAATGGGATGGGTGGGCTGGTCTCCAGGCCCCCAGGTGGTGTATGCAGGTGGATGCTGGAGGTGGCAGTAGCAACAGGTGGAATGGGCCTGTCCTCAGACCTCTGGGAGGAGTGCACAAATGCCAGTGGTGTTGGACAGGGTGGGGCAATCACCAAAGCCCTAGTGGTATCCTTGAGCACAGTAGGGGCAGTGCCAGACTGGGCAATTTTATGTCCAGGCCTCCTGGTGTTGTGTTCTGTGCTATAGCAGCAGTGGCAATGGGCAGGGGGAACCTGTCCTCAGGACACATGCCAGTGTGCTGCAGCCCTGCTGCTGGGGAGAAAAGTGGAGTTGCTGACAGTGGCTGCAGCCATAGGCAGGCAGCTCTCAGTCTCTGGAGGGCACACACTTCAGCCCACGATAGCAATGGCAGTAGTAACAGCAAAGAAAACCAGTCCTCAGGACATATAAAAGTATGTGGCAATGGCTCTGCTTTGTGGGTATGGGGTTGCTGCCTATGGCAGCCTTCCCCAGTAGGCAGTTCTCAGGCTCTAGGGAGTATGCACTTTGGCTCCCTTGTCCCAGGGATAGCTTCCCCAGTGCATTGCACTGCACTACTTATTCCCCAGGGTTCAGGACACTGTGTGTACTAGAGTGCTAGGGACCCTGCAACTCTGCTTGGTCTGACCACTGTCGTGCTTCCGCAGCCCTCCAGGTGGATGTGGGAGGGATGCCAGTGGGGCTTGAGGGATGTGGAGATGCAGGGACTGTTGGTCCCCAGGGCAGGATGTAGTCTGGTGGAAGGCTTAGATCTCAAAATGACACTGTGCTGCCACTGCTTAGGATTTGAGGGGTCTACGTAGAACATACTGTGAGATTTCTCTCTGGAGCAATGCTGTATGCAGTCTCCAGGCAGGTCCCTATGTTATTCTGAGGGCCCGTGAGGGGTTCTCCTGTGGCTAGAGTTGCAGGAGTTCGTGGTGGGAATGTGGACCATGGAGGATCTCTCACTTACCCCTTCTCCACACCGTGGAGTCTTTCCATGCTCCCAGCCAATCCTGGCTGAGCTGGCTGCCTTGCTTCCCTCTCCTGTGCCTCAGATGCTTCTTGTTGCATCTCTGTGGAATTCCAGTGTTCTCTCTTAGATGTCCTGTTCAAAGTGTGATTATCCACTTGCCATTTTGTTTCTTCTTTATGGAAGAGATGAGTGTCAGATGTCTCTAGTCAGCCATCTTGAAGCCCCTCCTCCAAACCTAAACTGTTGATATCATACCCCCACTAAAGCCACTCCACCAAAGGGTCTTTCCATTTGAGTTAATGGAAGGTCCATGATGCTTTTAGTTCCAGGATGCTTCTAGTTGCTCAAAAACTAGGAATCATTCTTCACTTTGCCTTTTCTGTCATAGCTAACACCCCACTCATTAGCAAATTCTCTTGGCTCTATCTTCAAAATCTAACCTCTGCTCATATCTTTACTGATACCACCCAAGTTCAAGTCACCAATCTCCCTCTGGATTAATGCATTAGCCTCCTATCTGGTCTCTGTTTCTGCCTGGCCCCTTTAATACTATCCTCAATCTAACAGCCAATGCAATCCTGTTAAAACCTATCAGAAGACATCCTTTCTTGCTCAAAACTTTGCAACGGCTTTCCATTTCATTCCCAGCATGGACTTACAAGGACCCACATGATCTGCCCCCTACATTCACATTCTTTATCTCTCAGACCTCCTCTCTGACTACTATACAAGGTATCTACTCTACTCCAGCCACACTGGACTCCTATGAACACCAGGTACCCTCCTGCTTTGGGACTTTTTTATTTCTTTCCCCCTATTGGAGTTGCTCTTCCTCCAAATAGTCACACAGTTCCCTCCCACATCTATTCTTTACTCCATGAGGCCTTCCTAGTCACTCCATCTAAACTTCATCAGCTACTTCCACCAGTGAACCATCTAGCTCTTTCCCTACTTTTTTCATTTCTTTAGTACTTTAATTTCAGAATAACATATCACATATATTTCTTAGTTATCCTGCTTAATACATATCTTCCTCCACTAGAATGTAAGCTAGGATGTAACAAGAATATAAGGGCATGGATTTTTGTCTGTTTTATTTGTTGCTGTATTTCCAGAACCTAAAATAATATCTAATACACAGTGTGTGCCAAATAAATATTTGTTGAATAAACAAACCTTCTAAGATAGAGTATGCAGAAATCTCTTTTAACAGACATAGCTCATTTAAAAATTAGGGTACAATACAAAGAGCTAAGTAAAAGGTATTTAGAGATAAGGCAAAGTAAAGTGGCCTGTACAATGATGAGATGCCCCTGAGGGCCACCACCTGCAAAGGACATAATAACTCTTCATCTTTGGAAGAAGCTATTAATATTCAACATCAACATTATTGATATATCTTATTCCTTTTCTAGGATTCAAGGCAGTATTTCAGGTTAGGTCCTAACAATGGAGCCCTTCTTTCATCATCAATAGTAACCTGGGAATTTTGCATGATAAGTAATTTTCAACAACACCTGGTTCTCATACCATTTCTTAGAAAAAAGTTAATCACAGAAAAAGAACTTCATGTTGTTAAGATTCATTACTGAACCATATGCATGCAAATATACATTAAATATAAGTACTCATAAATATAACAAAATTAATTTTGTGCAGTAACCTACTTGATTTTTAACATGCTCTTATAGTTTGTAAAATGTGATCATTTGCACCAGAGTCTATTACAATGTGCAAAACTTAAAAGGTTTTTAATAAGAGTCAAATAACTAAAAACAAATAAAAACTACCATTTTTAATTAAATACCTCTGAGAATAATAGAATTTATTCAAAGTCCAGTAACAGAACAAATTAATCTTCCAAAGTAACAAAACCAGAAAAGCTTAACTGAATCCTACACAAAAGAATTATTGAGGTGGAATTAACTTATCAAAATTAAGTAGCTTTTGTTGTCAAAACAAAGCTACTTAATAGTCATTTTAATCACCTATAGTAGGGAAAATCCTTAAAGATTTAGACATACATATATGAGCCAAACAGCTTATTCAGGTCATATTTTAAGCCTTAAGAAATTGACATAAGTATAAGTAAAAGTTAAGATTTCATTTTTATTTACTAACATTACTGCACTACAGAGACAATTTCTCACTTTCTCTGAAGACACTGACACAGATTTTAGTGATTATTGCTGTATGTAGGCTAACTTTGTAGCAATGCAATTTTAGATTTTTGAAGATATACACAACATAGGAAAACTACCAAGTAACTTAATTTTTATCCTGATGAATTATCTATATATGTCACTTCAAAACACACCCCCTTAAAATAGACTGTATATAATTTTACAAAAAAGTGGTACAACTTATGACTTTTAAAGAGCAATTTATTTTTATCAGGCAAGACCATATTCATATTTTCTTGTATAGTTTTAAAATGGCTAATTGCTGAAGAGAAAATCACAATGGTGATTTTCTAGCTTTGGGAAGAGATGATATGAAAATGCTTTGCTGAAAATTAATAATTTGAAGAGAAACACCATTATGAAAATAAAACTTCCAAATATAATGCTTTCTTTTTTTAATCAATAATCTTCTTGAGTATATCATATACAGTTCAAATCACTGCCTAATCATCTACTGAGGCATTAGCAATATCTGAATTCTCTTTGAGATGTGAATTGTCTTTGTTAAAGTTGAGGAGAAGAGAGGAAATGTTTGCTCTACTTCAATATAATATAAATTGAATATTCATTTTAGAATTGATCATCACAGAGTTAGTCTTAGCTAATCATACCAATATATCCTCAGAGTTCTACTGTTCTACAATAGTTCATCACCCTTGTCAAACTCCTTAAAAATTCCCTCCTGGCATTAACAAATAATTTATGATTTGAGGTAAGTTTTAGTTAAATTACATGTATATATGCACCAAAAATATTTTACATCTCTGTATTTATTTAATATTTATTATCAATAAATATCAATATTTATTTTTTGAGCCTCCTTTATGTTAGTCATTATTCTATAGCTATTTCTATAGATGGGAGCAGGGAAGACAAAATTAAAGAAATAATTTGAAACTTCTAGTTAGTCACTACAGATAGAACATAATAATGTATCTCTGCTCCCTTGCTCCCTCCTGAAAAGTCACTAAAATGACAGCAAAAATGCTCACACTCACCAAGACAGAGAGACTAAGAGAGATCATATAACAGACAGGAAAAGTCAGCAAAATTGAAAAAAATGGAAAGTAGACGGATAATTGGAAATTGGCTTAGGTTTCAGCCTTTTCCTCTCTGCTGAGTGCCTGGGTAAGGAGGAGAAGCAGACGCCAGTGACAGTGGGACGGGGGAATCAGAAGAGAAATTGATTCATGCCTCAGAATTCCACAAAAAGCCTAGATAAGACACTAGCTATCTCTGACATCAGGTGTGTAAGGTGAGGCTGAAGACAATTGGATTAATTAAAAATCTCTACAAAAAATAATTAGACGTCTTTATTCTCTGCTCCAGCAATGTGGCTTAATCTCTGGAGACACTGAATCCTACGGAAAGACAACACAAATAATGAAGGGAGTAAAAGAAATCCTGTGTGCTCAATGGAAGATACTCAGCACCTTCCCCTTTAGCTCTCAGAGCAATAGTCGCCTGTCTTTTATATCCCATCCTCTGTCCCATGGCAGGACATTGGAAGGTCTCTATCTCTGACGAATCTGGCAAGTCCCTGAAAAAATACCTGACAGTTGAGGTTGCCAAAGAAATGGGCCTCCCTGCCCAGTCAACTTGGCAAAATCCACCAGTGCACACAGAAATTTCAATTTATCTCTTAGTGTCTCACTTTTAAATATGAAGGGACGGACAAAGATCATCAGATATAAATAAAGAGTATTTCACTTCCAAGACCAGACCAAAACAAAGAAATGAGTAAATGAAAGAAAGCCACATTGGAACCAGAAGAAAATTTCAAGCAACTATAACAAATCTCTTCAAAGAGATAAGAGATGTGGCATTCATAAAACAAGAATGGAATGCTACTTAAAGAAAAAAAAAAGGTAGAGTAATATTCAGGGAACAAAAAAAAGACCCCTTGAAAATTGAAAATAGGATAACAGAATTTATCAAGTTTGGAAGATAAAATTGAAGAAATTACCTGTAAACTAAAACAAACAAAAACAAAGGTCACAAAGACAAAGAAAATATTTGAAGAAATATTTTTGAAATAAGAGAATCCTTTCAGAAGATAAAAGTGTCTAATGGGAATTTCAGAACAAAAGAACTTAAAAAAGGGGAAAGGAACTTATTAATAAAACAATAACCAGAGATTTTCCCAGAACTGCAGTATAAGATTTTTCAGACTGAAAGAGCTCAAGGAGTTCCCAGTCCAATGAATTAAAAACTGACTCACAACCAGATACTTCATTATTAAAGTTTAAAACACCAGGCATAAAAGAGAAGATTATCAAAAGAAAGCATGTGAGAGGGAAAAAGCAAAGAAACATTTAAAAAGGTCACATCCAGGGGGAGGGGAGAAGAGGGGAGGGTCAGAAACCTACCTAATGGGTACAAATGAACACTATTTGAGTAACCATTACACCTATAGCTGGAAGTCAAGCATTACAAAAGTGCTCCATGTAACTTAAAACATTTGCACCCCCTTAATATTTTGAAATTTAAAAAAGGTCACATCCAAATAATAATCAGAATGATATAATTTTCAAGACAATAATAGAGAAATGCCTTCAAAACTTTGAGGAAAAAAAATTACATCCCACCTATAAGTCTATATCCAACAAAACTGTCAAGCAAGGGTGAAAGTAGAATAAAAACAAGTTCAGACAGTCACAGCCTCAAACATTGATCCAGAGATACACCCTCAGGAGAGTCCTGGAGAACACGCTCCTGCCAAGCAAAGGGTATAAGCTGAGAAAAAGGCAATCCAAGACAATGCAGGATTCAACACTACAGAACAGCAAATCCCAGGGCAACAGAGAAGGGAAGTACTAAAACAACAGCAGTGCTCCAGACAGAGAACAAGCAGTTTAGATTGGAGCAGAACAGGGAGCACCAAGACGGATATCAGATGTTCCCAAGGGGGAAAAAAGTAGAACTGAAAGATGATCAAATATACTTTACCATACGGAGAGGTATTTTACATAAAGTTTGGGGATGAATTAGCAATAGGTACAATAAAACTAAAAAAGCCAAAAATTTTTTAAAAAATTAAATGATTAACCTCAGGAAAAATAACATTGTAAACAAGGAAAGGAAATGTAACCAAAATATTCTCTGTGGCCAGCAGTAAAGATTATTACAAGAATGGTGTATACTAATGATTATCTAAACAATGACTATTTAGTTTTCAAATCTGCTAGTGGAGAAATGATAGCAGAGAATATGGAAGAGTGAGTATGAGAGATTTAAATCTTAATTCTTTATAATAAAAAGGCAGTAAATACTGCCTACAATTTGAAAATTCATAAAATTGTAGTATAAGCCCTTTGAGAGCCATGAGACAGGGCACTACTATTTTCATGGTAAATATTGCAGTGTTATTTGACTTTTTTAAACCATGTATGCACATTTTTGAATAAAAACTAAAATTGTGTAAATGCTAATATTAATATATTATAATAATAAGTATGAAGGAGAAGTATTAGGAGTCTTAAGAGATCACTTAAACTAGCTTTAAGTTGACCCAAGTAATATGTGATTTTTCTGTGTTTTAGTTTGGGTTCCCTGTGAGATAAAATAATGTGTGAAAGTGATTTTGGAGGGAGAGTGTGTGGGAACAACACTCTCAAGAGAGTGAAGGGATCAGGATTGGGCCAAGGGGGAAGTTAAACTCTGAATCAGTTGTAACAAATGTCTCACAGGGAGCCCTGAAGCTGAGAGAGCCCTTCAGAGTTGCCCCAAACAAAACAGGGTCCCCGTGTTGGGCTCCACTGACCAGTCATGGGATTAGGACTGACCCCATGGATGAAGTATAGCACTGGACACAACATTAAGTGAGGCAGCTCCTTTGAAAGAAGGAAATTCCCAGAGAAGAATTCCACTCTGAGCCTTCAGCCAGCACTGCCAGCTTCTGAAAATGAGTGTGTCGGTCCTGACAGGGGTATCTGGGTGGCAGCCAGAGCATCCATGAAACCTCTTCTGTTATGAACAGATCAAGTTGCAGAGTTTTATTTGTCTGTTGGGGGAGATTTAAAAGCTTCTTCATATTTTTTAAAAAACACAAATTCAAAACACTTTTTGAGATAACATTCAGAGATGGACCACAATTGTTCATTTTCTCCATAGTGCTGGTAAAAGCGTACCAGAAACAGTACTTTTGTAAGCTAATCATAAAATGGGAATTGTTTCTCTTGGAAAATGCATTCAGAGTACCACCCTTGAATGCATGGGCATGTCTCTTTACAGTAAGCGCTTGCAGCAGGGGTGGGGGCTTCCACTTGCCCTGATGGATATCTGTGGGAGCTGCTGCCCCAAAGTCCTGGAAGTAAGCCCGTGGGAAGATAGGGCATATAAAGGAGGACAGAGAAGGGGGCTGCAAGGCATCAGCAGTGCAAGGGGTTCCCCCTACCTCTCCTAACTTTCCCTCTTCACCAAGATGCAACTGTAAGTCCTTCCACTAACAACCATCACCTGGGTGAGCCAGGAAGCAGGATGAGAAGACAATGCCATCAAGGCAGATTACATTGTGCGCTCTGCAACATTTAAATTGGAAAAAACAAGAAAAGAGTAGCACTAAAGTCAGCTGACACAGAGAAGGAAGTTCTTGACTCTACCAAGCTGAACCTACTGTTGGTGAGAGAGACACTTGTTGCGTTTTAGCATGTATTTATTGAGTGCCTGATATGTGGCTGGCATGGTGTAGAATGCCAGGAAAGATGCAAGAATAAACCTACAAGATTCAGATATGTGTGCAGGTAATGGCAATATTGGTGATTTCATGTGGTTGAAAAAGTGAATGTAATCTAACCTCACTAAGGAATGTTGAAGGGTATGACTAATCTTATGTACTAGACACACTGTCATGGACAATCTTAGGAGGTACTGATAAAAAATTACAAAGAACAAAATATCGGAGTAAACCTGATAAAGAATTGTGAAAGAACAGAACGTCAGATTACGCTCAATGTAACTACTGAATTGAATATATGTTGACCATTTACTGAAAGTTGAATGATGTATAACAACTGTAGCTGTAGCTTTAATTCCATATAAATAGGGTTGAAAACCCACTGTAGCTTTGTGGCCACTTATTGGCTACCTGCGTACATTCAGGGTATTTGGTTTGATCAACCATAAAATCAGCTAATTCAAAATTTGTGAATTGGCATGTTCCTATGAGTCTCAGTTTCTGGGTTTTTTTCTCCCAACACTGTATACATATATAAGTATAACTGAACAATAAGAAAAATATATATGCACACTGTAGCTCAAAATAGCAAAGATTTTTCATCAATATTCAACTAGGAAACTCATTCTTCAATCTTTAGCACTCATTCAAGCATTACAGACTCAATTTTTAGCAAAATACTATTTTCAAAGTGTTTTAAATGAAAAGCAAAACGTGTTTGAGTCATCTTAGAATCAAAGGGCATTTAAAAATATTTATTCAATAAATTATATCACCACGTCCTGAGTATGTCATTTCAACCAATTAATTTTAAAGATAAACATACTTAACATGTGTTTTATGTTGAATGGTCCAAAACATTCAACATTACTAACTTCAGAGTGGCTCTAGAGTTAACAATATTTCCTGTAAGATTAACATTTTCTTCTTCCAAAGTCATAGCTTTGCCTTTTGGATAATCTGATTCCAATGTTTTGCCTGTCACATTTTCTCCCATTTCGAGACAGTTTTCTGATGAGCTTATCATTCTTATTTTATTTTGGACACAAATCATAAGTAATTCATTTTTAAATTGATTTGTGCTATTTATAAAGTGCCACATCAACTAATACTGAAGTTTAGTTTTTGAATTCTGGCAGTGCTAGTAAATAAAACACTATCTGTCGTAGACGAATTGCTGAGTTCTGATTGGAAGAATTCTCTTTTGATCAATTGTCCAAATGCAGTTAGTAACGCTTTCACACAAACTCAAATTACAAGAAACTGCTCCTACTGTAACACAAGTTACATGTGTTTTGTATTAATATCTTGATATTTCAGTATGTAAGCAGTACATAATGTTTTCTATTTGTTTTATCATGTACTGTTGAAATGCTTTTGCAAATACCACACCCCAATACACAATGTCTTCCTCTAAAAAAATGCTGATACTGTTCAGGAGTCAGAATAAAAGTAGCAAAATAAATATTTTAAAATATGTGTGTAATTGTATGCAATTGTTTATAAAATCATCATCACATCTAGAAGGAAAATGCATACCCATTTTGGCACCAACTGAGTGTTATACTCTTGGTTATGTTAAGAGGAGGCTTGAGTTTTGTTATCTAGTAAGAGGCAGGTGGTCCAGCAACCCCCTGGAACAACTGGCAGCTTAGTTTACATTCTGCTGAGCAGCTGCCTCCTCCTACTTTAGCTGGCATTGCATCACAAAACACAGTAGTCACTTGTGTAACTTGCTACACAGTAAGATAAGAATAGACCTTATTTCCACATCATTCTGCAGTAGTTAGGCAGGCTATCTATTTTGTTCACTTTTAGTACCATTTGAAGGTTCATCCAGTTCAAATATTTATCTTTAACAATACGTTGTATTGTTAAAAATCCTTTACCTTTTCCAAATATTGTTAATATGGCAATACTTTAACTCCTTTATGTATTGTTACAGATAACTTGGAACACTCAATCTTTGAGTTTGAACTGGACACCCAAAAGTTTCACTGAGAATGAATAAACCAAACACTATGCATTAAAAACTATATATTGTTTACTTAAGAGGTAATAATAATGCAATAAGCTTCAAAAAACTAAACAGTGTCGTTCTGGCATCAGTTGATTAACCCATGCCTCCTCATCAGGATGCTGTGAAACCCTCAGCCACCTGGGAGATGCTAGGGGTCTGTGATGAGCTCACACTGACATCTGCGTTGGTTGCCTGCTGACCATCTCTACCAAATCCCACTCCTGTCTGCTTCAACAAGATCAGCTCTTCGTTATCAGGGCTTATGATATTAAATTAAGCAATTGTCTAACTCTCTTTCCGCATCTGCTTCAAGTCCACTCTTCCAATACAGGTTCTTTATCAATTGCATTTCTAAGAACAGAACTATGGTAATTTGTTGGAAGTTGTTTCCATAAGCAAAGCTCTGCCCTCTTTGAAAAAAAATGTACACTCCTTTCATTTATGCCATTTGGAACCTTGACCTACATGGATGATAACTCGGAGTAAAATGGCTATTGCAGTTGCCAGCTTCCTGGGGATGACACCTCTATGTTTACAGTTTTGTGCAGATTTTTTTCCTAAGGTTAATGTAGCAGCCGGAGGAGTTTTATATCACACTCTAGCTTTGGGCAAAATAAGAACAGAACAGCTTCCAGGCTTGATATAACATTTTAAAAAAAAGTCTCCCGTATTGCATATAAGCTTTTGACTCTGGGATTCTCCTGTTTCAACTCTTGCACATCCCCTCCCATCCCCATCTTAGCTCAGGTGCCTAAGGTTTCACTGTTTAACCATTTGGTGATCGCTTTCCCAAAGGCTGCCTGTACAGAAGCAGAACAGCTCTAAAATTATTTAGACCGTGATGTCAGTCAAAGTAATTAATTTTCTTTGGTCTTTTGATAACTCATAGATACTATAGTCATGTTGGCTGCCACACATAAAAAAATCCATTTGACCAAAATTTGATTATGATAAAAAATTATTAGATCAGAACCTGGTTCAGTTACCAGTGTTTGTTCCTTAAAGCAGAAAGGCATAAAACTGTAATTTATCTCATTGTCTCCTCTCTTCTCTCATATAAAAATCAACTGGCTGTCAATCAAGTCAGAGATTAGAAACTTTCTAAGGAAAAATAAGCATTTGCAAACTGGAATGAAGCACAAATCACTTCAATAGCTTAGATGTGAGCTTCAAAAAGTGTCAAACTAAACTAATCACAGTAGGAATTGATGGAATATTAGCTCTGAATTTCAAGTTATTATAATTTTTCAATGTCTGTCTCACATTTTTGGCTATCTGTCAGATACAATTACCTTGGAAATCCCACCTTCAGTGTTAGTTCTCTGTTTAGGGCCTCAGGGGAACTGCTATAAAAATGAATTAGTCCCATGAAAACAGACTATTTATGAGTGTTTTCTGCATGGTATTTGGACTGTAGAATAGACATTCTATAACCTTGACTTGACAGGAGTACAAAGTGGTAGAGGCACAATATTGGAGAGGGCAATGAATATAAACCTACAAAGATGTTCCACCTATCCCAACCCCAACTCAAATGTCTACAGGGAAACATGGATACTATTTTCAAATTATGGGAAAAATCAATTTACTGCTTTCTTCATTTGGGGATCTGTAACCTTCATTTTCATACAATTATTTTTAAAAGTAAAATAACAATTCTCTTTCCTAATTCATTTAATGCTGCTTTTTCATCACATCTGCTACAAGTTCTTACTTTCATAAGCAACGGTACCAGGAAGTAATCATTTGAATAGTCCTCTGGAGGCTTAGGGCAAACTAGTTAAGATCAACGGTTCTTTCACAAGTCTGCTGCTTTCTAGTTGTGTGACCTTGGGTAAGTTATTTAACCACTAAACCTCAGTCCTCTCATCTGCAAAATGGAAAAAAAATGACGGAATGAATTCTTAGATTTGAGCTTAAATGAGATAAGGCATTTTGAGACTTAGCACAGTTCATTATTACTTTGTACAAATATGAATTATGAAATGTGTGCCTTCTGGTAAAATTTGTGTGATGCACTATTTAATTTTTTAAATATTTCGTTGAACTTATGTAAAGTTCCAATATTTACATGTGCTAGAAAGTTTTTCCATTGAATATGTCCACATTTAATCAGTTTTCTATGTAAACTGTAGAATCTATTTTCTACATATATGGCAGAGTATTTAAAACAGATATCCCATAGATATGTGATGATAACATCCATCACATTTCTGTGGTCACATTTTCATAAAGACAATTAATATGATCATAACCAGGTAGCATTATGAATGCTGACAGCTAATGGTCCTGGCTTTATCTTGGGCTCCTAATCAAGAAAGCATCCATTAATAAGTTAATAAGTAGAAGAATGGCTGTGGTGTGTAATACCATAGTCTTTAGAAGATTCAGGTCCACATCTAAATAAATGGCAATTTATTTCAACTCTTCATATATACTGAATAGGTATTATAAGTTGACAACATGCCAGTTTGCCCTTAGGTCTGTTTATTTATCAAATGACTGCTCTCTGGTACTATGCTCAGATCTAGCATATAAAAAAGATATGTTGGAAGTTGCAACCCAGTGAGAGAGCAGATAATAAGCAAATATATATACATGGAGTGTGAAGAAAATAACCAGGGCACAGTGTATTTGTTTAAAGGGTAATTACCCATCATAAATGGTCCAAGAAAGGATCCCTGGGGAATCAGCTTTTAAGTTGAAAGCTGAAGGGTGGAGCTATCAGCCATATGACTAACGGATAAAGAGGGTTTATGTAAAGTGGTCCGATATTGGTCAGAATTCAGACAGGAAATGGTTAAACAGTAACGTTCCTGAGTTACTGCTTTGCACAAAGGGGTGTCTAATGGTATTACAGAGGAAGTAACAAAGTACTACACACTGAGAAATGAGTTTCATTGCAGCTTCCAGCAAGAAAGTTACTTTTCTCACCAAAAAGGACAATTATAAAGTGTAACCCTTCCAAGAGACGAGTGGAGAAGCCTAAGAATGGAGTTGATTCAGTTAGAAGGAGCTGCAGGGCAGTGGAGCCAGTCACCTGCATTATATAGAACATTTCAAAGGCAAGCAAAGCCTCAGGTTCAATCAGTTAAAAGGCTGTACTTTAAGCGTACACAGCTTGACAATGAGCTGAAACAAGGAAACATCAAGCAGGGCAGCCCGTAAGAGTAAAAATATAATACTGTGGAATGCACAAAAGAGAAGCTGCAGAACTTGGCCAATTGTCTACAATAATTATGACCAGCTTAGGAGAAGGAACTGACAGCTAATGTCATTAATTCAATAAATATTTATTGCATTACATCAGTGCACAAAAAGAAAATAACAAAGATATCTATCTATCCTCAAGGAACTTACATTGGGGGCCAGGACGTGGGAGGGACGGGAGAGTAAGGGGAGAATAGATTGGCATCAAGCATTAAACATAATAAAGAAGTAAATGATGCAGTATGTTAGAAAACACTTAGTGCTCTGGAAAAAAAGACAAAGTAGAGCAGGAAAGGGAAGATGGGGCTAGGAGAAGGGAGAAGAGCCGGTTTATAATATTAGTTGGTCAAGTCAGGACTCACTGAAAAAGGTGAAATCTGAGCAAAATATGAAGGAGGAGAGGGAATTAGTCATGCAGACACCTTAGGAGAGAGCATGCTGAGTGAAGAACATCCAGCCCAAGCACTGTCGTATATACTTACACTGAAGTGTTTGTGTGCTAAAATGAATATTTTGTTCCCGTATATACTAATTATAATAAAATATATTCTGAGTGTGAGTTAGTTTCAAACAAATCATTTTCTTGCCTTCAAAAACACTTTCAAGTGTCACTGGAGACAGATTTCCTGGCTCCTTGGACCTGATCTAACAACTACGTCCAGGATTCTGGATCCCAGAGCAGGCAGAATGAAGGAAGCAGCACTCATTACAAAATGCTGCTTTGTAAAGAATTAATTCTGTCCTGGCATGTTTCACTATTATATTAGGTAATCCAGAGGAAATAAATATGTCATGAACCCTCCCCGAGGAATAATTAAAGAGTAATTTAGCTCAATATCCAACTTTCACTTTTGGCTTTGTAATCAGAGGTAAACTCTGCTTTCCCTGGTTCTTAAACAAAGGTGAAAAGCTTCTGAGGAGGCCTGGGAGAGTGAAGGAAAGCTTCCACATCAGCTATTCCTGCCCTTCCATTTGGGAGGGTTATCCGAGGGGAAGTGAGAAAGGATTTAGCACTTAAAATAATATTGTTCTTGGTATAAGATCTGTTATGTTTTTTTCCAGATAAAACAATTCAATGAGCGTTGAGGCTTTAGAAAAAGAGAGCCCTAGGTTTTTAAAACGACCTTAGGGTGGGGAGGGGAGGGATAGGGGTAACCAAAACAAAACTGTGATGCAGTTGTTGAAAAAGCCAGTCAATTCGTAAGGCAGCATCCATGGAAATATAGTAACCAGATCCTAAAAGTAATATGTCCATTGTGCTTTGCCTCAATTCTGTCATGTCTAACTAGTTACGAGAACTGCATTTTAAAAGAGATGATAACAAAGAATAATGAGGTTATAGGAGCATGACCTCAACATGCAGGGCTGCGGAAACTTTGCCATGTAAGGAATGGTTAATGTAGACAGGAGCCTTCAAATAAAAGGTCCTTTAGTTGTTGACAGAGGGAACGAACAAGTGAGGGAAGGGGAGAAATGAGGATTGACACAGAAGAGCCAGGGACAATCTGACACAGGAGAGGTAGAGGTGGGGAAACAGCGTATATGACGGCAGTAAAGGTGGGGGTTCGGGGGGAAGATATGTGATGAATTTAATATGTTTTCCTGTGAAATGCCTGTTTAATAGCCTCCTTAGTGCCCCCAATAAACTTTAATAGAGTTTTCCATTGCTTTTCCAGACTTTTTTTGTCTTAATTGGTGTGGCCTGTGTGTGTGTGTTTTAGACGTGGCAGGAAAGAAGAGGCAAGCCTCAAGCCGGCCCAGTTATACTCAGGACCCAATTGAAAAGGAGAGAAAGCCTTCCCAAAATACGGTACACCTTTATATCACAAACTTTCATTACATATTGGTTTTCCATTTTAAAAAAATACAGCTTGAAAAAGGAGTGAATATCTACTGCTCTTACATGTGTGTTCTTTTCTTCCAATCCCAGATTTCATGTTATAATTCAAATGTATCCCTTACTCTCCATTAAAGGTAGCAAAATAGTGCCATACATAATAGCTGGACCTACTCAGGATATTGTTTGGGTTATAGAGTATACTGTTAAGTATGATTCTGGTATGGAAAATTATATAGTGTTTGGTGGCATTATTTACATAGTCAAGATTCTATTCCACAGTACAACAGCAAATGCTAAAACTAAAAGGAAATATACCAGACACACATTAGCTAATATATTTCTTCCTTCATTGTGCCATTTATTTTCTTTTCCTGTTTCTGGAATAAATATTTACTACCTGCTTGCAAGTTAAGGAACTAGATAATGGCACATAACTCTGCCGTCTATGGAATGAGCAAGAATAATTTAAATGGGCAGGGCAGAATTGATGAGCCTTCATAATTACTAAAAGGTTGTCTGATATCTTAGAAACTGAGGTCTATTTTGTGTGTAAGAGAAATGGTACAGGCCCTTTGGAAGCTTTTGCCTTTTGTGACACAAAACTACTCCCTCTGAGTTTTGTAGGTTCCACTTCCAGTAAGTAACAGAGAAGTAGTTCACATCAGACCAACCCTCCCACAGGTAACAATGAGAAATTTTGGACAAGTTTATTTTTTTAATTACTAGGGCTGAGACTAGAGTGAGTTGGAGGAAGCACTTACCTCAGGCACAAAATTTAAGGGGATGACAAAAAACTCAGTAATCAGGATAAATAAAATTCAAATGCCATATTTTTAAAAATCAAAATTAGTGCTGAAAAATCCATGATGAACATAATATCAAAATGTTAAATAAGAAATAGAATCAGTATTATTGTTCTTCTTCTTTTACCTCTGCTGTTAATATAGCTCAGCATAGCACTGTTACTGGTCATTCCTTATTTAAAATTTTGATATTTTTCTCATCGTGGATTTTTTACATTAACTTTGTAAATGAGAATTAAAATAAAGAAAATATTCTGGTTTCTGTGAAGGAGGTAGTTGCCCAGTGAGCAACTCATAGAATTTATACAAAAAATGAATAGGAATCATCTGCCCCTCCAAACTAATCCGTTATTCTTTTGCCAAGTGTCACAAATGTGTAGGTAAATGTCATCCTTTCAACAGTGCTGAACACTTCCCAACCATTAATGTTTGGTATCAGTTTCGTTTTCATCTGTTTGCTTGGCATTTGGTGCTTGGTCTAGTCCAGAGTGACTTCAACGTGGAACGCCACAGAACAGCATGACAGTTTGAACCTAAACTGTTGCAGAGGGTATAATTATCTAGTGTGCCGCTAAGGAAAGTCTCCAAAAAAGTGGGGCACAAAATCTTTTGGATATGACCTCTGTTTCAGCTCATTTGAATGCACTGTGACAGAATTTGGTGGTGACAGGGGTAGTACACTCAGAGAGCTCTGCCGGAACCCCTTCAACAAAGTACTCGCTGCCCAGCTGTGGGAAGGGCAGTCTGGGGAAAGCCCAGCCGTCAGCAACTCAGGGTCCACCTCAGCTGAAAGAGCTACCTCTTCTGAGGTCACACCCTTCTCAAAGCAGTCCACAGCTGCTGAATGAGCAAGGCAGGGGTTGTAAGGCCCCAGCATTGTATCATTTTATTCTAAGGCAAAAAACAAAACAAGAAAACCACCTCTGAAGTGTAATTTTCCCTTCATTGCTCCCGCTGCATTGGTCAAAGGTTGGTTGACTTGCATCCCAGTGCAACTTCTTCCTCTGCCCAATCCTTCCCTCCCTTCCCTCCCTTCTCATCTTGTCCTCTAAAACCCATCTAAATAAGTATCCGCCTCCAGAAAACCCAACCTGAGACAGGGAAGTAAATTTGCTGAGATTTTTCTTTTTACAATTATTAGTTAGAACAAAAAAAAAAAAATTATGCAAAAAGAATAAATATACAACCTTACATGCAACTTATCTTTTCGAAGTTTAGTTTTAGATCTGAATTATACATAGTTATAGTTATAATGATTTTAAATTCAGATTTCTCAGAGGACATTATTTAACATACAATGCCTGTAGCAACTCTGTCCACATACTTGCCTTTTGCAGTGCTCTTACAGTATTCCATAGTGAATTTCTTAACTGTCTCCAAATTTATGGCCTTAAGTTCTTTTCTATTTTTTTCACTGCTTGAAATAGTGCTGTTATAATATTTTTGTACAAATTGCTTTCTTTTCTTTTTGATTAATTTCTTTGACAATTGCTTTCCTAGAGTTGGACCAGAGTCCCATGAACATCAGCACTAGGACCAGTTAGCTGAGAAGAAGGGAAAAATGAAAAGAATGAAGAGTCATATAGCCACCAACTTTCCCTTTTTCATATATAAAAGATGTATGTAAATGAAGTACATATAAATCTGGAACAACCCAAAATTTCATCAAGTCCTGAATAACCTCATTTTTTCCTATGACTCTTCTTGACTCATCCCACTTTATGGTAATCTGTACTGTGAATGTGGATATTGAATTATACTGGTTTGTGGCCCCATTATTCAAAATCCGGTTCACCAATGTTCACTGTGAAGTAAACAGAAGTTCAGAGGATAAACATATTTGGGAAATGATATATATTAAATTTTCTTCTCGAAGATTAATAATGTACAGGGGTGTGTTAAAGGCTTTGAGAATTCTTACAGCAAAGAAACTTGTTAAATTTTTAAATCTATCTACCTAATGGAATTAATATTCTAAGGAAAACAGTTTGTGAAAAAATTGTATATATGGTACCATAAAAAATTTTCAGAAAAAGATTATTGTACACACATATATTGTAATATACACATACTGCTTACTAGGTGAAATGTAGCTATCTTCCTAGGGAAGCCTATTTATGCCATTATGTTATTATCCCCTCCAGCACCTACCACCCATCCAGGCAAATTTTAGATGTTTCACAAAGGTTTATGAAATTGCATTCAACACCTGTTAAAATCACTTTATTCATTGTAAGACATTTATATAATGTAGTTTTAAAGAAAGATAACAGCTGAGGGGAGCTACAGAAAAAAAAGCATGGAACTTATGTTCAATTATTTTTCTTGTACATATGAAGTTGCTCTGTGAGAACAAGAACACTCAGCAGATGTATAGATCCATTATCTTTTCACATGGCAATATGTTCATCCTTTCAGACAATTTGAGCAAATTTGGAACATAAAATAATACAAACAAGCCAAAATGCAGAGCAGAGAAAATGAAAATGATTGGCACAAGATAATGGAAAAATCATAAGAGATGTCACATAAGTGAGCTTAAACCAAAGCCTTAACCATTGAAGTTCACTGTTTAATGAAACATCCAAATATGCAATTATCCTGCTAAATACTTGGAGTAGCAGATGTCCATCATGTGCATCCACATGCACGCCCTACATTAAAACTCAATGACAACGGTTTTCACACCTTGTCATTTTAGCCTTGACTCTCAAGGCTCGTGGGATCTACTCTATGACTCATATAACCTGTGTATCCAGAAACAAGCATTTTAAACTCTACATCTTGTGATAAATATTAAAGATAGAAGATGAGAGTTCTAAAACAATCTACTGGTTGTGTAGCAGGCAAGCTAGGGAGTTCAGAATGCAAGGAACTATGCAGTGGCAAGTTCCCTGGATTTTCTTCTTGCCTCATATATCTCAGATTGGGAACTGAAGAAACTAGCAACCTGAAAACGCTAACGGACACAGAGACAAAAAAACAAACAAACAAACAAAAACCCAAGAAAAGCCTGCTTTCACTTGCCAATGACCAAGAAAGAGGCAGCCTAGCAAGACAGAATATATTTGAACAATAATCACTCTACTCCAGCCAAACACTACATAAAATACTGCATCCCCATACACCCAAGCAAAGGCAGAGTAGAGAGTCCAGTGTTTGTACCCTTGCTAGACTCCAGAAGGAACAGTGGAAAGCTGAGACTTTCATCCCTCTCAGGGAGTAAAGAGGACCCCCACAGGAGAGGGGGTGCTAGGAACTTTGACTTTCATCCCCACCCAGAGGTAACAAGGCACCCCTCCTATTCCCTGCTGGGGTGTTGTCTGAGGAGGTCTAGTAGAGAGTCAGAACTTTAACGCAGCTTGGTGGTAACTAGGTCAATCCGAAAAGTGCCAGTAGAAGCCATGTGGGAAACAGTCAGAAGATGTCCCTCCCCTCTCAGCCAGGGTGGTATCAACAGATGCCTAATGGGGAACTGAGTTTTGACCATAGTGCAAAAGCAATTCTGGTGAGGAAGGATAGTCTTTTCCATAAATGGTGCTAGAGAAGTTGGATACCAATAGGCAAAAGATATATAAATGTCAACTTAAACCTCAAACCTTTTACAAAAATTAACTCAAAATAAATCATAGATTTAAATATAAAATGAAAAACTATAAACCTTTTAGAAAATAACGTAGAAAATCATTGGGATGTAGGGATCGGTGAAGAGTTCATAGACATGAACCAAAAGCACAATCCACAAAAGTAAAAATATCAATAAATTGAGCCTACTTTTGCTCTGTGAAAGATCCTGTTAAGAGAAGGAAAAGACAAGCTACATAGTGGGAGCAAATATTTGCAAACAGACAAGAGACTCGTCTAGATCTATCTTTTAAAACTGAACAGTAAAAACAAATAATTAGAAAATGGGCAAAAAAAAAAACCATGAAGAGACATTTCACTGAAAATGATATATGGATGACAAGCAAACAGGCAAAAAACTGTTCAGCATCACTAGCTATTAAGGAAATGCAAGTTAAGATCATGATGAGACATCACTATATACCTCTCAGCATGCTGAAATTAAAAAAAAGACAGTGACAATACCAGATGCTAGCAAGGATACAGAAAAACTTGATCCCTCACACATTGCTGGTGGGAATATAAAATGGTACAGCCGCTCTGGAAAACAGTTTGGCTGTTTCTTAAGATAATTAAACATACACTTACCATACAACCCAGCAATTGCAATCCTGGTCATTTATCCTGGAGAAATGAAACATCATTATAGCAATTTTCTTTGTAACAGCCAAAAACTGGAATCCTACTCAGCAATAAAAAAGAATGAACTATTGAGACACATCAACAACTTGGATGGATCTCAAGGACAATATAAGTAAAAAAAAGAAACCTCAAAAGAACACACTTATACGTAAGTCCATTTATACAACATTCTTGAAATGATAAAAGTATAGAGATGGGAAACAAATTAGTGGTTGCCAGGGGTGAGGAATGCTGTGGGGGAGGGAGTCGAGTGGCTATAAGAGAGTAGCTTGAGGGAAATCTCTGTGGCAAAGGAATAGTTCTGTATTTTGATTGTATGGATGGTTACATTAGTCTACACATA
Source organism: Varecia variegata (assembly GCA_028533085.1). Lineage (NCBI taxonomy): Eukaryota > Metazoa > Chordata > Mammalia > Primates > Lemuridae > Varecia > Varecia variegata. Next base: position 42,016,296 of record CM052439.1, on the reverse strand, counting down.
TGATAAAATAACAGACTCATACACACCAGTTGTCTAATTCCTGTCCTTGATATTTTATTATAATTATGTAAAATGGATCCATTGGAGGAAACTGAGAGAAAGGTACATATCTCTGTACCATCTTTGCAACTTTATAAGAATCTATAATTATTTTAAAATAAAAATTGTGGTTTTTTTTTTAATTTCACTTTGAGGGCAATCCTAGGGAGCAACAAGAGGCTTGTATGACTGCCACTCAGAAGCAAAGTGCAGCACGAAAGATGTTGGGCTGCCGATTGAAGAAAAATGCCATAATAGAGATTTTTGTGGCAGAGAAAACAGTTTATTCCACTATGAGTTCCAAGTAGATTTAATGGTTTTCAACCCCCAACTGCAGTTTAGAACTACATGGGGAGCTTTAAAAATGTTCTGTGTCCAGCCCGACCTCCATCAATTCTGGCGTCTTTGGCCTGGAATGAATGATAGTAATTATTCTAGATGATTCTAAAATGTACTGGACTGAGGAATGCCATATTTCATTAAAGAATGTGACATCTGTTCAGTGTCTGAAAGGTGACAGTATTGGTGAGCCCTGTAAAGGAAGAGTAAACCCAAAGGTTTATGTTATTCTACAAGTGAGATTATGTTAAGGCCAGTTACTGAGCCCCCAAACCTCCTAAACCTTAATTAATGGAGCAATATTCATTACCCAGGCAGTTTAAAAATAACATAGGTGATTTTCAATTGGATAATTTAAAAATGAAATCAATATTTTACCCTTTTTATATCACTGAGTCTCTCAAATGATCCTTTTACTTTTTAGTGGTTATTTAGAAGAGGACAGAAAAACATACTCTAAATTTCAGACATTAAATTGGGATAAACTGCTTCTGGAAGGGGTGAGTCTATATGGAGTGAACCAAGGTAAATAGCAGCAGGAATCCTTTCACATTACTCAGGCTAGTAGAATGACAAATGTGTTCTATAAAGAGGATTTGACACAAATTTAAAAATTAAAAATTGTTAAGCTGGTGGTGGGCACACTGAAAGCCCTGACTTCAGCATAATAACGTGTATCCATGTAACAAAAACTTTTGTACTCCCTTAATAGTTTGAAATTAAAAAAAAATTGTTAAGCCTTCCATTAATTATTATAATTATGAAAGATTGTCAGAATTCCACATTAATATTTATAGTTTCCATTAAATTTTATTTAACAACAGTTAATGATGCTACTGAGCAATGCTGGATATTACAGTTAACACATAATTGACATATAGAGCTAAGTACTGGGAACAGTGTGGGAGCTGAAGTCGGAGGGCTCGGGTTCACATCCCTGCTACCCTACCTCCTGCTTATTTGATCTTGGATGAGTTCTTTATTAATTTCCTCATATGTAAATTTGAAATAATAACATTCTGAAAAATGAATGAAATAATCAGAGAAAGCACTTTAAGCTGCAAAGTGCTAAACCTGCTGTCATTGTCATATCATCGCCATCTTAAAAATTTAATTCTTTGTTGTTATATGCTCATTTATAGGTATGTGAAACTTTTAAAAAAATGTAGTTTATATAAAAGAACAGATCTCCCAGTATCAAAACAACTGTATGGCAATAATCAATGGTTAATTGATGGGTGATTGTCTCCAAATAGCAAATGACTTAGGCATATTTGCTTACATTGATGATTCCTGTTAACTATAACTCATTGGAAGTGGCCAGCTCCTTTGGCATGCAGAGCTATGTGCCATGCAAATACTGTGTGCCATTTACAGTTTTCCTTTTAGAAATTTTATGTCTATATTTGGCCTTTCCATTAAAGGACGCATTAGCTGTGGTGCTGCTAATATTTTAAGCTTTAGATTTAGGAGCAAAAGATTCCTAATAGTGTACATATGGCCGTAAATATTCCACAACCTGAAGCAATGCAGACAGACACAAGAATATCTGGAAGAATTTCAAAATGTCCGTAGCATGCAATAGTAATTAGAGAGTATGAATATGATATTAAATAGGGTGAGAATAAATGACTTATGTAAATTTTTAAACATCACTAATATAAAATTATACAACATTTCTAAATAATAAATTTCAAATAAGCCTAGGTGAATGATTTATAAGAATACTTGAATAATAATTTAAGAACTATGCATGCAAGTAATAGGCAATGCAATTTTATTGGCTCGTTTGTTTGTTGATACTCTCTCTTCCTCCCAAACAGAATCGCAGTGTCTTGTTATAAATAGCTATACCACAACACAAAAAAACACTAATCCATTAATAATTGATACTGAGATAAAGAAAAAAATGAGTGTAGAAAAATTAAGATGGAGCCTAAAGTAAGGTTAGAATGCATATGGCTCAGTGTGCTTGCCAGAGAAGGACTACAAATTTAGTTCTAAGGGAAAAAAAACACGATCAGTTTATAATATACAGTGTCCATATGTTCAGGAGGTATAGTTGTTTCTGGTGTTGAGATTTGTGAAACATCTCTCCCATGCATTGTCATAAAGTGGACCCTCTTTGATGTAGTAAACAGCATCAATGACAACACCTCTACAGTAGTGATGTGTCATAGGCCTTTTCTTATAACATGTCTCTAAACTGGCTGATGCCATAGTATCAAAGTTCAGGAAAACTAATGTAGAATTAGTTTTCTACATTAGGAGCCAAAACCATGTAGAACAGGGACCCAGGTCCCTAACAAGCAAGAAATACCAAGACTTGGATCCTAGCCAAGTAGATAATGGCAAGGTGACTCCATCTTAATCCATGGAAAATTTTTAAGTTAACTAGAGGAAAGAATGGCCAATATAGTCATAGACCAAACTATCATTCATTTTCCAATAAATTAGGATAAGGGCAGAGGTATTCTTGAAGCCTTATATGCTGCATAATTTCTTTATTATTTGAGTACGTGGTGGAGACTGTGGTTATAGACCTTAAAAAGAATCAACTCTATTAATAGAGAGTCAGATTTTTTTAAATAAAAGAAAATGGAAGGTTTGGGTAATGAAAAAGAAATAATTCATTTACTATTCATATGTTGGTATTAAGATATTTCATGTCAAATTTGGTGCCAAGAATAAAAGAAGAAAAGCCAATGAATATGAATTAAATTTTATAATAGCACTGAAAGAAATGGATTTTCACAAATAAAATGGGAAAGGCCTACATTACTTTTCACTGGACTTTCAAGATAAAAAGCCAAATTTAAAAAAATAAAGGAAATAGATATTCATAAACACACACTAAAATGTCTGTACACAGACTACCAATGATAAATGTTTTGCCTCTGTTCCCCTCAGCACTCAACTTACCTTGCCCTATTTCTATTATCGGAACTTGAAAGCTAATTGGAAAGTGGAGGAAGGAAGACCTTGGTCAATTTGCATAATCTACTTGCTTAATATTGTAAATAGACTCTAGGAGGTCTTTGTGCATTAGATTGATAACCGGGTATTTCCTTTCAGAAACTTAGAGCCAAGAAAATCAAGACTTGAGTACTAGCCAAACAAAGAATTACAAAGAAGGCTACAGGTAAATTCCAAGATTAATTCATGTCAAACCAATTAAATCAGATGCCAACAGTATCTGAAAAAAATCACTGACACATAAAATGGACTTGACTTAAAATTTAAGGAGTGAAAGTAAGAAAATTCTCCTTGCTTTTGGCTGAGAGAATATGGAACAAAGTTGAAGACTGAGACAGAAAGTGGAAGATAAAGAGGGTTCAAGAGGAGGTAAGTAAAGCAGAACAAAGTAGAGATGAAAGGTGGCTTCCTATCAGCTTTCTGTAGGGAACACAGCTACCAACTGGCCTTTACTCTGTGTAGGTGTCTGTGAGCTTTGAACCGGCTAATGTGCCTAACCTGTGCAGAACAAAGTGAGAAAGAAAGGCAATAAGAAAAGGAATGAGTATGATTCACCAAGGGAATATTTTCAGGATCACTAGAGATAGAGACACGAAGTACAGCTTAAGGTGTAGAAACAAACAGCTGACAAATTTTAAAATACCTGAAACAATGAATAAAAAGCAGATGTGAAGAGGTAGCTCCCACACAAGAAGAGGGGCTCAGATAACACTGGGAGAGAACGGAGCTCAAGGAAGAGAAAAAGAGAATCGGGTGGAGAAAGCTGTGGGGTCGGAGGGAAAGAGGGGCCAGGAGGAGGAAACCAGCCAAAAGTTTGCTTACTGGGCTTTGCCACTGGAGAGCCTGACTGTCTCTACCAAGGCTCCCTTCTTTACCAGACTTTAGCTAAGTGGGAATACAGTAGAAATCCATATGGCAAATTTAAATATTTTGGGAAGGACGAGTGATTTCTGTAGCCTTGCTATAATAGTATTGATTTTAGGATAAATTTTAATATAGGGAAGAATCATCTTGGATCCTGTCCCAGGGTATTTACTTAATGAAGTGCAGAAAAACCTCACCTACAACATCCTCATTTATAAGGCAATCCTGTAAGTGGATCCTGAAAACAGCATCATAATCAAGTTCTAGGGTATATATGCATTGAAAGTCCCAGTAAACAGGATTTTTCTCCTAAAAGAAGCATCTCTGTAGATAAATCCCCCAAACATTACTGGATCCTTCCTGTGTGGGGAAATATACAAGAGTGGGAGGGAACTAACGTGGGAATTTTCCTTTCCCTTAGATCATACACTTGGTTGAAGTGACAGCTAGAGAACAGCCACACGTACACACACAAGTGCAATGTGGTAAGAGGCTAGAAATGGGAAAACTGAAAAAGGTAAGTGTTAATAGTCATTTATACCTGCTTGTATTCATAGCAAAGACTGAAAACATTCAAGGAATAGAGTAAGGTAGTAGGGGTAAGGTAAACCATTGGCTAGAGTTAAGTTTTAACTGGGTCTTGAATTGTTGGTCTGTTGGAAAAGTGACCAACAGATCCTTCATTAGAAAGGAACCTCATAAAGCAAAGGTGTGAAGTGAAGAATGTAAAAGAGGGATAGTAATATCTATAAGGGATGGTCATCAAGAGGTAGAAGAAATGCCTAGAGAAATGGAATAATGGACCTTGGACAGCAATGAAATAAGGGCAAGAGCTTTAAAAATAAACTTTCAGGAGCCAAGAAAGTGATAATGATAAAAACAGTATTTAACTTTTTTCCTGTGACTTTTCGCAGGTTAAACAGACATCCAGGATTTCTGGAGACAGATGCCTGCTAAAAAGTGGGAAAGCAACATTCAGGAAATACTTTGGAGGCTCCTATGCTATTGGTTTCACACTGTAGAAAGGGCAGCTGATGTAATGCAGAAATATTTTTGAAATATTTTGAAATAAGAGTGTGTATGTTGTCATTGTCATAGGGAGGAAGTGCTTTACATCCAGTAAGTTACCTCTGGAAAAAACCAAGTTACCACTTCCATCATTGTAAATGTCGAATGGAATGTGCTTATTCGTTACTTTCTTTTTTTTTTTTTTTTTGACAGAGTCTCACTCTGTTGCCCGGGCAGCAACCTCAAACTCCTGGGCTCCAAGGATCCTTCTGCCTCAGCCTCTCAAGTAGCTGGGACTGACTACAGGCATGTGCCACCATGCCCGGCTAAGTTCTTCTATATATTTTTAGTTGTCCAGCTTATTTCTTTCTATGTTTAGTAGAGACGGGGTCTCACTCTTGCTCAGGCTGGTCTCGAACTCCTGAGCTCAAACGATCCGCCCGCCTCAGCCTCCCAGAGTGCTAGGATTACAGGCATGAGCCACTACGCCTGGCCTACTCATGACCTTTTATTGAGACCTTTATTTCATAGGTAACAAGACAATTTGGAGACTAGGGATGTTGTTAATATATTATTTTAGATTATTGAAGCAACACTCTAGGGCTACTATGATACCTCCAATTATTGATTGATTTTGTTTAGTCATGTTTCTAAAATCGAAAACCTCAAAAGAATTTGGTAAGATAATTACCTTGAAGCTGGATCATAGGAAGATACTATTGTCCTTAAGTTAAATTATATAATGTATTATAAACAGATGAACTTAATGCTCCACTCACCTTTTTCTTACTACCGTGTTACCAAAGTAACAATAACGGTATATTTAACAATCATAGTGTGAGAGGGGCTGAGTAACATTCTTTTAAAAATAGCAAATGATACTGATACAGATGCAGAAATCTTTGGAAATGCTATGTAAATATTTGAGGTCAGAATTGGGTTCAAAGTGTTTAGAAAAAAGAACAAGATATTTAAATGAGACAAATGGCTCAGAGGCTAATGGAAACAGATGGGTAGCAATTAGAGGGGATGCTAAGCATGAAGCACCACTGCAAATAGTTCCCGGCTGGAGAAAAGCAGATGATCTGAGCCTGGGAAAGGGGGGACAGAGGAAAAACGAGAAGAAATCACTTACTCCAGCTCTTATTCAACCTTTACTTCTAAGTAAAAGAATTAAAGGATTTTGAGGTAGAAAGATAACAAGATAGGAAATGCAATCGGACGGAAGTCTTCGGTAACTCCTAGTATCTGCATCATTCATTCTTTATCCACTGCTTCCCAGCTTCCTCCCTCTCCTGCTCTTCTTCAGTCTATTTGCTTCTTCACCAAAAGGCAGGATTTGTTTTACAGCTTTGTCATTTTCTTCATTTTCTCAGAAAGGGCCACAAACTTCTCACAACTGCAATTTTGGGTTAACAGGGTAAAGGGGAGAGAAAAAGACCTGATGGTGAAAAGGATGGGGTGGAAGTGGATCGGTTACCAAAATTTAATTTTTTTTCATGTTCAGGAAGTCTAGAAAAACTGAATGAAACAGAAGGGGGAAGGACGTAATATGGCTTAGAAATTTACCAAGTACACTTTCAAGAACAACTGGTTAGAAATCCCCAGCTTGGGAGATCGCTTTTAAGGGGGGCAACTTGGAAAAGATGCAGAACTGTTGCAATACTAATATTATTTGGTTTATATTTAATCATATTGCACAGTGGTAGTCAAAATATACAATGCTTATGATTTTAACTGAATGTTTCCTTTTTTGAGGCTACCATTTAAATAGTTTGAAGCATTAGTATTTTCACAGGAAGTGCGGGGACACTTGTAACTACTCACCTTCAAAATCTTTAAACATGTATCTTGACCATTAAAAACCTAATTGAAATCATGTTATGTCAAATAAGATGAATAGCACAAGAAACAATGCACAGGAAGAATGAAAATATTTGAGAGGAAAACAAATCCTTCTAATTACTGACTAGTGTTTAGAAGAAAGAAGATATTTGCTGTTAAGGATGGTGACTTACTTTAATTACAGATATTCCTTGCTTTTTTGGCAATGGAAGAACCACTGGGCTTTCAAAACATGTATCAATCAAGTCATAATAAATATATCCTACAGTGGAAAAAATAAATATATAATAAATATGTATATATGCTGAAGTTGAATGTTAAATATTAAAACAAATAGTTTATTTAATAACAGAAGAAATAAAGTAGACATTAGAGATTACCTAGACATGATAATCAGCACCAAATATCTCCACAGAGAATTTGGACAGTTTTTATCAGAGACAGTGAGAAGTATTCAAAGGAATACCCCAAAATAAGAAAGCATAATTCTTGAAGAAGCATGATTTTTCCATCTCAACTTCAAAAAGTTTAGAATAAGATACAGTGTAAGTTAAGGAATCATATTATATGGCGGAAAGAATTCAACCTGAAAGTCAGGGGCCTAGATATTAGAATGACTTTTGCCCTGCCTTTGATCAAATCTCTTCACCATTCTACAACTAGGTTTCACTTGTATATAAATTGAGAGCTTTGGACTAAATCACAAGTTCTCTTCTAATACTGGTACTTTGCAAATCTACAAAATCTTGTAATATTGAGAGAATGTGTTTTCAATCCAAGCTTAGTGTTTAAAATTCAACTACTTGCCAGGAATCAAAATTTACACACTATACTCTCATTTTGTAAAGAATATCTACACGTGAAAAAAATTCCAGAAATGCATACACCGAAATGTCACCATTTATTTTATTTAACACATATATACTGTTGCCACCAGGTGCCAGGTACCATGCTTTTCACCTTGGATATGGAGGTAAACAAGAAGGTCTTGGATCTTGCGGTCATGGAGCTTATAGACTAGTGCTTATATCTCTGGGAAGCAAAATTGCGGAGTGATTTTCTGTCTTCTTTCTCTAATATTTTCTGGAGTTGCTACATGTAACACTTTTGAAATAGAAGAAAGTTACTATTTTAAAAAATTCAACTGTTTTTAAGAATCACATAGTCCTACTCTATCTTTACAAATAATGATGCACAGAGGAATATAGAACTTGAATGACTCCTGAATTTTTAGCAAAAGCAAGACCAATGCTCAAATCTACCCTTACAAGCAATGGGCTTTGTAAATTTTATTGCTGATTTATTATTATACTATACCCTTGTGTATACCCAGTTGACCCAGAGGACCCAAGGTAGGAACATCAGGGCACTTGCAATTTTAGATCCCGTCTAGAAACCTAAGAGACTCTTGTAAGCACTGTGGTAATGAAATACCAAGAAGGTACTTTATTTTTAAAGTAAAATCTTGTGGATAAATCTCAGCAGTCCTATGCCCCATAAAAAACTCTATGGTACTACCCAAACAATAGATTTGATCCTAAACTAGAGTAACCTCTTTGATGAGGCCCGTCATACTATCAAAATCCTTTCTGAGTGCTCCACAACATTGCCCTCTTCTTGGTCAATTTTGTTCTCATCATTGTTTATTGGTCCATGTTTAGTCTTATATGATGCACTTTTGTTGCCTTAGAGTTCTCCTTGTCCAAGGATCTATTTTGGATAAATTGGAAATTTCTTCTAACATTTGCAATGGTTAGGCTTTCAGCAAAATATTGTTCTCTTTCACATCACATTTTTGTTCTTCTCCTTTCTGATAAATTTTCTTTTCATAAGTATTAACACTTCTAAATTACCCATCATAGGCCTATATTCTACATGAATTTCACCTGATTAGCATTTTAGAGATTACTGTTATTGCTGTTATTACAATTACATTTCTCAATCTGATAATATATAACTTCCTAAAACTTTTCATTATTATTATTGCTATAACTATTAGTAATCTATTACTAATTGATAATAGCAGACATATTTATATATAATTTAGTACTTATAGCCAAAGGGGTATATATTAATACATGTGATATTGAGGATGACCTAGCTAATTTCATCAGGAAAAATGTTTTTATGTTTTTATAATCTAGAGGGTAGTATATTATTCCCATAGGCAGCTTAATATAGTATCTAATAACTTTGGAAAATTTAGGATAATATACTAGAAATAGCACTGGCTTATTAATCTATAGAACTGGGTTTTAACCACTCTTTCCTCAGTGTCTTATAGTTTTACTGTGGTATCTTATTATTTTGCACTTAAGGTACATTGATCATGCTATGATTTAAGCCCGTGTCATGATATTCTCTAACAAGTAGAAATATCTGTTTTTATTTATAGTTTTTAAAGTTTATCAGGTTAAATGGATCCATCATATGTCTCATCATTAACTTTTTAATTTATCTTAACAAAAATTTCTCAAGTCTTATAAACACAAGATTCTTTTGCAGATAAGAAGTCAGAGAAAACGTTATCTCTGCCCTCAGGGAAATTGCAATCTATCAAGGGAAATGAAACTAATTATAATAACCCAAACTTGGTTACTAGCTAAACTTATTCCAAGTTCTTTTGGTTGCACAAGGTAAACTACAAAGAACATCTGAATATGAAGGTGATCTGGTTACAACTGTCCAGACCCCACTAATTACCAGTTTTTCGGCTTGGCAAGCAAACCTGCTTTCCCTCACCACCTGGCACTGCTTAGAGCATGGGCCATGAAATGTCCTAAACACTTTCCTTTTGAAAACCTAGTTGATAGACATTATTATGTACATTTGCAAATATAGAAGGTAGGACTCAGAGAAGTTAAGTTCTTTGCCCACGTGCCACAACTAGAATCCTTTTGAGACAAAGCCCCGAATCTTTTCAATAAAACGTGGTCATATTCCCCTATAGTATCACTAATAACGGAATCATTGTTCCTTTAGAAAATCCTCCAACCTCTTAGATCTAGCTATAGGAACAACAGAATCTGATCAGCACAAACTATATGGAAAGTATTACCTTTTCTACGTCCATAATTATGGCATTTCTAGAGGAAATGAGAATTGAAAAGAATTGAGATCAATTAATAGTGACTGCCTACAACATTGTGTTGTGAAGGATTCTGAAGACTTGGTTGAGATTAGTATAAAAAGTGCCATAATTAATTATTGATATTTACCATGTGCATAGAAAGGGGAAGTAGTTGCATATCGTTCACTTATTTTTTTCATTCCTAATTTGCAGAGTACCAGAGTTTATACATTTTACCTACAATATAATTTTGGTGATTTATGTTGACTTTATTTTTTAGTACAATCCATATTATAATCTACCATGACCCCTTATTTGCCCTTCCTTATCACACAAGATACTAATTTTTTTTATTTTTGCTTATAATGACTATCTACTTCAAACAGTTCTTTTCATAACCATTAAGGGGAAAGATCCTTAATCCATTTAATTTATTATCTTTATGGAAAGACTACAGTTTGTAACTTTTCATAGATAGGTATCATATGGACATAAAGAATCAAAGTTAACGTATAGGAATAAAGAGTAATTTATAGTTACAAAGAATTGAGTTATGGTTACCATAGTAACCTTAACTATGAATGTTAAGACTTTCTAAGGTGGAAAACTCAACGATAATAATGCAGGACCATGGTTTTTTCATGCTTAATAAGCCAGAAATATTACATATCATAATTGTGTGCAATAAATTACTTCTGTGGAGTAAAGAAACCTCTAAGATGGTAAATCAGCAATTTTTAAGGGTTGACTAGCTGCTTCAAAATGTCCTGTGGGCAGAAAAATAATATACTTTCACTGCAAACTGTCTATTGATATCTATGTAATAAGAGAAGTGAAAATAAACATTTGGACATATAATAGTCTTGGAAATAAAGACAAATATCTAATAAAATCATAGACCCTGAGAATGGTTAGGACCTTAGAGACCAGCCCAAAGCAGAAATGTGTTGTATAGATTCCCTAATAGATTGCAGCCAGCCTTGGCTTAAACCTCCAACAATAGAGATCTTATTTTCTCACCAAGCAGTCCTTCTGGTTGTTGTACAGATTGAGGTATTATTCTAAAGTTGTTTCTTTGAGCCAGCAATATACCTTCTTTTGGCTTTCACCTGCTGATTCCCACTCTGCTCTCTGGAATGACACAGAGTGAAAATAATCCCTGTAACAACACTTGACAGTCCTTTAGATATTTGAAGACAGCTATTAAGGTTTTCCACTAGTCTGATTCCTAAGGTTATCCTGTTTCAGTTCCTTCAACATTTCCTGTATATCATAGTTTCCTGACACTCCCAGCATCTACTGGTCACATTACAGATTGTAGTTACCTCTCTTGAATTAAGGGGGAAAGGGGTGCTGAATTGAGCAAAGTAACTTTTTTATGTATCTGTTACATTGCAGGGATTGGGCCAATGTGATCTGACTATCTTAGAATGAAGGCATCTATAATTTCCATAATATTCCTATTAACCATGTGGTCAACTGAACACTCCAGATTGTTTCACATGAACTGCTGCCTGATTGCTTTTTCCTTCCCTCTTTGTACTTACATATTTGCATTTCCAAGTCTAGGCTGCAGAATTTTATTCCTGCTAAATTTTATCTTGTTATTTTGGTCTGACATTTTTGCCTAGAAATATAATTTGGCAGGGTTGGGAAATGAAGTTTTGAATCTTGAGTCTGCCATTGCCAACCTTTTAAAATCTAATAATTATGTTTTCTATTTGTACTGAGGAAAGTGTTGATCAGGATGGATTCAGGAAGGGAACCCTCCAGTCTTCCATGTTTGCTTTCATTCCAGATTGAAACAGAGTTATGATACCCTTAACTTGCATGTTATGCCTAGATACTCTATAAAGCCTTTTAAAACTACAATTTTATGTAAACTCACAGCCACCTATGAGAACAAGTTAAAGCAATCATTATGTCTTTGTTTTACAGATAGGGACACTTACAGGGTCACACAGCTAGCAAATGACACAATTAAGACTAGAATACTCCAGTTCTTCTCCTTATGTACTATTGCATCTTCCATAAGCGTGCTTACCTTGAGGGAAAAAAAAAAAAAAAACAGGCTCCATTCCGCCAATATAAGCTGCCAGTGAAATCCAGACAGCATCAGGAAGAAAGGAAGTTCCTCAGTAGCCTTCGACCTGACATGCACTGTGTCCGTGATTAACAAAGCTAGCCAACATTTGAAAGTTATAAAGCAATCGCTGGGCTAGTACTCCACTTACATTACCAGCTTATCCATAAGGATAGTGTGAAAGGTAATTCTTTTTTCTAAAATCATTATACACCAATCTTAACATTCCACTCCTACCAATCTAATAACTCTGGTAAAACATGATGAAATATTTTGGATTTTTATCTTTAAAAAGCCATGTGTATTCTTCTTATATTCTTTTCTAAATATGAATTCTTTATATAATAACTTGTTCTACTGTTTCACAAAAGATAAGTTTTTACCATTATTATCTTGCAAGTTTCCAGGAGCCTTTGTAGGACTCTCTTGCTTTTAGAATATTGATGAAGGTTTCTTTGCCACCTTGACAGGACGCTTCATCTGCATAGAGAGAATCAAATTCACGTGTAGTGTTTTTTTTTTTTTTTTTCCTTCCATATCCTAGTCTACAATCGCTTCTATAATTTGTTGATTTTTCATATTTATTTGGAAACCCTGCCATTTTGTAGCAAATATGGAAGCAAAACAGGTTTTGGATATTGTGTGTGACTTCTGGAAACCTGAAATTGTTTATCTCTAATATTGAGTTTAATCCATTCTTTTTACTCTTCTTTCTGCTATAAACATAGCTTAAGAAGTCACTTGGGCTGCTTTTAGTAACTTCTTTCAAATTCTCAAATATATTCTGGGTTTGAATCTTTCTGATATTTCTAGATGTTCGTGCTTCTCTTTTAAATTAGTGCTTACTTTTTAGTTTCTTCTTTCTTCCTTTTTTTTTTTGGTAGATGTCTTTTTAAGCAAAAGATATTAGTCAGAAAGATCTCTGTGCAGCTATACTGACTTTTTACTAATGCCTCCTCATTTTATTTTTCTTTGAGATACTTCATTTTCAATGACATTTTTCTAGATTCCCAATCTTCAAAATTTTTCTCATAAAAAGAAAATCTCTTGCCCATTACGTGCTGTATTCCATTTTAGAATCTCTAAGTTAAAAGTCTACCTGCCTTTTCACTGAAATTTTGGAATTTCAGTGTTTCCCTACTTTATTATTTTTTTATACCCTTTGAGTTACTGGCAAGAAAAAATTAGCCAAGAATATGGCCAAGAATACCTTCATACTACAGAGAAACAGTTATGATAAATGAGTTTGACCAGATGTTTTCCTCTTTGGTTTAAGCAGAAAAACTGGGGAAACACTCTTCCAAATCTCTACAGATTTCCTATGGATAAAGCCTTGGCAGCACCAAATGGAATGAGAAAGGTCTTAATAAAAGTAAACTGTTATTCAGTGAAGCCTGATTACTATTATTTCTGGCATACCAATATCTTAGAATTATTATTCCATATGGTAGAAAATATAAAAATGTATATGAAAATTATTAAATTCCCTAAGTATGAAGATTTGGTGTATTTAAGAGCTGGTGCTTTATATGTTTTAAGGCCCAGCAGACTAGTCTTATCAGAAAGCTGAGTCCTGACATAGAAATAAGCCCCTTATTATTATGGATTAGTTACCTCAGAAGCTAACCAGTCACCATGATGCTAACAAGGTTACTAATATAAAGGCTGCTTCCACAAAAGTCACTCTGCCCAGTGGTAGACAACAAAGAACTGGAACCTTGTCAAGGAGAAAGTCATTTTGTTATAGTCAGATCCTTTGTGAACACAGGATGGTGATGCCAGGCAAACATGTTATAAGATTCTGATCATTCCATTTATTTCATCATCCAGTTTCTTTCTAAAACAGGATAATTTAGTCACCATAAAATATGAAGAAAAGCAACATGTTGGGGCTTCATAGGTCTCCTTGTTATGCCCCATCCCAGAATTAATAACATGCAAGAATTATGTGTTCCTAACTCATCATGGAATGATAGCAATGACCATAATCAATCAACTTTTTTCCCCCATTAGAATTTATAAAGCACCTAGTCCAAGTGTGGTAGCTCATGCCTGTAATCCCAGCACTTTGGGAGCCTGAGGCAAGAGGATCACTTGAGACCAGGAGACTAAGACCAGCCTGGGCAACATAGCAAAAAATTAAAAAATTAGCCAGGCATGGTGCATGCTCCTGTAGTCTCAGCTACTCAGGAGGCTGAGCCAGGAGGATTGCTTGAGTCCAGGAGTTTGAGGTTGCTGTGAGCTATGATGGTGTCACTGCACTCCAGCCTGGGCAACAGAGAGCCTGTCTCTATTTAAAGGAGAAGGAGAAGGACAAGAACAAGGAGAGAGAGAAGGAGGAGGAGGAGGAGAATTATTTATAAAGTACCTTACATGTACTATCTAATTCAATCCTCACAACAGCCCTATAAGATAGGTATAACTATTCCAATTGTACATATTATAAATTTCTTAGAGGGTCAATTACTTGCCTCAAGTGAAAAGGCTAGAGAGTAGCATCAATGAACCAGGACATCAATGAACACAGACCTCCTTCATTTTCAAATACATAGTGTACATTTTTCACTACATTACAACTGTGGGGAAATCACTGGCTTCTTTAAAATTTTCATCAGAAAGACTCAAAGAAGAGATAGAGGCAAAGATTAAAGGTAGTATAGATCTAGAATAAGTGATGTTAGATGAAGGTAGACCTAAATAACAAGGTCTCCAACTGGATAAAAAAAAAAAAAAACATTAAAGAACTGTTGTACAAAATGATAAGATGATGAGAACTACCTAATGCCAAGAATGTCAGTGGCTCCAGCCCTAGAAACTGCTCTTACTCTCAATTGGTATGAACCCTAAAATGAATTTAAAAGGCTGATTAGCATCTTTGGTCGCTGAGCAATACTCCATTAAGTATTGTGAGTAAGTGGAAAAAGGCACCAGATGATGAGAAAAGAAAAGAAAAACTATAGCAGTTTATATTAGAGAAGAAGAAAGACCAAAGCTTTTCCAACTCCATCTCTATTTCTTGTGGTAAACTACATTTCTGTTTGCCAAATATTCTGGTTCCCCTCCTTGCAGGGTTCCTCACTGCAGGCCCCTCCCTGTGGGAAGATTATACATTCCCTTCCTATTGGACTTGGAAGTGTTCATGAAACTTGGTTTTCCCAGTGAAATGAGAACAGGAGTGAATGTGTGTCTTCTGAGTGCAAGCTTTAAGAGCCAGCTCAAACTTTGCTGTGTCTCCTTTCTCTGTCTCGGAACAGCAACATCCTGAATACAGGCAGTACCTTTAGCCTGCTTTCTAGAAATAAGAATATATGGGAGAGCTATAGTGTCCCTGCCCTGAGCATACACCATGTGTGAGAAATAAACTTTTGTGGTTAAGACCACTAAAATGTTGGAGCTGTTTGTTACTACAGCATAACCTAGACTATACTGACAGATGTAGTCTTTCTCCTATATGTTTATCCTAAAAGAACTGGGCAAATGATGAAATGTACACTAATCAAGCCTCTTAATAATGATTTTCCTAGTCATTTATTTCTTTTTAAAAATAGCAGAGAAGAAAAAGTCATGAGATTTAACCTTTCTAAAGAATATTATATCAATGCAATAGAAACTAAGCAACTGCAATGATACATGTATAAATGCATGAGAAATATTTAGATATGCATAACACAAGTAAGGATAAGATGTAAAATTATAAAGTTTTACACACAGTTGGTACTTAATAATTACTGCCAGTTCTTCAAAAGCAAAGCATCCCACTGAGCAAAGCAAAAATATATACACATTTTTAAAATAGAGCTAAAAATCTCTCCCCAAATTCTCCTAGTTCTAAGGATCTTCTTCAAATGTTCCTATTACATTTTAGAGTTCCCCCAAGATGTTCAAAGCTATAGGCTTCTTAAAAATCAAATGAGCCTATTTCACTTAAATATGGTACTTCAAAACTACATGTCACAAGGAATTAATTATTTCTATTTTTAATTTTTAATCATTTTTTACAGGAAAAGAAATGTTTATATCTCTAAACTGATACCTTTACAAGCAATCATTAAGTACATGTGTGTGTTTGTAGTACATGTGTCTCTTCTCTATTTGAAGAACAACTTTTGGTATTTTTTATCTCATTACCAAAATTCAAAACACTTCATTTCATTACCTAAGAAGATGGTATTATTTTACACTAAGTATGTTTCCTTTAGAATTAACTTCTACCTCACATATAGGGAGATCATTTCACCTATGTGTTACACAGTGAAAATATATTAATACATCCCAATACCAACAGCAACTCAAAATATTTCTTTTCATTGGCATTTCAGAGCACTTTCTATAGCTCCAAACTTTTCCATTCTTGGCACTGAAGGACTCTTGTTTGATTACTAATACTTTAGTTAGGAGTTGATGCTATTAATACTGGGAAAATTTCATTTACCAAATCCACAAAGTGTGTTCTGAAGGTATGTTTTGATAGAGATAGAAAGAAAGGGGAAAGGACCCCAAAGTAGGAATATACTCAGCTGCTAGCCCATCACGTGTACACATACACACACTCACACACACACACACCTGAAACCCAAGACCCATGTCTATTACTAGACCTCTTCTCCCAGATCCCCGGGTTAATCCTGAGACTCCTCTCTCCATTACAATATTGACAATTATATCCTAAGTGATCTCATTAAATCCCATGACTTTAAATACTAACTACAAATGAACAACTCCTAAATGTTTATCTCCACTCCTAACCTTTCCTTTGAACGCCAGGCTTATATCAACATCTCCTCTTAAATGCCAAATAGGGACCTCAATCAAACCTAACATGATGAAATCCACCATGTGAATTTCTCCCAAGCCTTCTCTTTCCATCATCTTTTCTACGTATGTAAATGGAAATCCCCTTCCTCTCAATGTTTAGGCTAAAGGGATGAGATCATCATCCCTCATCCCTTTTTCTCATCTACCACATCCCATAGGCAAATTCTACCAACTCTACCTTTAAATTATTCTCAGAGTTTGACTGCCCTCACCTCACCTTTATCACCATAGCCTAAACCATTCCCATCTCTCATCTGGATTGTTGAAATAGGTTCCCATTGCAACTCCTTCTTCTACCTGGCCTCCTGGCACTGTACTCTTCACACATAGGAGCTAGTGAGATCATTTGAAAATAGAAGTCAAATCATCTCACTCATCTGATCCCTCAAAATAAAATCCATGTTCATTATCTTCCTCTTCCTCTAACTTCCTGTTCTCCCTCACGTGTATCTCCTTCTTCTTGGATCTCCTCTCTCATTCTTTCTGCTCTTGGTCACTGCTCTCCAAACTGGTCCCCTTTGTGATCCTAAAATAAATTAGGTCTGCCGCCAACCCAGGACATTTGCATTTGCTTTTCTGCCTATAAAAGTTTATTCCCCAACTATTTGCACACTTTAATTCAAGTGTCTACTCAAATATCACTTTATCAAAAGTCCTTCCCTGAGCATACTATAGAAAATATCATTTAGCCTTCCAGGAAGAAGCCACTGGCTGAATGTGGGAGCATGCGGCGTGGGATCTAAGCTGGTCACTGTGGATGCAAGGTGAGTCTCCGGTGGCACAGAATCTCCCCTCCCAGCTTTGGCTGAAATCAGCGGTGGGCCACATGGGAGTGAAGCACACCCCAGGTACATCAATGAGTTTTGTTGGCTTGGGGATGTGTTAACAAGTTTTTGCCCAGTTGAATGAAAATCTGTTTATAGATGAAAACATTTAACTGATGAGGGTACTAAATGAGACTTGGAGAAAATTGACTTGCTGATTGAGGCAATTAGTACAAACCTGTTGACTAGTGAGTAATCATCCTAGCAACTTTACTAATATATAATACAATGAAGCCATTTCCCTAACCTCCCTATAAATTACTTTTATTCTCTTGCAAGCCATTGACACCCAAACTGTTTTTATTGTTTTATTTTGTATTTATTGATTTTAGATTTATGTGTTTAAATTAAAAAAGGATAAATACTTCAAGCAAAACAAGTTGTAGAAACCTACAAAGAAATGAAAGTTTTACCTTATGTCTTATACCACTGCCAGAGTTTAAAAAAACAATTATAGTTTGGTATGTGCTCTTCCGAACTTTTAAAATTTTCTGTTTGAATATACATCTACTTATACATAATGTTTGAAGTTATCATGTATATTATGTAACTATATCAACTGCATAAATTATTGTTCACTAACTTGTTTTTCCCAAATGTGTATTAGACCCTCTTCCACATCAGTACAATAGATTCCTCATTATTTTTAATAGCTATACAGTATTCTACTATGTGGATATACTTTGATTCTTCTGATAAAAGTTTAAATAATTTCCAATATTTTTACTATTAAAAATGATGTTCAAAAAACAAAGTGCACTATTCCATGCACATAGTGCCCAGTTCCTGGTTTCAAAATACCATTCTCCACTAAATGGAACAAAGGTTCCTCAGAAAAATGACTAATTCCAGAGCTGAGACAAGGAAAGTAAGCCTGGACCATCTTGTGGTATCAAAAACTAGGAAAGTGTTCCAAAAATGGTTAGGATATGTCAAAAGAACATAGAAGCTAGCTTGAAGCAGGCCCTCTTTGCCAATTGGAGCACCAAAATACATATATATCTTAATAAAGATTATATTGTTAATATTATATGTTAATAAATGTTCATAAAGATTATTTTCTTGAATTAAACTAGAATCCATTAGTCCACACTAATATAAAGAAAAAATAAATAGGAAAGAAGTAAAATCCCTTCTTGATAGTAGAAAGCAAACTAACAAACATAGAAGAAATGAAGTGATGGAATTAGAAAATCAGCATTTGGCAATCATCATAGTGATGATTTTTAGGTATGAAACATTATTGAATATTAAAATGAGTGGGTAAAAGTTTGAGAAGTAACAAATATTTGTATGTCTCAAAATATATACCCACATGATACTTAGAAAGAGAAAAATGTTATCTTTACAGTCAAAAAACCTGTCAAATAATACCTTAACCAGGTGATCAAAGGTAACACCACCAGTAAGAGGACAAAACTTCCCTTGCCCCCTGATATGATGGGCCAGAGAAAACACAGCATGACTTCTGGGGTATTCCTGCCAAAAGTGCCTGACATGAGCCTACTCACGAGAAGATATCAGATTAACCCAAAGGAAGAAAAATTCTACAAAATAACTGGTCTGGACTTTTTTAAAAATGTCAGTGTTATGACATACAAAGAAAGATACAGAAGCTGTTCTGGATTAAATAAAAATAAAGAGATAAGACGATGAATACAACCTATGGACTTTTTTGCTACTGGAATAATTGAAGAAATCTAAAGTTCTATAGATAATAGTATTGTATCAATATTATTTTCTTAATTTTGATAAATGTACTGAGATTATATGATAATGTCCTAAATTTTTAGGAAATACACAATGAAGTATTTAAGGATAAAGAATGTCCTATGTAGGAAAAAAAATGTGTGAGAGTGTATGTGTGAAGAGAGAAAGAAAAGAAAAAAGCAAATATAATGAAATGTTAAAATTTGAGAATTCTGAGTAAAAGCTATTTCCTTGGGTTACTCTTGAAATTCTTTTATAAATCTCAGATTATACTAACCATAAATTTTGTAAAGAGTATTCTACCAAACAACAATGTATATAAATATTTGTATCATTCTAAAGATGTTAATGTAGGATTCATTCCAAGATGTGGAAATGATGAATCAAAGAATATGCACACTTTAGATTTTGAGAGAAACTGACAAATTTTTTCTCTTTTACCCTTGTGTGCCATTTGGCAATTCACAAATGACACGGGAGATAATGTATTTCCTGACACCTCAACATCAATAAACACTGTCACTCTTTTGAATGCAAGTCTGATAAGTAAGAAATGAGATATTGTTTTTGTTTGTGTTTGCATTCCTTTGATTGGTAGTGAGGTTGAACATTTTTCATATCTTTGATAACCATTTAAATTTCATTCTCTTTAAAGTACCTATTCATAAACTTTGCCATTTCAATTGTCATTTTTTTCCTTAATCATTTACCAGATTTATTTTGTTAAGGGCAGTAATCAATATAATACTGGTTGTGAATGTTGTTTCCACTAACTATCCTTTGTCTTTAAATTTTTAGTAGTATTTTATAATTTTATGTAATCAAAAAAATCTTTTCCATATGGATTCAGGATTTCACATCATCCTTAGAAAAGTCTTTTTCATCCTCAAGAATATAAAAATTTTCTCCTATGTTTTGTTTTCCTGGAACTTTTTAAAAAATTATTTAACATACAAATCTACCAAGTATTTTGATTTCAAGATCATTATTAAAATCTACTTTGCTGAATGATAAACTGAGCCTACATAAAACTTTTTAAAAAATTTAAAACTCTTAAAAAAGTTTTATATTAATAGAAGAGAAATTAATAATAATCTATAAAACAAATGCTCAGCATAGCCTGTGTGTAAAGCAATTCTGTTACAGAATAGTTCAAGTTCCCTAGCTTGCTAAAGATTTATGACTGATTTGGATCCCTAGAACAGGTTTGGTAGATTCTCCCCTACCCCAATCCTACTCTAACAGATGACAGGATGTGTAGGAAAAATGCTTTAGTGCTTCCCAAATATGGTATCTTTTCCCAGAAATAGTATCTTAAATATCTGCCTGAAGAGAATCTCGTTGTTTTCTGCTCAGATGGGGCTGGCAGGCAGTGTCAGTCCCTTTGATCCCTGAAAGCACATGGGCCTGTGGGCTGCCATGCTCTTGACGGATCCTGTCATTCCCTGTCAATCCATGTTAGGCAAGGATGGTGTTTTGTAACAATTTATCTCCTTCAAGGTGATTTAGTTATTTTCTGCTGAGATTATGCTAGAGGATGTCATTACTTTTGTCCTGTCTGTCTCATTATTTTTATTGCTCAGAGAATATTGTCTTTTATTTTCACTGATAATCCATCTCTCTGGGAAAAGATTATATTAATACTTTCATGCTGGGTAAAAGCGTCATTTTTACATTGAAGAATATAGAAATAAGATTGCTGCCTGTGTTCTTCAAAGATGCTGTCACAAATAAACAAAAAACAACCCTAAGGAAAAAATGACATTAAAAGTAGCAACATGTTATGAGCAGAATATTTTAAAAAGAAAAGAGCAGCTATGCAAGCATTCAATTACACGCAATCGAATGCTTTGGATCATAGTGTGTTGATTAAGAGAAATACTTTGGGATCAGCCATTGTTAGCTGAGTAACACTGACTGTGTATTATCATACTCTTGAAGCTCTCTTCCCTTTGTTGTAAAATAGAAACAATAATGACACTGTGTCCTAATGTTGAAGTAAAGATTTATTTAGATAAATCCATGTAAAATATTTGCATACTACTTGGTACATACTAAGAACTCAGGGAACATTATCATCATCATCATCATCAAATAATAAGATTCTAAAATAATGTACCATGTTTAGTCCTGAATTGTTCATAATACACAAATGCCTTGACTGGCTATTGACAGATTTTTTTTATTTTATTTAAAGTTTTTCTCTTTTTTTTCTAGTTTTTCTTTATTTAACCAACCTACTCCTGAGATATATTGACAGGTATTGATGGAACAAGGGCTTCTCATTAATTTATGAGCTATTATAACAATGAAATCTGTGCAGCAATTACAAAGTGAAATACTTTCAAGAATATAGCTTTAGTGAAGCCCCTCCACAAAATATTTTTTATTTTTGGATGATTGGACAATATTTTACCAAAATTTTTTGGATAATATTTTACCACAATTGCCTCTCTAGATGAAGAGGTTTGTAATGGACTTGATGTAAATAAAAACTTCTTTTACACAGTGTCTTCTGTCTTTTTTTGGACCCCTTTGGACAAGGTGGCTGCATAATCTCTCTTTGATTCAGACCTTGGACAGCTCTTGACACAATCCCTAAATCTCTCTTCCAGTGACTCTCTAACTCCTCTCATTCTCTCTCTCTCGTCCAATTCCCCTGCCCTAATATTCCTCCTCACACCCTATACCATTCAATTTAGAAAGATTCTACCTCTACTCCTATTCTGATAGTCTTATTTTTTAATATACATTTTGGAACAAAATCCAAGTTGCCGGGAAATAGAAATTGTTTGATATGTTAAAGAAGTTAATGTAGTACAAAATTAAGAAACAAAGAGAAAATAAGCATGAAAATGGACACTTAAAGAACTATAAAACTTAAAACTGATTTCTGTGTCTAATCTCATCAGTAAAATTAGAATTACAGGACCAATATATTGAAAAGTATAACAAATAATAGCTGTATTTAACATTATCAGGTAACTCATGATATCCTTGGAGACAATGGACAAACATTGACTGCATAAAGATTCAGATGGATTGATTCTTTGGCAGTTGAATTGCCCTGCTCAATATTTGCTAATTAATGGACTGATAAAGAGGAAGCTCTAAAGAACGATTAAAATGTATGCACATTTTTAAATTTATTGATATATGATTAAGATTCAGTGACATGAGCAGATTTTAAGGGTTATGTTCAGTTTTAACAAATGCATTCACCCATGTAACCCACATACCTCTCAAAATATAGAGCATTTTTATCTCTTGAGAAAGTTCCCTGTGCCCATTTTCCTCATCAGTTCCTCTCACCCAGAAAGCGGCACTGTTCCAATTCCTGTCACTGATTAATTTGCCTGCTCAAGAACTTCATATAATTGGAACCAAACAATATTTACTTTTTGAACTCTGGACTCATTCACTCAGCATAATGTTTTTGAGAGGCATCCATATTGCAGAGTGTGCCACTAATTTAATCCTTTTTTACTGAATAGTTTTCCACTGTATGACTATACTGGTTTATCCATTCTCCTATTTGTGGACACTGACACATGAGCAGTTTCCCGTTTTGTACTATTATCAATAAAGGTACAATAAAAATTCTTCTATGAGGTTTCATATCTCTTGGATAAATGTGAGGAAGAATAACATTGGGTCAAGAATGTTTAGTTTTATAAGAAATTGCCAAACTATTTTGCAAAGCAGTTTACCATTTTTATTCCCACAATCATTATGGAAATTCTGAAAGCTCCACATCCTTGACATTATTTGTATTACAAATTTTTTAAATTTTAACCCTTCTAAGGGGTTAGGGGTATCTTATGACTTTAATTCACTTTCCTGATGCTTGGTGATGTTGAGTCTTTTTAATGTGTTTATTGGCCATGTATTTATTTTCTTTTGTCCATTTTTAATTGGGATATCTTTGGTTATTGGGTTATAATAGTTCTTTATATGATACAAGTTCTTTTTAAGATATATAGGTTGCAAATATTTTCTCCCATTCTTTGAATTGACTATTCATTTCTTAACAGTGTCTTTGGAAGAAGAGAAGTTTTTTTGTTTTGGGGTTTTTTTTGGATGAACGTCAATTAACATTTTTTTTCTTTTATGATTAGTGTTTTCTGTGTCATCATTAAGAAATTTTCAACCATGGAGACAAGATGGCTGACCAGAGACACCAGCTGCCAGATCACCTCAGAAAGAAGAAAAAGTTCAGATGAAAGGAAAAAAATGAACAAACAAATATAGATCAGGTATAATTCCAAGGGGAAAGTGCCAGAACCTACCAGAGATTCCACAGGAAGAAGTTGTGGAGCAGAACAAGAAGGAGCAAAATATTGGCAGAGATCAACCCCCGAGAGGCTTGGAGTCCAGCAGAGAGGGTAGGTGGCATGGTTTGTTTCTTCTTCCCTCACATGACTTGCAGTCAGCAGGCTCCCAAGTTGCTACAGAGCCTTTCTATCCTCATAAGCCCAAAAACTGCTGCCACCAGTAAACTGAGAGATCCTTGAGGACAAAGCAACACCCTGCCAGCCCCTTTGGGGCACTTCCCATCACCACAGACTGAAGTGGAGATGGTAGTCATGATATTGCTTCTCCACCATGTGCCTTTGTCCTCCCCAGGGGGCTTCAGACCCTTAGTTTTCATCTCGCTTCTTCCCACACAAATACTTCCCAACTCTGGTCCAGACTGTGGGATCCAAAGGGGGCCAGTGGTTCCCAGGGAATCTGCCTGAGCCCAGAGCCCGGAAATTCCAGGTGCTCTGCCTTTAAGAGAGAGGGGCAGAGATGATCAGAGTGCTAGATTTCCTTTATCCAGACCCTTGGCTTCCCTCTCCCCTCCCCACCCCACGGCTTCTGAGAGAGACAATTCAGTAGGGCCCACAAAATAGGTCTCAACAAATTCAGAAAAAATAGAAATCATGCCATCTCTCTTCTCAGACCACAGTGAAATAAAACTAGAAATCAATCACAAGAGAAACACTCATTTCTACACAAAGTCATGGAAATTAAACAACCTCCTTCTGAACAATTATTGAGTCAATAATGAAATTAAGATGGTAATCAAAAGATTCCTCAAACTGAACAACCAAGGGGATCCAAGCTATCAAAATCTATGGGATTCAGCAAAAGCAGTCCTAAGGCAAAAATTCACAGCCTCAAATGCCTACATCAAAAAGACAAAAAGATCACAAATTAACAATCTAATGACACATCTCAAGGAACTAGAAAAGGAAAAACAAACCAAACCCAAAGCCAGCAGAAGAAAAGAAATAACTAAGGTCAGAGAAGAACTACATGAAATGAAAAAAAAAAAAAAAAAAAAAAGATCAATGAAGCAAAAACTTGGTTCTTTGAGAAGATAAACAATATTGATAGACCTCTTGCTACAATAACCAGGAATAGAAGAGAAGGGACCAAAATAAGCTCAATCAGAAATAAAAAAAGGAGATATTATAACTGATAACACAGAAATACAAAATATCATCTATAAATACTATGAAAATCTCTGCATACATAAGCTTGAAAATTTAGAGAAAATGGATAAATTCCTGAAAACACACAACATCCCAAGACTCAACCAGGAAGAAATAAGACTCCTGAACAGACAAATAACAAGCTGTGAGATTGAAGCAGTAATAAAAAAAATCCTCCATTAAAAAATAAAAGCCCTGGACCAGATGGATTCACAGCCAAATTTTACCAGACCTACAAAGAAGAGCTGATACCTGTACTGCAGAAATTATTCCATAACATCAAGAAGAAGGGAATTCTCCCCACCTCATTTTATGAAGCCACTATCACATTGATACCAAAGCCAGGAAATGACACAACCAAAAAATAAAACTACAGACCAATATCTCTTATGAATATAGATGCAAAAATCCTCAATATAATACTAGCAAACCAAATTCAACAGCACATCAAAAAAATAAGCCACCATGACCAAGTAGGCTTTATCTGAGGGATGCAAGGATGGTTCAACATACATAAATCAATAAATGTGATTCACCACATAACCAGAAATGTAAACAAAGACCATATGATCATCTCAATAGATGCAGAAAAAGCATTCAACAAAATTCAGCATCATTTCATGATAAAAATCCTCAACAAACTAGGCATAGAAGGAACATATCTCAAACTTGGAAAAGCCATATATGACAAACCCACAGCCAACATCATGCTGAATGGGGAAAAATTGAAAACATTCCCACTAAGAACTGTAACAAGACGAGTGTTCCCACTGTCATCACTTCTATTCAACACAGTGCTGCAAGTCCTGGTCAGAGCAATCAGGCAAAAGAAAGAAATAAAAGGTATCCAAATCAGGAAGGAACAGTCAAACTATCACTTTTTGCTGGTGCTATGATCTTATATCTAGAAAACCCAAAAACTACCAAGAGACTCCGAGAATTGATAAATAAATTCAGCAAAGTCTCAGGTTACAAAATCAACGTACACAAATCAGTGGCATTTCTATATATCAATAACAGTCAAGCTGAGAGTCAAATCAAAAACTCAATACCATTCACAACAGCTATTAACACACACAAAAAAAATACCTAGGACTATATTTAACCAAGGAGGTGAAAGATCTCTACAAAGAGAATTACGAAACACTGAGGAAAGAAATTGCAGAAGACACAAACAAATGGAAAAATATATTATGTTCATGGATCCATAGAAACAACATTGTTAAAATATCCATACTACCCATAGTGGTTTCTGTAAACCCCAAATTCAATGCAATCCCCATCAAAATACCAACATCATATTTCACAGATCTAGAAAAAATAATTCTATGCTTTGTTTGGAACCAGAAAAGAGCCCAAATACTCAAAGCAATCTTAAGCAAAAAGAACAAATCTGGAGGTATCACATTATCAGACTTCAAACTATTCTACAAGACTATAGTAACAAAAACAGCATGGCATTGGCATAAAAAGACAAACATAGACCAATGGAACAGAACAGAGAACCAGATATAAAACCATCCACATACAGCCAACTAATTTTTGACAAAGCAGACAATATACCCTAGGGAAAAGGAGCCCTATTCAATAAATGGTGTTGCGAAAATTGGAAAGCCACATGCAGAAGAATGAAACAGGATCCATATCTCTCACCATTCAAAAAATTAATTTATGATGGACAAAGACTTAAATGTAAAGCATGAAACCATATGAATTCTAGAAGAAAATGCAGGAAAAATTAGATATCAGCCTAGGGAAAGAATTTATGACTAAGACCCCAATGGCAATCACAGCAACAACAAAAGTAAATAAATAGGACTTGATTAAATTAAAAGGCTTCTGCACACCTAAAGAAATAACCTACAGAGCAAATAGACAACCTACAGAATGGGAAAACATATTCACAAGCTATATATCCAATAAAAGGCTAATCACCAGAATCTATAAAAACTCAAACAAATCAGCAAGGAAAAAAACAACAACTCCATTAAAAAGTGGGCAACAGATATGAACAAAAGCTTTTCAAAAGAAGATAGACAAATGTCCCACAAACACATGAAAAAATGATGAATGTCACTAATCATCAGGGAAATGCAAATTAAAACCACAATGAGATATCACCTTAGCCCATTCAGAATGACTTTTATTAAAAAGTCCAGAAAGAATAGATGTTGGCATGGATGCAGAGAAAGGAACACTTATACACTGTTGGTGGGACTGCAAATTAGTACAACCTCTACAGAAAACAGTATGGTGATTCCTCAAAGAACTAAAAGTAGACCTACCATTCAATCCAGCAATCCCACTACTGGGCATTTACCCAAAGGAAAAGAAGTCATTTTATTAAAAAGACACCTGCACTCGATTGTTTATTGCAGCTCAATTCACAATTGCAAAGATGTGGAATAATGTGTTGTATGTATGCCATGGAATACTACTCAGCCATAAAAAAGAATGAATTAATGCCTTCTGCAACAATTTGAATGAAACTGGAGACCATTATCCTAAGTGAAGTATCTAAAGAATGGAAAAACAAACATCACATGTACTCACTATTACACTGAAACTAACTGTTGAGCACACACGTGCACAGAAGGAAGTAAAACTCAGTGGAAATCAAGCAGGGGGGAGGGGAGCAAGGGGATGGGTGAAAACCTACCTAACAGGTATAATGAACACTATCTGGGTGATACACACATTTCTAGCCCTGACTCAAGTATTACAAAAGCAATTCATGTGACCAAAAACATTTCTACCCCCTAAATATTTTGAAATTTTAAAAAATGTAGATTCTAAAAAAAAAAAAACAGTAATTTTCAGTTTATTCAAAATTGTAAAGCTATTTTACAATGAATTCTTTTTTTTTTTTTTTTTTCTTCGAGACAGAGTCTCACTCTGTTGCCCGGGCTAGAGTGAGTGCCGTGGCGTCCGCCTAGCTCACAGCAACCTCAAACTCCTGGGCTTAAGTGATCCTACTGCCTCAGCCTCCCGAGTAGCTGGGACTACAGGCATGTGCCACCATGCCCGGCTATTTTTTTCTATATATATTTTTAGTTGGCCAGATAATTTCTTTCTAGTTTTAGTAGAGACGGGGGTCTCGCTCTTGCTCAGGCTGGTCTCGAACTCCTGACCTCGAGCGATCCACCCACCTTGGTCTCCCAGAGTGCTAGGATTACAGGTGTAAGCCACCGTGCCCGGCCAATGAATTCTTCTAGAAGTTTTATTGGTTTAGTTTTTATGTATAAGCCCATAAGCCCTCTTTAATTGTTGTGTATGATACAGGGTAGGTAAGGATAGGCCTGTTCATTTTTATCTCATGTGGATATCCAAATATTTCTACACCATTATTTGAAAAATTTCTTCACTATACAATTGCTTTGCTACTTTGTACCAGATCATTTGACCATACATATGGTGTATTTGGGGCCTTTTATTCTGTGCCATTGATCTATTTGTGTGTATTTTGACCAATACCACACTGTTTTGATCACTGTCCCTTTATACATGTCTTGAAATTAAGTATTGTAAACCCTCCAACTTTTAAGATCATTTTAGCTATTCTAGTTTTTTGACATTTTCCATATAAATTGTAGAATTAGCTTGTCAATTTTTCAAAAAATCTTATAGCTATTTTTATTAAGATTTTATTGAATATAGTGATCATTTTGGGAAGAGTTTACACTTTAAAAAATATTGAGTCTGTCCATCCAAAAATATAGTTTATCTTTTTTCATTTTTGTCTGTCTCAGTTACCCTCAGCAGTGTTTTATAGCTTTCAATAAAGAGGTTCCGCACATCTTTTGTTAATTTTGTTTCTAAGAATTTTATGTTTTGGTATGCTACTGCAAATGATGATAAATTTTAGTTTCCTTTTTCAATAGTTTATCACAATTGTAGAGAACAATAATTGATTTCTGTACACTGACTTTGGATTCTTAGCATATTAAATTTACTTATTTTTAGTAGGTTTTTGGAGAGTCTTTTGGATTTTCTGTACAAAATCATATAATCTGAAAATAGTTTTTTATGTTCTTTACAATCTCGAGTCTTTTTTTCCCCTCCCTGCATTGGCTAGAACTTCTATCTACCACTATGTTGGATAGAAGTAGAAAGTTTTAATATTTAAACACTAAACAGTAGGCTTTTCATAAGTGCATTGCATCATATGGATGATGATTTCATCTATTTCTAGTTTGCTGTGAATTTTCATTATGAATAGGTGCTAAATTTTGCCAAATACTGATTCTTCATTTCTTGCAATGATTGTGGGGTTTTTTCCTACTTTAATCTCTTACAATATAACCTGAATTACATTGATTTTTGAATATTAAAATAATCTTGCATTTATGTACTAAATTCCATGATATATTGTGGTTTTAATATATTACTTAATTTGATAAGCTAATATTTTAAGGTTTCTTGCATCTATGGTTATGAAAGATAATTGCTTCGTAATTTTTTCTTGTAATAATTTTATCTGGTTTTGATAATATCATTATGCTGGCCTCATAAAATAAATTGAGAATTATCTTTTACTCCTCCATTTTCTAAAAGATTTTGTGTAAGTCTGATATCATTTCTTAATTAAATGTTTGATAGAACTCACTAGTGAAACCATTTGAGCTAGGAGTTTTCTTTGTGGAAAGGTTTTTTATTAAAAATTCGATCTCTAGGACAGATATAGGAAATATTAGTCTTCTATTGCTGTGTGGCAAATTATTCCTAAAACTTAGCAACTAAAAACAATGTACATTTATTAACTCACAGTTTCTGTGGATTAGGAAACCTGGAGCAGCTTAACTAGATGATGGGATGGTTCTAGTCCAGAATCTCCCATGAAGTTTCAATTAATCTGTCAGCTGAAGCTTAGGTGCAGGAGAGACCACTTCAAGCTCACTCATATGGGATTTTTGCAGGCTTCAGTACCTTGCTGGTCTTAAAGTGGTACCTCAATTGCTCCCCATGTGAGCTTCTCTATAAGCTGCCTGACAGTTCTCACAGTGTGGCATCTAGCTACTTGCAGAGTGAGTGACCTGAGGGACAGAGAGAGAGAGAGAGAGAGACCAACCAAGGCAGAAACCATAGAGTCTTCTGTAACTGAATCTCAGAAGTGATATGCCATAATTTCTGTTGTTATCTATTGGTCATACAGGTCAACCCTGGTAAAACATGAGAGGGGACAATACAAGGTATGAATACCAGTATTGCTAAATATACAAATTAATACAATCTTAAGCAGTAGAAATAAATACTTTTCAGAAAAAGGAGGTATTGGTGCCAATATCTTCATATGTATTGGAAGTATTATGCTCCTTTCTGACATTAATAGAGAGGCAAACTGCAGTAGGTAAGCAAGAAATCGTCAACAGA
Organism: Varecia variegata; assembly: GCA_028533085.1. Taxonomy (NCBI): domain Eukaryota; kingdom Metazoa; phylum Chordata; class Mammalia; order Primates; family Lemuridae; genus Varecia; species Varecia variegata. Next base: position 41,985,873 of record CM052439.1, on the reverse strand, counting down.
TATTTTTGAGTGTCTATCAAATGCCAAACGAAGAATGGTAGTGACAAATGGTTGCAAATCTTGAACATAGGCATATTCTTTGACTGAGTAATCCTACCTTTAGTCTCTTTTGTCTCAGCTGTGTTTTGGGTGAATTCCTCAGACTATCTTCTCATTCACTAATTCTCTCTCTTAAACTATGCCAGTGTCTCAGTTATCTATTGTTGCCTAACAAACCCTTCAGAATTTAGTGGTTTGAAATAAGAGCAACTTGTTTCTTGTGATTTTATGGGTTGGCTAGTCTTGCCTCGACTAGCTCATGCAACTACATTCACCTGGTGGTCAGCTAGGGTCTGGGCTTCACTGAGCTGTTGAGATGGCTGAGATGGCTGCATCTCTGACTCTGTGTGATCTCTCACCACTCAGGAGGCCAACCCAGGCTCTTTTTCGTGGTGGTTTCAGTGTTCGTAGCAGCAAGAAGTTATAAGACCCCAAATGCTCACGTGCTTTCACAGTGTCCATGTCATCACCTTTGCTAGTAATCCATTGGCTAAAACAAGTCACATTGCCTAGCCCAGATTTAAAAAGTAGAGAAGTAAGTAGTGTCCACCTTTTGATAAAAGGAACTACAAAGAACATATGGTCATTCTTTGCAATTTACCATATCTGGCTAGAGTTCATTCATCTTCTATATTTGGAATTGCAAGTACAGTTGTTCATTTCCGGTATTTCTGATTCTTTTTCATATTCATATATTTCATGCACATTTTGTTTCATGCCATCCTGTTCTTTGTAATAAATATCATTCTTTCATTTGTTTCTTTGAAAGAACAAACTTATTTTAAAATCTTTGTCATATGGTCCCATAAAATTGATTTCATCTGGGGTGAATTTATATCTGGATTGTTGATTTTGTTGGCTGTCCTTTTAACTTAATAAGTATCAAGTGCTTAGAACATACTAAGCGCTATGATAGTATATGCTAAGTATGATGGTATATGCTTATGATTCAGGCATTCCATCCTTAGGTATTTACACAAATGAAGGTAAATGGATTCATCTAAATGAACGGTTGTGCATGATGTTTATGACAGCTTTATTTGTAACAGCCAAATTTGGGACACAATCCAAATGTCCAGCTGTTGAGCTGAATGGGTAAAAAAAAAAAAAATCTATGGTATACACATACAATGAAATGCTACCTAGCAATAAAAAGGAATGAACTATTAATACATACCACAGCATGAATGAATCTCAAAATAATTATGTTGAGTGAAAGAAACTAAACAAAAATAATACATAGTATATGACTACATTATTAAACATTCTAGAAAATAAAAACTATAGGCACAAAAGTAGATAAGGGGTTGTCTGGGATGGGTATAGGAAACAGAAAAGAGTGTGAAGGAGAGATTATGAAGAGTCCTGAGGGAACTTTTGGGAGTGATGGGTATCTTCATTATGGTGATGGTTTCATAGTGCATTTACATCAAAACTTCCCAAGTGGTACACTTTAAATATATCCAGTTTATTATATGTCAATTATGCCTCAATAAGGCAATCTAAAAAATCAATTTGATGTTATCATAAACTTCTGAGCTGGTTCAGCTTGAACATATCAATTTCATTTAAAAGACAATTATAATACTGACAAAAATATTAACAATGACAACTAACATTTTTTGGCACTTTGCCAAGCCAATTATTATGCTAAGCATTTTACTTAGGTCATCTCATCTCAATAAATTTATCAATTAGGTACTACTAATAATTCCATTATATAGATAAAGAAACTGAGCCTTCAAAAGACGAAGTAATTTATCCAATAGGCGACATATGTGGTAAGTGGCAGAAATGGATTTGAACCATGTGTTGTGGCCCTAGGGCCCAAGCTCTTAACACCAGCCCAAAGGGGTGGAAAAGGACAATTTGCCTCACTCTTACTCAGTTTCCTAGTCTTGTTCTTTAAAACTGTCCTTCCTTTCAACTCTCCCCCATTCTCATTTTTATCTTTCCTCCTGGGAAAAGCCATTAAGCTAGTTACCACTGTGCGACTCAAGAAAGAGCACTACCTTTTGTTATACTTCACCTGGTCACATAGGTAAGACAAAATTATGAAAGACTTTGAAGCTACGATGTGTCCTGGCTAGTTCATACATCTATTTCATTTGTCTTTGGGCTATTTTACAACTTTTTTAATTAACTTGTAGAAAACTGAGTAATAATTCCTGTCCATAGAAATGTACATTGTATCTGGTTGAATGCAATTGATTATTTCTCCATAGACAATGATCTTTTTTGGGTCAATTTTCCATCCATTTATATATTCATTTCAGTATTCCTCACTGACGGTAAGTTGTCTATTGAACTAAAATATCTGCTGATTCCCTCATTAATTAATGAGTTACATAAAATCTTTGCATGTGTTCATTTTATATCTGTATGAGAGTTGTGATTTTATCCTTTTTTAAAACTATTGTTTAACACATAATAGTATAATTTATAATAATTTTTAAAAATATGTTATCTAACAGAAAAGTTCACTGAATTTAGTAAACTCTTTCTAACCCTGTCTAACCCTAAAATTCCTACATATATATATATATATATATATATGCATTCAATGATCATGAGAATTTCAGTTCTAATATAAGACAGTGGTGAGCTCTTTCCATTGATCTAATTAGAAAAAGTAAGATTGGGGAGTCGAAAATAGAGATCAGACATGAAATAGAGGTAGAGAAGTAAAAATAAGACTTTTTTTCTTTTCCAAAAAGGCATGCAAAATTTAAAAAGAAGAGCAGGAAGAAAAGCAAATGCAGGCTTTAGGACGGCCTTCTTGTAACATTGGAAGGACAAAGGAAGGAAGCCAAATACATGTTCTTTGGCTTGAAGATTTCATAGAAAGAGCTGAGGCCTTATAAAACCGAGAATTTGGAAAGAGAGTAATAAATACCTGCTTTATGATGATGAGTATATTAAATACAGATGACTCAAGGCTTTTTCCAGTTCAAGTATCCAAGTTTTTCTCTGTACCTTGGTTAAGACAGTGAGAAGGTAAATCAGAGGAAGTGAGGAGGCTTGACTAAGATGTAGGTTACTGGAGCATAGTATTAAACAATCTTGGACACAGGGAACCAGAAAAGCATTGATGGATCCTTAACTGAACAAAAAGACCCTTGTTTTTTTAGATTATATGCCATAAAGAAAAAAATGAATTCATAGGTATCTGGTTAAAACTCAAGGAGAGGAAAATTCTTAAAGTTTTCTACAATAAAAGGAAGTAAACGGGCATTAAATATAAAGTATATGTTATTACAGTTTAAAGTATATAAAATATCATTGATGCTGTCCTTATGAATAACTGTTGTTTTATCTGAAATGTCATTCAAAGTATTAAACAACCTTCAGGCATGGCAAGACCTATCTGGAAGGCTGCAGGCCCAGCTGGAGCAAGATTTTGGAGGTCCCTTGCCAAGCCTGACATTGACTCATCCCTTGCTGGATTGTGGGAAGTCCAGTGGGCCTTGGAGGAGTAACTAAGACCATAGGAGTAAGGATCTGGCATTTGGAAGGCTTGGGGAAGTGACTATTTACAAATTGCATGGAAGTATTTCACTATTTTACATAAAGCACCCTCTCTTATAAATACTTAGCACTGTTCGCCAAAGCAGTCAAAGGACAGAGAATTTATAAGAGAATAGGTTACTGTATGAGTTAGGAATGTGTATAGCTACAAATAATAGGAAACCCCACCATCATGACTTAAACAGAAGGTTTTTATTATGCATAAAAAAAAGAAAGACTAGATGTGAGCAGTCCAGGGCTTGGGCAGCTGCACAGTAATGTCATCAGAGACTCATGCTTCTTCCATCCTCGTCTTCCACCACCCTAGCCATCCTCATGCTTGTAGCCTCATGGTCATAGTTGGTTCCTTGCCCCTACACTTCACACCTAAGTTTCAGGAAAGAATAAGATGGAAGGAGTCCTTAGGAGAGCTAAAACATTTGACATGTCCACAGCGCACTTCCACTTGCCTCTTTGGCAGAGCTGTGTTACATTACTTACCCTAGATGCCAGGTAGCATCAGGAGGTCAGCATTTTTAATGATGTACTTTGTTGTTTTGAACAAAATGAGAATTTATTAGTAATGATGAATGGAAAAATAAATATTGGTTTGGAAAAAAAATCAGTGTCTACTTACTATGGATGGAATGTTTGTGAACCCCTAGAATGCAAATGTTGAAATCTAATCCCAATGTGGTAGCCTTTGGAGGTAATTAGGTCATGAAGGTGGAGCTCTTATGAATGGGATTAGTGCCTTTATAAGAAGAGGCCGGAGAGCTAGCTTGCTTTCTTGCCACCATGTGAGGATACAAGGAGAAGATGGTAGTCTGCAACCCAGAAGAGGACCTCACCAGAGCCTGACCATGCTGGCATCTTGGACTTCCAGCCTCCAGAACTGTGAGAAATAAATGTCTGTAGTTTATAAGCCACCCAGTCTGTGATACTTTGTTATAGCAACCCTAAATGATGAACACTATACCACAGTCATCTAAAACTCCATCAAAAATTAGAATCACCTCTACCAATGAATTCTTAACATTCATGAAAAAGTCTTAAAATGGTAAAGGACAGTCTACTCTACTACAGATTTTAACATATGTCATTCAGTAAATTTCATATTTAAGTTTCACATCTGTAAAAATGTGTATAATCACAACCTCATGTCTAAGTGGAAACTGATGTATTACTTATGAGCCATTTCCTAACATGTATAACTAATCAAATTTCTAAGCCAAATTTTTCCATTCATGCAAAAAAACTCCTCATTGATGATCACATAAAAGCTGTTCAAGAACATAAGATTAATTTTCGTAGCATTTGAGGAGAGAGAAAGGGCATAATTTAAAAATTGTATAACTTAGATGAGGCAATCAAATATAAGGGAATTTTCAACTTAAATTTTATTTTCAGAGTTACCTGCCACTTTGAGGTAGTTACTTTTTGATCTTCCTGATTCTGTTTCTTTTCTAAGGCTGTCTTCAACTTCCCTTCTGTCTTTCTCTATTTTTGTTTGACTTAGTTTTATTCTCCTATTCAGAACATAATTTTTACAAGAGCGGTAAAGAGGTTTTCTTCAAATTTCCCAACATTATATACCTTGATTCTAAAAAATGCGAGCCTCCTCTACCTACAGAGAGGCTTTTCGTAGGTTCTAATGTAGCAAATACAATATGTGAAGTTATACTCCCAGTTTAAAAATGTCTATGATGAAATAATATGTAAGAGTTCATTGGAGAATAACCCTTGCATATAATGTTTGAGTATTTAATTTGAATCCTGATTCTGGAAGAAAATTGTTCTCAGAGTAGTTTCCTTTTAGCAACTGTTGGTAATGCTGAATCCTCTCCTCTCAGTGCAGCGGAGTGGAGAGGAATCAGGTAAAGATCAATATCTACAGCTGAGATGCTGATATCTCAATATAGCACAAGCAGTGCTATAATGCCTCAATCAAAAACTAAAGAGTTTTCTGAAGGAAAAAAAGTCAAGGCTAACAAGACCTTTCTAGGATAGACATTGATTCTATATTTAGGCTATACGTATATGCAACTCAATTAATTAACTCCGTGTAAATAGACCCAAATACTAATTACATGGGTTTAAATCCATAAAGTTTATGTCACTAATGATAGGTGTGTGAATGGTGGACTCCTTTCCTTCTTCCTTTCTCAAAGCCCAGACAAATTCCTGTTTGACAATGATTGGACGCCATGAGTCATCAACATCTAATCAGAGATAGCTTTAAATCTGGCCAGAATTTGGTGACACTATAAAATGTCATATCCTGCTAATGAGAGTATAAATTGGTTCAACTTTTTGGAAGATCATTTGGTAACAGCTCAAGAGTCTTAAAAAGGTATAGCAATTCAACTTTGTGCTCACATCTGATCAACACTTTTGGATAAAGTTAGGTTTATGCAGAGAGATGTTTATCACAGCATAATTATAAAATTTTAAAAATAGGAAGAATTTAATTTTTAGGTTATTGGGACATAAAGTAAAAGATAAGAAGTTGTAGACAACATAGTTAGATAAAATAAATAAATAAATAAAAGAGAGGGTGATAAAAGCAGTGTTTGGAATGGTATATACAGTATGACCTGAATTTTTTAAAAATTATTCATACAATAAGACCCAACATAGAAAAATTACTGAAAGGAAATTCAACCATGCAGCTTTCATATCTGCATGAAGAGATTGCATTCTTCTAAGCAAACCTTTTACACATATCTGATTAATTCCTTTGAATAAATTCCAAGACATAGAAATGATCTAGTATGAGGTATATTGTTATTTTTAAAAGGTTTCATGTCATATTTTCAAATGGTCATCCAGAAGTGTTATACCAGTTTACATATTTTCATTGTAGGCAAGCTAATTACTACATATGTGTATCTGGCTTACCAGATCTTTATATTTTTAATTGTCTAAATGATCTGCCTTAAATGTGAATGTTTTAAAAATTTTTAAAAATACTTACACACAGATGAAAAATGACTATGAATATATAGTATTAAAAATGCAGGCCAAGTAAAGTATAACACCCTCTCCCTCCACAGGGATTGTTCAGAGTTTCTTAGAACCAACATGGGACTCTCACGTCAACCAAAATTCTGTCTACCTTGCTTTCTTTAACTAACTGGTAGATGTTTCTAACTTAAATGTCTTATCATCCATCTCACATTAAAAGTGCCAAAAATTGGGCTCCAAACCTAGCTACTCTGGCTTCCTTGTTTCTATCAGTGGACTATTTTTCCCTCCCATTGGAAACTGTGGTGCCATCTTTGATTTCTCTTTTCTTGCACATCGTATCCAGTCAACAAATCATAACATTTCCTGAACCTGTCCTCTATTCTTTCTTTTCCATTCCTATAGCACCCACCCTAACACAGGTTTTTATTATCTCTTTTTTACAACAAATATGTATTGAGCACCTACTCTGCACAAGGCATTATATTATGGCAATGATAGGACACATGCTGTCCCCTCTTCATGGAATTTATAGTTTGACAAAGCAGACAGAGAGTAAATAACAGCCTCTGCCTCCAGGTTATAGCCCCTTCAATCATTATTACCACTACAATTAGACATATCTTCTAATAAGACCTGTTGAAAACATTAGTTTCCTGACTAAAATAAAACAAAACAAACAACGAACAACATCACAACAAAAAATCATCACTTAGTGGCTCACCACTGCCTATGGACTCAAGTAGACTCCTTGGGCTTTGGTACAAGTTGAATTGTGTCCCTCAAAATTCATATGTTAAAATCTTCCCCCCACCACATGTGACCACATATGGAAATAGAGTTGTTGTAGATATAATTAGTTAAGATGAGGTCATACTGGATTAGGGTGGACAGCTAATCCAATATGACTTGTGCCCTTGTGAAATGGGAAAATTTGGACATACACACACACACACACACAGAGAATGCCATATGAAGACTGGAGTCATGTTGCCACAAGCCAAGGAGCTACTAGAAGCTAGGAGAGAGACCTGGAACAGATCATTCATCTTCAGCATTCTTCTCGGCCCATCACAATACCCTTTTCCCAACAGTCTCGGAGCTTTGGAGAGCTAAAAATAGACCTCCTTAAGAAAGGATGAGAAAATTTAGGCCTGAAATGCATACATATTAAAGGGCATCCAGTTTAGAAACCCATAATCTAAGAAAGGATACAAGAAATAACGATATGTGCCTTTCTTACTATAGGTCTAGTTCTGCTATTAAATATAAATGAAGAAAATGGAGCTATAATAATAACGCAAAATTGCTTTTAAACAAGATTGGAAATTTCTGCCACGATTCAGACATGGATAGTAATCTATTTTTTGCTGGTTTTTCAAGCTATAAAGCACAAAATCTTGTCTTCCTAATTAAATTAATATGTATTCATTAAAACACAACAGAAGTAGAAGGTTAAATTTCCATGGTAATATTAAGTTAACTGTTGGTTTATTTTAAGGAATCCCACTGAACCACCTAGAGACATATGTTAGTATGTAAGTAGAGTGTAGTTAATTCAATAATTAAAAGAATACTGTTTCTCCTTTATTAAAGAAGAAAAATCAAATGATGTTAGTGGTAATAGAGTAAACAAATATCTATAGCAAATGATTATTTTCATTTGTTATATTTTGATGGTGAGGAATCTGAATTATGTTGAGAACTAAGGAATTAACCTGACAATAATTCCAACTTAATTGGTGTAAACTATACCAATTTTAATAACTATTAAATGGATTGTGCTTACAAACTGTTGCTTCAAAAACCACCTCTACATTATATGAATTCATTTAAAACATTGAGTTTAAACATTATTTTAAGGGCTTTCCTCTTTGTTATTTGTTTTAATTGCCTAAATTTCTGTGCAATTTTACGTGTAATATTCTGCTATTTTGCACTTTTTAGATCTGAAATACAGAGAATAAGCTTTTGGTAGGCAGCCTGTAAGATGGTATCCCATGATTCTCAGCTTCTGATATTCACACCTTGCATATCATTTCCTCTTGAGTATGTGCCAGGCTTAGGGGCTCACTTCTACCAAATACAATATGACAGAAGTAATGTTATATCCCCCTTGATATTAGGTTATAAAGAGACTGCAGCTTCTTGTCTTGGGTACTGTTGCTCACTTTCTCTTGTACTTTCTTGAATCTTGCTATCTTTTGAATTGGTCTTGGGAGAGCCAGCTACAATACTGTAAGAAGTCCTGTGAAAAGGTACACATGAATGACCTTGGACATGGGTCTTCTGAGGCTCACCAACAGTCTAGGACTGAGCTCAAGAGTGGATACTTCTTCAGATTCCACTACAGCCCTGGCTGACAGCAGGACTGCAAACTTGTGAGTGACCTTGAGCCAGAATCATCCAGCTAACTCATTCCCAGTTTCCTGACCCATAGAAACAATAAATTTTTGTTGTTTCCAGCCACTAAGTTTTGGGGTAATTTGTTACACAGTAATAAATAACTATTACAACATTGGGTGCTACGTAGTACATGAGTTTTCCTCCCATCTTGAAACCTGCCCAGTCATACTTTGGGGTTCGAGAGGGGGGCTGTTAACTATGTTAAGCTTGGCTTTCTGTGAAGAAATACATCATTAAGTCTTATTTTCAGTGGTGATTTCCATAATCAACCTTAGTGGACAACAGTGCCTCATTGTCTTCTGTGTGACGTGTATGAATTTATTTCAAAGATCTTGTGAGAGTCTTGATAATATAAATAAAATAAATGGGAAAAAGTGAAAACTTTAGTAATTTAGTATTTACTAGGTAAAATAGCCATGCCACTATGTTTAGATGCATACATTTTAAAATGTCAAGAACTTCCATACGTTTGGAACATATTATATGATTCATTCACTCCTTCACTCATTCAATTTCTCATTAATACATTTAGAAAGCATCTGTTGAGCCCCTATTATGATCAGGCGTTATACTAGGCAGTGGGGATACCAAATCGAATACAGGCAGTCAGTCCCTGGGTCATGGATGACCCGACTTGCAGTGTCCCACACTTGCCAACAGACTCCCAAGGCTCCCCATAAGGATAATTTATAATCAAATAATTAAATTCATAATAGTTCAGGAACTAGTTTCTTCTGCACATGTCAAGAAACATGCCTGGTATAAGGGGTTCATTGGTGCAGTATCTTTAGCAGCTAGTCTCATTGTTCATATGGTCGCTTACACACAGCACTGCTTTCATCTTAACTTTTTAAATTTGATTTTGTGAGTTCGTGTTTACCCTCATGATCATCCTCCAAAGCTAAAGTCCACTACAAGTCCAGGTGAGCCTGCAGTGAAGAGAAAGGTGATTATAATGGAAATGAAAGTAGAAACAATTAAGCATTCGGAGAAAGGCCAGATGCCATCATTCACTGGAAAAGCATTAGGCTTCGCTTCGCTATCAGAACAATTATAAAAGATAAAGTGAGAATAATGGAACATGTGAAAGGCAGTGCTCCAATGAAAGCATCAATTATTACAAAGCAGTGTAGTGGATTAATTACTGAAATGGAAAGGTTATTATTGATTTGGAGAGAAGATCAAAATAAGCATAATATGCCTACTAGCCTAGATAGAGTTGATACATTAGACGAGTGTTAACTTTTAATATTCTTTTTTGAAATTTCTCCTGTCTCCTATCTAAACTCTTTGTATGAGTTTGTTTTTATATTCTGTTTGTTTGAATTAAAAGAAAGAGCTTAATAGTTTCTGTAACTTATTATAGTATGGGATATTATTATTATTACACTTATACTATATTATTATTACTACTAATGAGCTATTATAGTTTTGTTGTTGTTATTATTATTACTGTATATGTGCTGTTATACCAGGGATCTGAGTTCCATATAAATGCAACCTAAAGACATTCTCAGGAATATCTCGTCCATAACCCAGGAACTGCCTGTATTACTAATTCTGCCTTCCAGAAACTTAAAGTCTAGTGTGGTAGAATAATAATTACAATAGAGGGCAATAATTGACAGAAATAGCAGTTGACCCTAGGTATAATTAGCACAGAGGAAGAGCTTTGTGAGGATGAGAGAAAACTTCCTTTGGGAAGTCATGCCTGATGTTGAAGGATAAATAGGATTTAGTCAAATAAAAGAAAAGATGAGTAAAGTATTTCAAGCAGAAGAAAGACATGTGTCAAAGCACAGGGTAAAACTAGAGTTTAAAACTTTTAATTCTGGGTGAACATAATAAACTTGATCCCTGCCCTCTTGGTGCTAACATTTTAGTAATGAAGAAAAATGCATGAGCAAATAAATAGTGAGTCACAAATTGCAGTAAAAAAAAATAAAGGGAAAAACCAGAGTGCTACAATACAGTAGGGGGATTTATAAGCAGTAGTATTGTTAGGGGAATTGATTTTCATTTTAGACTTTTTTTTAGATAAGTATGGGGTTTTCCCTCAGAAAACTTCTGGTACAGTTATATAGACAGAGTGGAACTTGGAGGAGAAGCTGGCATTGCATTTAAAGATTTGGGGTTCATCAGCACTTTGACATTAATTAAAACCCTGGAAGTGTGTAGGGTCATCAAATTGTCAATTATTCCAAGCAGAGCGCTTTCTGAGGTAGATTTTCAAAGCATCTACGCTAATTAACTTTATTGTGACAATCTGTTACTTTTTTACATCAGTACAGAGTTTAAAAATGATTTCAAATAATTTTCATTAAACTGCAAAAGTTATTACCAATGGGGTATAATGTGCTTTCAGAAGTTCCATTTGGTAAGTGGGTAAGACTGAGGGGCAGTTAAGCTTAATGTTTAAAAAATACTGAATGCCATGATGGCTGCCTGGTTTCAAACGTAGGCTTTGGCACTTACAGTATGACCACAGGTTAATTACTTAAAATCTTTCATCTCACTTTGTTTCTCTGTAAAATAGACATAAGCCTTTATATGTGTAGTTAGAATAAAAAATAAGAAAACGCAGACAAAGCCTGTGACACATTGTAAGTGCTCAACTAAAAAATGGCAGCTTCTCCCAATGTCATTCTTATTTCTGTGAGTCTCAGTAGTGGTGGCAGTAGTAGTTAGTAATAGGAATAGTAAATGCTCATTCTGGGAGAGCTTTCTGAGAAACTGGGAGAGTTAGGGTTACAAAATTATCAATATTCTGATATTTTCTGATTAATGTTGCTGTTTCTCATATGACCACAAAAGAGGGATTTCTTTCTTTTCTGTGTTAGAAGTATGAACATGGGATTTAAAAAAAATGTGAAGACACCAAGATAATAAGGTAAGACAACTTAAGATATACCCTCTGCCATGAAAGCTCAAAATTTTAGGATTTTTCAAGATACCCATTTGCTTCTGGGACCTCACATGCTTGCTATTGCTAACAAATGTGCTCTTTTCCCATTTCAAATAAATATGCAGATTATTATTTAATATGAACATGTTATTAAATTTTCTTAATTATTTGGACTCAATGTGGGTGAGTTAAAGAGTTGGCAGACAATAATTTATGTTTATCTTTACCCCTTTATTCTATTTAAACATTTTAATCCCGAGCATGTAGTACTTTTATAATTTAAAAAACAGTTAATTGGAAAAAATTGAAGCTACACAAGAAAGCTAAATAGAAGTATTAAATACGAGTTTTATATAGGAGTAAAATGTTTTTAAATCTGGTCTATTGCTAATATTATTTCCGGGTGTTAACTTAGCTAGCTCTATGAAGACTAGTTCATTTTAAAATAGGTAGTCCCTGAACTATTTATTGTCCAGGCTATAAGAAAAATAAATACATAAACAAATACATAAAATAAAATAAAATAGGTAGTCCCATGACCAGCAGCCAGGGTTAGATATCTGACTAGAACAAGACTTGTCTAGTGTTTTCCTTTAAGGGTCACCTTCTCTGGAACTTCCTGCCACCCATGAGTCTAGGAATTCCTGCATTTATACAAAACCCATTCCCTTAAGACTGGAGCCAAGAATTAATTTCATTTCCGTTATGATGTAGATTGTAATAAATAACTTGCATAGCACTTTTAAGTCTAAAATATTTTCACATCTATTATCTCATTCTCCCTTCTGAATTACCCTGTGAAACAGGCAAAATAGGCAAGATCATACCTCTAAGACCATTTTCTAATGGTGTGTTGAGTGTATTTATACAATGTTTTATTAGGTATACAAGCACAAGCTTCAGAGCTACTAGTCCATTTTGTAGCTATGTAACATGGGACATAATTATTAGTGATATTTAAGACTTTTTTCATTTATTAGCCAATTGTGTCTTCTCCTTTTGAATTACTCGCTAATCACTTTTGACCGTTTTTCTATTGAGTTGCTTATCATTTTCTTGTTGGTTTCAGTGAGTTCTAGATCTAGATAGTACTGATACAAATCATTTTTTATAAGTATTGCAAATGTCTTCTATCTGGTTGTGGGTTACCCATTCAATTTTTGTGGTATCATTTGATAAAAGAAGTTTTTCATTTTGACTGAGTTTACAAATATTTTTCAACAAATTTTAAAGTTTTGCTTTTTCACAGTTAGGTCTTTAATCCACTTAGAGATTAATTTTGTGCATAAGGGAAGAGAAAGTACTTTTTTTTTTTTCCCATATGAAATACCAAAGTTGAGAACTGCTACTATGCAATACAGGAGTCTGTTTGGCTATTGTCCTTAGGGCCCTACACCTATTTACTGAGTGAGATATGAATCTGTTTATTGAAGTCTGTCTTTTCCCCACTGATATGATCAGCTTGTTCATGCTTTGCTCTGTCCAATTGGTCTATTTGTCTATCCCTATACTGATACTACATTGCCTTAATGCAGCTGTTACCTTGATATTTGGGAAAGCACATCCTGTCAAATCGTTCATCTTCAAAATTGTCTTGCCTACCTCCAGCCCTTTTCTTTTTCATACATATTTTGGAGTTGACTTGTCAAGTTACACACCAGGAATAAAGTCAGGAACCACAGGAACTGGAACCACAAAGAATTTACAGGATAATTTGGAGTGAATTGACATTTTCACACTATTGAATCTATATATCCATAAACATGGTAATCCAATTTACTTATTTAGATCTCGTTTGTTACTTCTATGAATGTTTAACATTTTCCATAAAGATTGTGCACATTTTTTGTTAAATTTATTTGTGAGTAATATTCATAGCCATGTTAAGTCGATTCTTTCAAAATAATTTTTAAAAATCATTTTTTGCTCACATACAGGAGCACAACTCCTTTTGGTGTTGACTTTTCTTAATAATAACTTAGCTGAAATACCAATAATGAGGGTAAACCCTTATATGATGCTTATATACCAGTATTTACATAAATAACCTCAATACCTGTAACTACCTAATGATGATGATGTATGTTCTATTGTTATTCGCATTTTATTAATAAACACATGAAAACTGAGGCATGGGGAGTTTAAGAAACTTGCCCCACATCAAACAGGTAGTAAGAGGCAGAGTCAATATTTCAACCTAAGCTACCTGGCTCCAGAGTCTGTGCTCTCAATCACTAAGTTATCATACTCCTCTATAGAGTTTCCTGGCATTTTGATGTTGATAATTATCTGTGAATAATGGCAATGTTATTTCTCTCTTTCTTATCCTTACACTTTATGTTCCTTTTTCTTGTGCTGCTATAATCTTCAACTCAATATTGAACACAAGCTGTGATGGTATGTAACCTTGTCTTGTTCCTGAATTTAAATGGACCAAATTTTTACCAGTAAGATCTCTTTTTGTTCTCACAAAACCTCTACAGGAAGTCAGGCAGTTATTATCATCCCCATTGTAGACATGCAGGAATCAGTCTGTAACTAAGAGTTGAAATAAACAGGCTCAGTATTACGCAACTCAAAGTTGAGAGCTAGAATTTTAATCTAGGTCTATTGATTCCAAAGCCTGTATCCCTAACCAAAATATTCCCAGTATACCTTCACTACATGCATGAGTGTATGTGTTTATAAAACCAAGAGCTAAAATAATGTGTTTCTTTAGAATTGCTTTTTACTTTAAAAAAAAAAAAAAGGAGTTGAATCATTCTTAAAAACAAAAACTCACAGAGAATGTCAGTAAATAAAACAGATTAAAGTGAGATTGCTTTGGATCAATCTAGGGTGGATGACCCAGAGCTGGGTCTGTACTGTTTATTTCTTCTACCCTGGTAACCCTCCTTGAGGTACCTATGAATTCCATAATGCCTGAACTAAATCTGCAACCACTGATTTAGCATATCTCTCCTTTTCTAGGCATAGATGTTTGTCTTATTTAGTAGGAACTGATACTTGCCGAGACAAATCCTCCCTACACCCAAGCTCTTCCTCAGCAGTGAGTTAGGCATTGGTAGGTCAGAGTCACTCAGATACTGTTTACTGACCCTCTGCAGCAATGACCTCAACTGGTGTCTGCTGCAGGACTGGGTTTGTCAACTTGCTTTTTTTCCCACACAGTACAACTTACCCTCCATTTGTCTGATAGCAATTCAGTAGAAGGAAAGAAGAGGCCCTGAAAGCTCTCTTACATTACATTTTTATATGCTTCAGCAACAGCTGATCTCAGGAATAAGCTGCTGAAAAAGGGGGTACCTGAACATTTATCAAAAGATTCTCAGTAGGCTGTTCTGCCCCAGCAATCTGAGTGTCATTTTGCACCA
Organism: Varecia variegata; assembly: GCA_028533085.1. NCBI lineage: Eukaryota > Metazoa > Chordata > Mammalia > Primates > Lemuridae > Varecia > Varecia variegata. The sequence continues at coordinate 41,970,675 of CM052439.1, read as the reverse complement.
GGATTTTCAGAGAATGTTCCAAAATTAATGTGGAATATTGTCAAGTAGCTCTTACTTTTCTACCTAATGGGACTTTCTGTAAAAGACACTATATACAAGAAATAGGTTATTATATTTATATTAATCAAAATGGCTTGTTTTATGACCCCTTTTTTTTGGTAGTCATAGGCATGGCCTTTCAGGATCTAGACATCCTAGGATATATAACAACTTTAATGGGTAACTCAAGATTCTTACAAAGAAAATTTCCCTATTTAAATTTAAAATAAATATAACAGCTATGGAATATATATCTATAAACTAAGCATAAGTGCTAGGCTGAATGATGGCCCCCAAAGATATCTAGGTCCTAATCCCTGGAAACTATAAATGTTACTTATATGGCAGAAGAGAGCTTGGAGACATGATTAAATTAAGGATTTTGAGATGGTTATCCTAGATATGGGTGGGCCCTAAATGTTACCATGAATATCCTTATAAAATAGAGGGAGAGAGAGATTTGACGCAGAAGAGAGAAGGCCATGTGACCATCTCAGCAGAGAGAGAGAGAGATTTAAAGTTGCTATGCTGCTGGCTTTGAAGAAGGAAGAAAGGGCCACGAGCCAAGAAATGCAAGGACCACAGCTCTAGAAGCTGGGAAAGACAAGGAAACAGATTCTCCCCTGAAGCCACTGGAAAGATCATAGCTCTACCAACACCTTGGCATCAGCCCAGTGAAACCGATTTCAGACTTGTGACCTTAAGAACTGTAAGAAAAGAAATATTTCCTGTTTTAAGATACCAAGTTTGTGGCAATTTGCTATAATAGTCATAGGAAACTTATATAACATACTTTTGGATACACAGCAAGAAAAGATGGGGGAAATCAAAAACTTTGCAGCAAAGAAATGATAAAATTATCATTGGATAAAATTATCCAAGCCCCTGAGAATTCTGCACTAGGAATTTATAATCTGAGGATTTTGGTGGCATTATGGCAATCTTCCTCTTTTTAGGCAACTCTAACATCCATACACTAAAATCAACAAAATGTAGCTAGTGTGGGGGTTTTCAAATGCTTGACCATAGAATGGTGCTGGCATGGGATGTTTTTAATTGGTCCCTGGATGAAGTGAGAAAAATGAAGACAATGTAATGAGATGTCTCAAAATTAAATTTATTTAATTATTTGCTCTTATCTATAATATTTATATTATTATTCCTTTGTAAAACTATGTTATAAAGTATGTTGTTATTATGTTATAATTTTAAGCAGTAAAATTAAAAGTTAGCAATTGGCTCCAGCATTTTGGGGGACTTTTACTGGTCTATTAAATTCACAATTTGTATAACCATTTGCCTAAGACAATCAATCGTAAACATTTTTCTACTTTAGTAACTGCATTAGGTACTTGTTGCTGATATAGCAAATTAACTCAAACTTACAGCCACGATGTATTGTCTTACGCTTCTGTGGGTCAGAAGTCTGATACGGGACTCACCGGAAGGGGGAGGTTTTCTGCCAGAGGCTCTAAGGTAGAAACTGTCTCCTTGCTTTTTTCGGCTTCTAGACTCCTCCTGCATTCTTTGGCTTGTAACCCCATCCTCCATCTTCAAAGCCAGCAACAACAATTGAGTCCTTCACACACCATATCTCTTTATCTGACTCTATTCTTTTGCCTCGTCTTTCTACTTTTAATAATCCTTAAGTTTACATTAGGCCCACATGGATAATACAGGATAATCTCCCTATTTTAAGATCAGCTGATTATCTACTTTAGTTCCAACTGCAACCTTAATTTACTTTTGCCATGTAACCTAACATATTAATAGGTTCAGACATCAGGACATGGACATCTATTGGTGGAAGAGGGGACATTATTCTGTGCACATTAACAAACCTAGTCTAAATAGCAACTGAGACAGAAGTGCTGATGTGCTTTAATTTTTTCTATTTCCTTAGGATGAATTATGAGCATTGGAATTGCTGAGACAATATAAATGTAACTTGCAAAGATTTTGAAGCATATTATCAAACCGCTTTGCAAAAACCATACAGCATAATCATTGAGGGTCTATTCAAACATTACCTCTTTAGCCTTTCTTAGTCCCTGAGGCAAAAACGAAAGCAACAACTAAGTGCTAGGCACTCTACTAGGCACTGATGATACCACAGTGAGCCAACAGACAAAGTCCCTGCTTTTTGATGAGCTTATAGACTAGTTAGGAAGACAAAAACCATTTATATTAAAATATTGTAGAGCCATAAGGTATAAATAGTAATTAAAGTCTGATTTTTAAAGTATAGATATAGCCAAAAGTTAACCAGCCATTGTTCCCTAACTTCTTTACTGCTATAAGTGGTTACAACTTAATGGCACTATCCTTCCTGATAGGTGCCAGAATTGTGACTTCCCCCACTACCTCTGTAGATAACATTGCCATTGTAAGGCCCACGGACTTGTGCTTCCATAGATAACATCACTATTATAAAGCCTAAGACTGGTCTTTGAAGTATTTTTCAGACTCTGCATTCTGGGGGACCCACTGATGCCAGCTGGATCCATGGATAGGTGTGGAAACAGATCCAACAGCCTTGAGACCCTCCTAGCCAGGAAATCTTCCAACTGAGAAGATAATCTCTGTTTCTCAGCCTTATGAATTCATCCCCCACCAATTAGCAGACCTAATTCCTTAGCCCTTTGCCCACCAAACTATTTTTAAAAACCCTTTCTCCCAAATTCTTGGGGAGATGATTTGAGAAATTTCTCCCATCTCCTTGCCTGGTGCCTGTGATATTAAACTCTTTCTCTGCTGTAGCCCCTGCTGTCTCAGTGCATTGGCTTCCCCTTGAGCAGCGGGCAATGAACCTGGTCGGGCTGTAATGAGACAGGCATTGATTGCATAATTACACACAAATATGTTATGAAAAACTAACTTAGGTGATCCTTATGCATTCATTGTACTCTGTATCTAACTTTATTAAAACAATTGCCTTAATATATCTTAACTGTTTACTTATCTGTATTTTTTCTCACTAGACTGTTAGCTACTTGAGGGCAGGGACAATCATGTGTCACCAAAGCGTGTGAGATCAGGGGCTCTGGAATCAGACTACCTGGGTCTGCATTCTAGCTTCACACTACTTACATGTTTTTTGACAATTTCTTAAGCTCCTTATGCCTTATGTTCCTAATCTATAAAATAATGATAGTTATAATATTAGTTACTTTGTAGGGCTGCATGAGAATCAAGTCTCAGAATATGTAAAGGGCTGAGCATAGTGCTTGACATGCAGTGAGTGCTCAATAACTATTAGCTCTAACCATCTTTCTAAACCTAATGTTTAGCACCCAGTATTTAGCACATGTAAACATGCTGTATAACACCTTAAATGGCTGTTAGCTTAACAAACAAATACACTTAAATATATTAATAATTCTGAATTCTTTAACAATCATATTCAATAGTTTGGTAAATATGACTAAACTTAAAAATTAATATATGTTTTTACCATATTTCAGAAGTTGAAAATTTGATTCTAAAATACACCAGTTTCATGAACCTCTAAGAAAAATTGTTGTGAATTTAACGATGGCACAAACTAGTATATCAAATTCAAGATTTGTTTCTAAGATGTATTATTATTTTATGTGCCCTTACAGAGGAAAAATAACCACCAATTAAACTATGATAATGTTTTTTACTACTTGGAATTGTTATTTTATGTTTACTGAAAGAATTTTTCTAAACTTACTTGGGCTTTTATTTTTATCATACATCACACCAGTATGAAGAGCTATGGCCAAGTTCATGCAGTCACAGGCAATGACAACTACATCACAAATGCTGCCCGGCTGAGCATGATTTAAGACATCATCGATTGAAAGGTATATCTTGATTTAAGAGATGTTAAAATGTCCGTGTTAGAATCAATGACATTATACATTAGGGAGACCCTCAGAATATGATGATTCTTGATTCCCACTCTGCAGTAGTAACTGAGATGGTCTGTGATGGGAGGTGATTTCAGCTTTGCTGAGACACATATTGCACATGTTTCCTGTCTGGTGCACAGGACAGGGCTCCTCAGTAAGTGAATGAGCCGCTAGGTTATGCACTCCATTCACACAGCTGTGAGTACACCTGTGCAGAAACTTACACTCTCCTGATCATTCTATTCCTAAATGTAAGAATATGTAAAGCCCTAATGAATGGCAAAGGTTTACTGTGAGTAGTTACAAAAAATAGATATATATTCCCACAGGGGGAGAAAAACAGGCTTTAAAAAAACCTGCTTGAATAATTAAAACCAGCTACCATTTATGCAGGGTTTACTATGTTCCAGCCACTACGGTAAGGGCTCTGTCAACATTTCCCTTATTGAATCAATCACAACTAACAACTTTATACAAAAGATATAAATAGACCCCTTTCATAGATAAAAAATTTTCTCCCTGGACTAGGTAAGTGATTTGCTCCAGGACACATGCTAGGAGGGGCAGAGCTAGGCTTTGAGCCCCAGTTTGTTTGACTCTATTAATAATCCCTGGACTGTACTGTCTTCTATAGTCTACACTGATTATATCTAAGCAAATAAATCACTGCTTCCAACTTACTGAAATTACATTAAAGTTAGGGGGAATTTTTCTGTCTGTACTATAATTCATTTTTCTTACTGGATAATTCTAAGATACCTCTGGAAAGCATACTTTATGAAAATGAACATAATTTGAGGAGTAATAGCACAGAGTACAGATTTATCTTTTTTCCCTAAACTGAAAATGGCTAAAATCATCTTCCCAAGGACATCTGCCACCTCCAATTACCATTTGAAAATTATTCATTCTGCATCAGGCTACAAAATAATGTGTGCATTATTATACATATATATTTTGTTTCCAAGATCACTTTTTTGGGAAAAGAACCCCACAAATTAAATTAAATTAAATTAAATTAAATTACAGATTAGAAAATAGGGGCCACTTATTCACTGGTGTACTTCAGTCTTAATAAATAGATACACATTTCTCTAATCTGGAAAATTACTCTCTCATATAATAGATGGAACTGAAGTTATGATTGTCAAATGAATTAGAAAAAAGAACATAATAATCTCTTTCTACATATCACTGGTATACAGCAATTTGAACAATCACTAATGTTCACTCTTTAATTTAGCAAAGGACATGCTTTTCTTACTGTTTTCCCACCTCACTGATTCTTATCATCCCTACCACAAAGTTGTTTAAAGCAACCTTGACCATACATTGGAATCACCTGGGGGAGCTTTTAAAAAAATACTAATGCCTGGGTCTCACTCCAGAGCTTAAGATTTAATTGATCTGGAGTATGGCCTGTGCAACAGGATTTTTAAAAGCTCCTCAATCATCCCCAGATGATTCTAATGTGCAGCCAAAGTTGAGAACCACTAATATAAAGAGTTAGATAATAAAAAACACATCTGTCAGTTTGAGAAAGAAAGCTGACTCAAATAGCTTCACAGTGATACTTTTGAATTAGCTACAGATTTCCATGTACATGTTATATCTGTTCTTGTAACACCATGGTTATGTTGCCAAATACTGTAGGCATTTCATAGACCAAAAAAAAATATAACCAGATCATTATCTCATTATAACTCTGTTCCTAAAATTATCTTATTTGTTTTAGGAATTCTATAACAAATTTGTGTTTGGACCATAGCACCATAAAATCCAATAGTACTACTGTCTTGGGGGAGGGGAGTGGGAGTGTGTAGCAATAAGGTTTAAAATTTATAATTTGCCATCTTAGGCAGTAACCCTGGCCAAGTTTCATAAAAGACAATTTGACACACTAATAAAACTTCTGCCAAAATAATCTCTTACGGAGCCAAAGTAACTTTAGGTATGATAAACTGGCCCCAGTGCATGAACTTACGAAACAAACAATTGTAACAGGCTATCTGTACTTCTGATATCACTGTTTTCTCAAAAATCATACATAGAAGAAAGCAAGATTTTGTATAGCAAACGGTAGAGATGCAGGTAGGCCCCCAAATAGGACTAATTTCTATTCATACAGAATTTTATAATTTTTAAAGCTTCTTTGCAATGAAGTTCTTTATTTGGTTTCTATGGTGATTTAAAGTCACCTCACTGCTTGGTAATGTTCTTCCTTAAGTAAATGTTTTTACAGCTCAAGTGGTGTAATAATAAGGTAATTTAAAAGAAAATGCATCATTGGTTGATGAGAAGCTATCATGACGCTGTCAAGAAAGTTAAGGTAAGTCACTATGATGTTTATATCTGGCATTATTGCTGTTTCTAATTAGCACATTTACCTCTGGTTCAGATTCTACATCATTATACATCAGTACTCCACTTTACATAGCTCCTTAATGTTATGTCTTCTAAATAGACAATTGGCAACCGCAATAGCAAACACCCCATAAGAGGAAAATATGACCTCTTAAGAAGAAAGTGTCATCTACTGGGACTCAATGTCAGCAAATGAATATTCATTCAAGTAAACATCTGTGACTTCCACAAGCCACTGCAGTAAATCAGTTTTAAGAAGCTATCCAGATATGAATATCGTATCACCTTCTCTTACCCCAAATCAATCTCTTTAAAATGGAATCCCTTTTTGTTTGGATTGCATATCGCACATACCACACTAAAACACACTGTAGCTACTTAGCTCAGGCTATATAGAGCCTGTGCATGTTCTCCTGATGGCAGTCCTGATATTGGTTTTTACTTATCTCATATTTGTAGCACCTAAGTTACATGGGATTATCAAATTATGTGGTTGTGAATGCTGCAATGATTCTCATCTATAGTATCTTTAACAAACAAGTGCTTATTCTTGTAGCAAATTGACTATCTGTACACACACACATATATGTATATGTATGTGGATACATACATATTTATACAGAGAGATATGTAGATATTTGTACTCTGTTTTACTGATTAGAGTAAGTATACTCAGATTAAGTCATTAATGCAAACACTTGGTACTACAGGAGGCACAGATTGCCTGGTAATGCCAGGAATTTCCCCCAGTCAATTCCTTTAAATGACTCACTATTATTTTTATATGCTCAGTTAAATTCACAAATATAACTTATCAGTATTTTAGTGTTCTTTATAGAAACTCAGAAATTGCAGCATTCTATAAATTGTCCCTCAGCCTACATTAGGTACACATGAACTTCTTGTTCTCATAAAGAGTCTAATCAATGTGAAAATGTTCCTAACTCTAACCTTGGAGATAATTTTAAAATTTAAAAGAAAATGTTAAATTTCAATAGGAAATGTTTTGTATTTAAGATTTGGTCATCTCTTCTAATATTGACATGACAGAATACCAAGCTTTATTTTTCATAATCTTTTACTTTTTAAGGGTTAGTCCACTTGGGGGGACTTTCCTTTTGTTAAGAGTCACTGATCTGCGTGTTCCACACCAATAAGGAACAATTTGGAAATATAACAACTTTAGTTGCTTTCTTTCAATGGAAGTGGAGAAAGAGAGTGGGATGATATATACATTTGATTTAATAAATACAATAATTTAAAATTTAGGTCAACATTATAACAGGCTAAAAGGGAGAGTAGAGAAAAGAGACAAAGGAAGAGAATGGCATAAAGAAAGAGAATGAACTACCGGGAGATTGGTAAAAGAAAAATTGCTCAGAAGGACCACAAATTGTTTCTGATTTTAACTGCAGCTTCCTTACATGTTTCTTCCTTACTGGACAGTTGCTTTCAATCCCACTATCCAAATACTGTCCACCCCCCTGGGTACACCTAAAACCACAACACTTCCCCACTTTTCACTGGCTGTCAGCATCTCCAGCTTGTCCCAGAGGTCTCAATCCTTTTATGCCAACTATTGGACCAATGATGCTATTAGTTCCACCTCCTTCCCATCTTCTCACTTCTTCAGAGGTAGCAGAGCATGGCAACCAAGAACATGGGTGCTGGGGTCAGTAACCAGTATTTACTAGTCATGTGACCTTAGCACGTTGCTTCATCTCTCTGTGCCTCAGTTTCCTCATCTGTAACATTAATATATGATAACAGTACCTGCCTCATTGGGGTTATTGAGAGTATTAAATGAGTCGATGTATACACAAGAGAGCATAAAAGACAGTAAGTTAATCCACTCATGAATTGATGGGCGCTTGGGTTGATTCCACATTTTGGCAATTGTAAATTGTGCTGCAATAAACATTTGAGTGCATGTATCTTTTTGATAAAATGACTTCTTTTCCTTTACGTAGATACCCAACAGTGGGATTGCTGGATCAAATGCTAGGTCTACTTTTAGTTCTTTGAGGAATCACCACACTATTTTCTGTAGAGGTTGTACTAATTTGAAGTCCTACTAACAGTGTATAAGCGTTTCTTTCTCTGCATCCATGCCAGCATTTATTGTTTCTGGAAACTTTAATAAAAGCCATTCTGGCTGGGGTAAGGTGATATCTCATTGTGGTTTTAATTTGCATTTCCCTGATGATTAGCGTCATTGAGCATTTTTTCATGTGTTTGTGGGCCATTTGTCTATTTCTTTTGAAAAGCTTCTGTTCATGACTTTTGCTCACTTTTTAATGGGGTTGTTTTTTTCCTTGCTGATTTGCCTGTGTTTTTGTAGATTCTGGTTATTAGCCTTTTATCAGATGTATAGCTTGCAAATATTTTCTCCCATTCTGTAGGTTGTTTATTTGCTCTGTTGATTATTTCCTTAGGTGTGCAGAAGCTTTTTCATTTAATCAAGTCCTATTAATTTATTTTTGTTGTTGCTATGATTGTCTTTGGGGTCTTTTTCATAAATTCTTTTCCTAGGCTGATATCTAGAAGAGTTTTTCCAACATTTTCTTTTAGAATTCTTATGGTTTCATGCCTCACATTTAAGTCTTTTATCTATGTTGAATTAACTTTATGAGTGGTGAGAGATAAGGATTCTTTTTCAATCTTCTTCATGTGGCTATCCAATTTTCCCAGCACCATTTATTGAATAGGGCTTCTTTTCCCCAGGATATATTGTTGTCTGCTTTGTCAAAAATTAGTTGGCTGTATGTGGATGGTTTTATATCTGGGTTCTCTGTTCTGTTCCATTGGTCTATGTCTTTATTTTTGTGCCAATACCATGCTGTTTTGGTTACTATAGCCTTGTAGTATAGTTTGAAGTCTGGAATGCATAAACAAAATGTGGTATATGTATACCATGCAGTACTATTCAGCCATAAAAAAGAAGGAATTAATGCCTTTTGCAACAATTTGGATGGAACTGGGGACCATTATTCTAAGTGAAGTATTTAAGGAATGGAAAAAAAATACGACATGTACTCGCTATTAAATTGGAACTAACCAATAACCACACACATGCATAGAGGGAAGTAAAACTCAGTGTAAATCAAGCAGGGATGAAGGGAGAGAAAGAGATGAGCAAAAACCTACCTAAGTGTTATAATGAACACTATCTAAGTGATGGGCACACTTATAGCCCTGACTCAAGCATTACAAAAGCAATCCATGTAACCAAAAACATTTGTACCCCCATAATATTTTGAAATAAAAATAAATAAATAAAATATGGTAAGTGCTATAGAAGTGTTTGCTATATTTATCCAACAAATATTTATTGAGCTCCAACAGAGTGCTAGGCACTGCAGACACAATAATGATGGCAGGGAGTGGGTAGGAGAGCCAAACATCTGAAATATTTCAGGTGAAAGGCTAAATTCTGAATTTTATTCTCCTTAAAAAAAAAAAAAAGATAACCTACCATAGTGTGAAAAAAAAATTCCACTTCTGCTTTCTAACCATATAATTCTCCTAAGATAAAGTTTGTTTTCTTCCACTTAACTAATGCCTACTTCTTCAGAGGCTGCTCTGTGTGTGTGCGCGTCTGTGTACACGTGTATGTGTGTGGAAGGATGTGTTACCCACATTCAAAAATACAGGTTTTTCAGTTGTTGGATAGGTACTCAACATTTGTTGACCAAGCATATAAATAAGCCTTTCACATCTTCTGTCTTCCCCTTTAATGTATTTGGGGACAATAATAGCACAATTCTAAAGGGCTGCTTATTACATAAAAAAATAGTCGAAAGAAATTCTGCCATTGTTTTTATGCAGGAAGCTCCTGTACTTAGACCTCGAGGCCCTCCCTCTCAAATCATCTTCCTAGATTATAAGGCCTGTATAGCAGACAGGATATCATATCTTGTTAGGCACATACCTTCTTGCATTGTGATTTGTCCTTTGAAAGACATTTGCTACATTTGCTACAACTTTTTTTTTAAAGAATTTTTTCTAGAGACAAGAAAAAAAATAGAATTAATCTGACCGGGAAATAGAAATCTTACTTGATAAAACAATCTTGTTAAAAATGAAAAATGACATTAATTATTTTCTTTACAAAACTCCAAATAACTAGAATTGCTGATATATTTTTTCCCATTCAAATTGACAGCTGGTTTGAACATTCATATGTTCATATAGCCAATATAACGGAGGAATGGAAGGTGACTGGTTATGATATCCTTTACATAAGAAAGACATTCAAATTTTTAAAAGCCAAATTGAATTTTAACAGTTAATCAACTCATGTGGATACATATGGCCTTAAATCATTGCTAGTATAAGTCTTGCCTTTAAGCACTGTTAGTGTTAAAAAAAAGGCTACCCATGTTAGTTAATTTAGTGTGTTCAACATCACTTATTTAAACAAGAGCCTAAATCATAGGAATTCCAGAATTGTAAAGGACTTTCAGACTCTTTCATTGTACTGATGAAGAAACTGGCATCTAGAAGGCTGAAACATTATAACCAGAAGTAGAATGCAAGATACCAGGTTTCTGGGTCAATGACCACAATGTTTTAATTAAGGGGTAGAGAAAGTTTGACCAAATATGTAACAGTTTTATTTTCCATCAGTCCTTTTAAATTCCTCTGCCAATGAGTCTGAGATTGATTGAAGTTGTTTGACTTAAATCTTAATTGCCAGAATTTAGCTTTATAGAACATATAACTTGATCTTTTCTATGCAGATATTTTATTAAACAGGTTAGAAAATGTTTGCTGCCCTACCATATTTTTACAAAAGAACATAAGTCTAGAGCCCAATATTCATTCTCTGACCATGGTTCTATTAGTTTAGTGAGAAAATGTGGTCACTGTCCCCTTGACATTTATCTCTGAAGTCAGGGTCATATACCAAACATCCATAATTTATTCAAATGTATGAACTTACTGTCCTTTAATTTCTAGAAATACCTTTGGATTCTGGTATGCTTGACTTATGCTACCTTTCATGAAAATCGGTTCCATAAACATATTAAGCGGTGTGAAAAGATCATTTTTCTTCTTGTTGTTATTCTATAATATTTCCTTCAATTGGCTTTGAGAGTGAATTAAGGTGACTTGGTCATTATTCAGGAATTATTTACTAAAAGCTTTGTCCTAGGCACAAAAAATACATATAGGATAGGACCTGCCCTCATTCTAGTAGGTGGAATATATTACAGAAATAATCACACAAATAAATATTTACTTATAAACTGTGATAAGTGTTATATAGAATATATAGAATGTTATGAATATAACAGGATTATCAACTTTATGCTATTCTTATCAGAGAAGGTCTCTTTCATGCTTATGAACAAGATGAGAAAAGACTTACACTGACACAAGAACTTTCTGATTACATCCTTTTGACAATCTTGATAGGAGGTGGTGCCTTGGGAAACTGGGCTATTTGCCCTGTTGGATATGACAGTATAGTGGAATGGGCATAAAATTCCATAGTTCTATCTACAGTTCTGTCAAGAGCTATCTTTAAGACTTTAGTGAAATCATTTAGTGCCCCTGATCCTCAATTTCCTTGTGTGAAAAAGTCTAGTACTTCAACATCCTTTTCTTGGATTACAAGTACTAAGTGTCCACTACTTTATGAGCCTAAATTGTATAGGTTCCTTATCTCTACCACACGCAGAGTATATATTATTGAAAATTATTTATCACCATTCTTAAACCACTCACATCACTTTGTGATGTTTACTTTAGCTGAGTTATTCTGGGATACTACAATCCAGAGAAGTTAAAAACATACGCATTTTGACATTTTACTAGGCATACCTTTGAGATCTTTTATAAATTATCATGAGCCTCTAGATGGCCCTTAAAAACAAAAAACTAAAGAATTACTCTTGACATAGAAACATCCCCATTTGAAAAATATTTTGTTTTACTTTTTTAGTTATAGAGATATTCAACTGGAACATAAAGTTGTTTATTATGTCAAATTAAACTACTTTACTTGCAGTCCCAAATGAAAGCATATTGTTCCTTATTGGGTCTTTTCCAATTAGGTAACCATTTGTGCAATACAGAAGAGGTAGCTGGAATCACAAGTAATCAGGCTTCTTAATCCAAAATGATTGTTTGCATATTTCATCCAAATCTCTTTTATACATTTTTCAATCATTGTGCATACAATTTTGTTTTCTGAAGCAGAAAGCATACATTTAACCTGATTTTACACATGAGATATTGTAAAGCATCTCAGGAAAATTTAAGTGACAATGTTAAGTAAAAATATTAATTAAACAATATGGTGGGTGATATCTTTTGTTAGTTTTATTTACTAAATAGGACACGAGCTGATCTCACAGAAAAGGATTTACCAACTAGGACAAATTGATAGTAAAAATGTTAGTTATAATACTCACCATTTTATATTCATGGATCATATTCCATTGAGTGAATGAACCATAATTTACTAAAGCACAGCCCTTATGTTGGACAGTTTGAGTGGTTTTCATTTTTATATAGTATAAATAACACTGGGATAAACATTATCAGGCATATAGTATTTGAAAAATATTTTGGATTATTTCCTTAGGATAGATTCCCAGAAGTAGAATTACCATGTTAAAGGATATGAACATTTTTATGATTCTTGAAACACATTGCCAAATTGCTTCCCAAAAAAGGTTATATCAATTTACAAAGCCACCAGCAATATGGGAAAGTGCCCTTCTCATAATACTCTCACAGGTATTTGGCATTACACAGTTTTTAGATTTGCAAATTTTGTGGGCAAGAACATAGTACCTCATTTTAATATCTCTGTCTTAGATTTTTTAAAGATAAAGATCAATACTCTTTTACATACAGTTTAATAACCTTGAATCTCTAACATGTTTGACTATATGTGATGTTTTGATATTTTTATAAGCCTATACAATATTATATGTGATATATACTAGTCTCTTTTCTTTTTTTTTTCTTTTTTTTTTTTTTTTTTTTGAGACAGAGTCTCGCTCTCTTGCCCGGGCTAGAGTGCCGTGGCATCAGCCTAGCTCACAGCAACCTCAAGCTCCTGGGCTCAAGCAATCCTACTGCCTCAGCCTCCCGAGTAGCTGGGACTACAGGCATGCACCACCATGCCCAGCTAATTTTTTCTATATATTTTTGGTTGGCCAGATAATTTCTTTCTATTTTTAGTAGAGACGGGGTCTCGCTCTTGCTCAGGCTGGTCTCGAACTCCTGAGCTCAAATGATCCGCCCGCCTCGGCCTCCCACAGTACTAGGATGACAGGCGTGAGCCACCGCACCCGGCCTTCTAGTCCCTTTTCATAGTACAAACCACTTTATCTAGTCTGTTGTTTCAACTTGGTGAGTGTGTACGTATAGGAAAGCATATTAAGGATTAAATTTTTGTACCTGGTAAAATATATATTTTCTCCTGTGATTTTTTTTTCTGTTGCTTGTTAGCATAGTATATCATAACTCCTCTCTATATATTAAGTACTCAAATTATTCTAATTTTTCAAGGAGTGATCTTTTAAAAACTCTTGAGCTCATCTGTAATTTTGTTGATGTGTGATATAAGGCATGGTTCTAAGTGATCTTTTTCCAAATTGCTAATTTGTTACATCAGTCATTAATTGCATAATCCTTTTCTTCTGTGTTTCAGGTAAAATCTCATTTGCCATACATCTAATTCTTGGTTACTTCTTTTTCAGTGACCTATCTGTCTTGAACCAGAGCTTACTGTTTTCTTTAATGTGGCGTTTCCTCACACGGCTTTTTGAGGATTTTAAAATTGCTCTTCCCTATTTTTTCTTACATCAACTTTAAAATTTTGACAAATTCTAAAACAGTCTGCTAGAACTTTCATCATTTTTTAAAATTTATATAAGAACTTAATTAAAAAACCTTAAAAGAAAACAGCATTTATTTTTACCAAATCTACATCTCTGCATTTATTCACATTTTTTCTCCCCTATTTATAAAAGTAATACCTGCTCATTAAAGAAAATTAGAAAAATACTGAATTTTAAAAAAAGGAAATGAGGTTATTCACAGTCACTCTAAAATCTAAGTATAATTAACGTTTTGGAGTATTTTTCTTTCAGACATTTTGTCTTGCTAATTGTAAAATTATGGTGCATATTCATTTGACAAATATTAATTGAGCCTTTACTTTGTGCTAGATACCTTGCAAGGCATTGAGTCAGACTCTGATTTCAGGGAATAAAATAGACAAAATCCTACCCTCATTAGCATTTTATCATAATCTGCTTTTGTATTTTTGCCTGCTGCTCACAAGTTTTATTTTAATGACTGCAAATTTCATAGTGTGGGTGAATTAGTTTGTGTAAATCATTTTTCTGTAGTTGGATATTTCCAATTTTTCAATGTTACTTTTTCCCACATTTAGAATGTTCCCTTAAGATACACTTCTTGAAATGGAGAAATTTGGTCAAAGAGTATAACCACATTTAAAGCTCTTGATAAAACTTCCAAATTGCTTTTCAAAAGGATTGTACCAACTTTCACTGCCACTGGAAATGGACAAACGGAAAAGATTTTTTTAACCGATTTGACAGCAATGATTATAATCACTAAAAATTGTTTTTGTTATTTTGATAGGTATCTCATTTTAATATTCCTTTTTGGATATTAGGATATTTGGATAGTAAGGCTAAATTTTTTTTATAATGTTAAATAAATATTTCTTTAAAAATTTTACTCTTCATGCCTTTTGCCCTTCTAAGGTACTCACATTTTTGTTTCATGTGTAGGAGCCCTTTATAAACACATGAGCCTTTTTGGGTATGTACCCTTCCTTAGAGTCATCTCAAAGGAGAAAAGCAGGAAATGATTACTGAGTTAATCTGAAATCCTTGAAGTGAAACCAAGGCTTATGCACCTTTCCATACCCAGGGGCCAGCTCCTGGTCCGGCACACAGCAGGTTTGCCACACATTACACAATGAAAACATACCTAGATGCCGAGTAGTGCCTTGGACCTTGGGGGGTCCAGAGACACCGGGACTAATATTGGCAAACATGGCTTTGTAAACTAAGGCTGGGCCAAGAAATACCTTCCTGTTAAATTGATCCAGTTTGTATGGGTAGAAAGAGAAAATTGTATAGCAAGAGGATGGAAGGATATATGTAAATGCAAAGCATCAGAAACAGAAAAAAAGACGTGGGTAAAATGAAGGCATATTGAGAAGAGTTATTGTGTGGAAGGAAACAAAGCACCCTAAAATCAACAAAATAAATTAGTAAGTATTTATTCTACATCTATTATGCATGAGTTATGCTGCTGGCCATGGTGGGTGAATTAAGATCTGCAGCCTCACCCTGGCTTACATGATCACTCAATTCAGAAACTTCTTAGGCAACTCAGTGACATATCCTGTATAATCTTGGTTAGATACACATATGTATATAGATAACACTGTGACCCACTGAAAGGCTCAGGAAAAGCATCTCCCAAACTAGGGAGGAGTAATGGATTCTGAGGCCTGCTTGTCTGTCCTTACTATAAGGACAGGTCTCTTTTAGTCACATTTGGTAGAAAAGGAGAAAGGAGGTAATTGTGGTAATATTAATATCTGTTGCAATTGGATTAGGTTTCTTTCTTTTTACCTCTATCCTTTTCAGGGTTGTAAGTGAGAGGCTGGCCCATACCAACAGGAGGAAAAAAAAGAGACTGAGAGAGAACAATCTTGAGGGAGCTGGGGTATGCTTTGTGGTACTATCTTGAGAAGCCTTATGGAAAAATTTTTTATATATTTTATAGGATAACTGCATATACAGATTACAAATTTGTATGCCCTCAGAGTGTCTACAAAATATGATCTCTAATTTCAAGAATAGACATAGCCCTCAAAAAAGAGAGAAAATAGTAACAAATCAGGGTGTTCTGTGAAGAAGATCTTCACATTCGAAGCAATTCATAACTTACAAGTTGCTTCTGGTCAGGGTGATGGGGTCATATTACCTTGGAGGGGAGCTGTGAGCTGAAAAGAATCATCTGAACAACCCATTTAGTAACCTGAATGAAGGCAGCTGGGCACCCAACTTTGTGGGGGCAGGCCACTACTCTCCCTAACCTTCTGGAGACATTCGTTCTCTTTATGGTGACTTTAACATTATGATAGGTATTACTTATTGAACACCTGTTAAATTCCAGGTATTGCTAAGAGTATTATCTATATTATCTATGTTATCATTGGCCCTATTAATCCCTCCAGGCCCAGCCCAGTGTTTTTTGTTTTGACCTATACCCCATATTCCACAACTCCAGGCTGAATTAATAATTCCATTACTAATTATTAATTGACAATTAAGAATGCTTTATTCTCATTGTTTACACCTTTAATATGGCACTTCTCATTCTGTAGCCTTACATTTCTGGCTGCCCCACTCAGTAAGAGCACGAACAACCCATCTTCCAAAGCATTCAGTAGTTCCTAAACATTCTGTTGAGTGAAACTCCATGACTTCAAATTCACCAAAGAATCATGAAATTTCTGAGCAGGAAAGGACTTAGAACCTTTGACACAATCTCTTTTTACATAGGAGAAAAATTAAGTTGAAATAAATAACTTGCCTCAAGGCATATAAACTTGGTAGAATAAGGATTAGAATCTAGGGCCCTTGCTTTTCACCCCAATACCCTTTCTTCCATAGCAATGCTACCAAAACACAACTAAATATCTTTATCTCCCAACTTCCTGGCTCCACCCAAATCCCATCAGCAATTGGCATTCAGGCCTTCAGGCTATTTCTGTGCTATTAAATTTCCTAAAAGAACCTACTCTTAATATATAGCTTTCCATTTACAGCTCCCCATTCCAAACAAAGCTCAGACTCCAAATTGGCTGGCTGTTGCTGTACAGCATCACATTGTGAAAGCTGGGGGAACCCTTTGCTTGTATTTTCACTAACAAGTTCTTCCCACAAGCACCCTTTGATCCAGCCAAATCAAAATGCTCCTCCGTACACAGACCATCCTCTTTGTTGAGATAGGAGAGACATTCTTTCTGTTCATTCTGAATGGAATATCCTTCGTCCTTATGAACCTTGTGAACTTTAATCAACTGTTCCCTTTCTGCACTGGGAGCTCCTAGTACGGAATAGGGAGACCCGGCTTTAGTCACGCAGTAATTGAATGTTTGTGTGTCTAGCACCCAGCAGCATAAAGCCCCAGATACAGTTCACTGAATGAGTGTGTTTTTGGAAAATTACATATATATAACTTACTCTTTAGAGTTGTGAGCAACTCTTTACCAAAACTTTTCTACTTGCAGGAAAAGTATGTTGGCTCATTCAGTCTTTTCTTCTGTTCTTTAACTCTGGTTCATCTGTTATAATTCTGCCATTCTCCCAGCACCCCTGCCCCTGGACACTTGTGGGAGAGGAATTCACAAATTCCTTCGAGCCTCCATCACTGGAACAAGTTCTCAGTGGCTGAAGAAGGTCTGGGCTGCAAACAGGAAGTTTTTGTACTTTGGCTACTTTGTGCCCCGGGCAAAAACTGCAGAGTCCACCTGGAGACTCTGCAAAAAGACTGGTAGAACAAACAAAACTAACCTTCACTGCCCCTATCTGAAGCTTGTCTGGGTGAACATTCTTACCCAACATCATTTAGGGCTTCTCTTTCCAGAACTGGCGTCTCCCGTGCAAGGCAGAAAATAGTACCACAGGAAAGTGTCAAGTTTTAGCCCTCGCCCTCCCCCGCTCAACTCCTCTCCCCCACTTTTTAAAATCTTGAGCGGGACATTTAAAAAATTGTTTTGGATTTTTAAGCTTTCAAACCATCCGAAAAACAGTCCCCTTTGGCAGCGACAGTTGCAGGCTGTGAGCCAAAGAGAAACAGACTGGTCCCCTAGTCTCCAAATTCTTTTTGCCTCCGTCAATGCCCCTTCCTCTGGCTCCCTTGAGGGGCAAGAGGCAGCTTTCCTCTGCCTCCCTGCTGGCCTCCTCAACAACACCCACTAGTTCCAGGGCAGAGGCGGACTCCCAACCAAGCGCCCAGGGCCCTGGGTCATAGGGCCCTAGGTCCTGGGGCCCCGAGCGGCCCCTGCGCAGCTCAGAGGATGTAGCCGGTCCTGGGTAGGTGGGTAGCCCAATGGGCAGCCTCGCCCCAGAGGCTGGCCCAGGCCGGAAGCCACCCCGCGGCACGGCGGCCCCGCGAGACGGCGCCCGCGCCCCCGCCTTCTCTGGCACGGGCTCCGCGGCCAAGGGCGGTAGGGGCCAGCCCGCCGGGTCCCTGCCGCGCTCTTTGTCCTGGCCGCGCGCGGGCGGACGCGTGCGCCCCCCGGGTGAAGGGAGGCGCGGGGAGCGCGCGCGCGGGAGCGCGCAGGAACAGCTCGCGACCGCCGGCCGCCGGCGGCGCGCGCCCCTCCGCCAGGCAAGCAGCGAGCACGCGCGCCGCCGCCGCGCCCGCCCCTCCCCCCGCGGTCGCCTCGGAACTTGCTGACTGCGCGGCCGGGAGGAGTCGAGCCGGGTGGCGGCGGCGGGAGGCCACAGCGCGCGGGGGTCTCCCGCGTCCCCTCCGCCTCGCTGGGAGCTCGCGCCCTCGCCCAGCCGAGCTCCCCCCCTTTTTTCCGAAGGCGCTGGGCGGCGCCACCCTCCGGCCGGAGCCCGGCACTGCACAACCCCCTCCGACTTTCAATGTTCCACACTCCCCGGCCAGAGCCTCCTCGGCTTCTTTTTTACCCTCCCCCCCCTTCCCCCCCCCAGCTGCCTCCATTTCCTTAAGGAAGGGTTTTTTTCTCTCTCCCTCCCCCACACCGTAGCGGCGCGCGAGCGGGCCGGGCGGGCGGCCGAGGTAAGGCGGCGAGGCCGGGGGGCCGCGTGGGGGGCGGCCGGGGCGGCGGCGGCGGCGGCGGCGGTGGGGGAGGGGGCGGGGGCGGGGGCGGGCAGCTTTGTTCGCGCCGGGCGCCCGCGCCGCCGGTGTCCGCGAGCCGCGGCGGGGCCGGCCAGGCTGCTCGCATCACTTGGCGCCCGGCGCGGCGAGCGCTGCCCGCGGCCCCCGCGCGGCCCTCCCCACAAAGGGCCGCGGAGCTGCGTGGCCGCCGGCCGCGGCTCGCCTCCGCGGGCGCGGAAATTTGTTGTACTTCTTGGGGCTTTGTTTGTTTGTTTTTCCTCTGGCTTTTTTTTTTTTTTCGTTATTTTGGACAAAATGTCGGTCCGTGATGTAAAAATTGAGCGAGGAACCTTGGTGGCATTGGGAGCTTTGCAGAAGGTGCAGTTTGGATTCTGCTTTTCCCAGGGTGGCAGCTCGGTCTTGGCCGGATGAATCTTCTCTGCTGGCTGTGGAAACAACTAGAGCAGCTTGTTAGTTGATTTTTAAATTTCTAAGTGTTGTGTTTAAAGCCTTTACGTGCACAGAGGAGAAATCGTCACCTTAAATAAGCATATGGGCGATTAACAGGGTGTGTTTTCCTCTCGGAAAGGGAATTTGGTAGCTTTGACCAATGTCAGTGTGTAAATATTTAGACGTTATTAGTGACTTTTTAGCATTTTTCAGCGAGATCTGTTATTTACAGTGTGTCATATGTTATTAATGCTCGTTGCCTAAGTTCCTTGGCAAATCTGTTTCATGCCTTTTGAGAAAGTAGACAATTGATAGATTGTCCAAGAGATGGAAAAAAATGTGAGTGGGTTTTCTAACTTGAGTTCGGCAAATCCCTGAACGCTGGCGTTGTGAGACACATCACCTCCCCTATAACCTTGTTGTACGATAAGTGTGAATACTTTTGAAGCTTTTTTATTAAAATACGATTTTAGGTGAATATTAAGAGAAGAAAATGCTGTTGTTTTATTTCTTAGATTTAACATTTTCTTCTTTCACTCCCATTCTCTTTAAAAGTTTTCAAAGAGATAACTTCAGCAAGATGTCAAGTGATAGGCAAAGGTCCGATGATGAGAGCCCCAGCACCAGCAGTGGCAGTTCAGATGCGGACCAGCGAGACCCAGCCGCTCCAGAGCCTGAAGAACAAGAAGAAAGAAAACCTTCTGCCACCCAACAGAAGAAAAACACCAAACTCTCTAGCAAAACCACTGCTAAGTTATCCACTAGTGCTAAAAGGTAATGTGTAAAAGAATGATTGAGCACATTGTCAGGTTGTCTTCCAAGTGGTTGGACGATTTTGTTGGTTTTACATCAGTAGCAATAGTTAAGAAATACTTACTTCGTGATCAATTTTATTCTTACTTGAATGAGTTGTCATTCTTTAGGTGGTGTATAAGCGACCTCACTAGAATTATATTTTTAAGCAAACTTATCCTGAACTTTGGTAACTTCATACGAGTGTCCTTGGGTAGAGATTAGACTAGCATTCTGACAAATTGTTTAAGGAGTTGACAAGGAAAATTTGGTGAACCCAAATTAGATGGTACGTTGGGGATGTTTCCTTTTATGGGTCATACTTTTATTTAATGAAATTGACACTTCTAGAGATTAGCGGTGCCTGTCTTCATGAAACTTAATGATCAGAAATGATCACATTTGCTAGAAAATTTGTAAATTCCAGGCCTTAGCTATATTTGAAAGCAGATTTAAAATTGTGCTCCAAGTCTGCTTCCAGTTTTACAAACACAACTTTAAATAATGCATCACAGGTATAACTTTTTGTAGTAAAGTTATGATTATCCCTCTGTTCTTGTAAGGGCAAAAAATACTGACAAGTCGCCATTTACAATTTTTGGTGTCACTTGGTGATTGGAAACTTTAATTGTCCCTGTGCCTCTTCACTCTAAAACTTGTGGATGTGCTTGACACATTAATACTCAACAACAGGAGAAACATTTTGTTGAATATAAGTGAAAGATCACTTGGTTCCTGTTAATTTGTATTTTCTGTGATGGCGAAAAAAAGATTCTATCAATGGGACTTCATCAGTGGTGGTAGTAGTAGTGGAGTATCCACAAACTCTAGTAATTATTCATAAAATGTATCTACAGCATTAGATTATTCATATTACAACTAAAGGAAAAAGGAAATACAGAAACTGATGAAATATTGCATTCTGTGGTGATTCAGAAATACTCTTACTTTTCTATGAATTTTTACCTTTATCATATCAGTAATCAAGTATTAATAACGAGAATATTTTATTGAATAGCAGCAGTCTTTGAAATAATTTAATATCCTCCATTTTTTGTAATCTTGTTGAGGAACATGTTAAACATATCTTAAGTTTTGAAAGCATCTTAAATTTGAATAAAATCAGGGAACTGTTTCCACCCCCCCCTTAACTCAGGGCTCTATTTTATCCTTTCTCTCAAAATTTATTAAATTTAAGTGCTGTGTCTAAGATCAGGGGAAATCAGAAGCAGTTAAATGACAATGCCAAATAGTCTTTGGAAGTTTTTTTTACTAGTAAAGATATTTGTAAATTTTAAAGTTTTTTTGGACGGGTAAAATATTGTCAAAACTGTTAATGTGCTCCTGTGATAGCCTGTTAATTTTTACCTCGGTAAAAGTGACTTGAAGTCATTGTCAAATATTCTAGTGCTTTCCCTCCTCCCTTTTTGTCTCATTTGCATATAAGCTTGAAAAGAGAATTTCTTTGCTAAAAAGTGTTTTAAAATAGATTTTATATCCTTTGCTGAGTACTAGTGGAGGACTATTTCTTAAATCAGGTGTAAATGACTTACTTATTTACAGTAGCAAGTGAGAAAAAAAGCTGCAAAGTTTCTGTTAAGGGATTTGGGTTATGCCTCTGAGAACAAAGAGGAAGCAGCCATGTTAGCATTACTGAAGGCAAAGCCAGCCTTGCATTTAACTGCATGGTGGTAGAGGGCAGTGTAATTCCCCGGTTATTCTGTAGACTACCTCAAATCCTTTTTGTCTGTTCTCATTTCACTAACAGAATTCAGAAGGAGCTAGCTGAAATAACTCTTGATCCTCCTCCTAACTGCAGGTAAGAAATAAATTTTGTTGTTTTGATTTCAAATTGTGAAAAAATACCAAGAGATTTATGTATTGCTCCTGGATATGTGTGCAGCAGAAAAGGCTACATTTGCTTCTTTACAGCTTTGCAACTGCAGTAGACAAATTGTCTAAGGTGAATTAAATAAAATTGGGAGGAAAAAATACTTTTTAGCATATGTCATACATTGTGAATTTATGAATATACTACTTTCGTACTTCTTACTGAGATTAGTAGGAATACGGTTGATTTCTGTTCTGTTGTATTTCTGGTAGAGCGTGTTTATTCAGAAGTATATTGCAGAAACTTCTAAAATTTTGTTAAGCTTAAAAGTTACTGCTTATGTGCTATCTGAACTGACCTCCCAAATTTAGAAATTGCTGAATGTGGTCTTACAAAGTGTAAATGCAGTAAACAAGAGTATAGTTGTTTCTGTTTGATTTATTCAGTAACTTGCTTTAAGGACAGATTTTATGTGCTACGCTAATGATTTCAGTTTTCTAGAGAATGCATTGTCGGAATTATTTACATTTTAAGCAAATGTCCTAATTGCTTGGGAAATTTCTCAGTAATTTTGGTAGTTGAAATATGTGTGTGAAAAGCAGTAAATAAATTAGAATTGTGGGAAGAATTCATTTTAGTGGAACTCAGGCAGAATGAGATTGTTGGTTGGTATAAGATACATTAAAAGTTGCTGGTTGATAATTTTTTCCCCAGTAATTTTTTTCATTTCATCTATAGTGTTCTGGTTCTTTTACAAAATTTGACAAACTTAGAAACAATATTATAATTTGCATAGAGAGATGTACTCAAGAATGAGAGTAGCTGTTAGAAATAAGGCTGTTCTATAGTTTGATAGGACAGTGTTTTAGTGTCTAACCTATATTTTAGCTACAAGTTGTGTTCATTTGTGATCAGACCCTCTCTCTGAAGTCTACTTGAGATGTAATAGGGTATAATCCAATTGCTTCTTATTGTGTGCCTTAACTGGATCCTCTGATAAGGTGATCTGATCCTGATTTATCCAGTGAATTAACGGTTTTGCTTATACTGGTAATCACAACCATTTCATTTCAGTTCAGACAGGAAACATGAATGTAAACTAATTTTAAGGAGATAGTGGTGTGTCAGATCTCAAAGTATTACTTAAGAGCTGTGCTGTCCAATAATGTAGCCACTGGCGGCCACATGTGGCTGTTGACCACTTCAATTGTGGCTAGTCCAAAATGACATGTGCTGTAATGTGAAATACACATTGGATTTTGAAAACTTAGTACAAAGAAAGAATGTGAAATACTTCATTGATTTTATTTTATATATTTATTACGTGTTGAAATAACAGTATTTGGATATGTTTGACTATAAAAATGTTAATAAAATTAATTCCTCTTTTTTGCCATTTTAATGTGCTTATTAGAAAATTTAAAATTACGTATGTGACATATTTCTACTGAACAGCACTGCTTTAGAGAACAAGTAAATCAAAGTATTTCCTTCCAGCCTTCTAAATGGTGTGTCAAATCTGTAGCCATTTAGGGAGGTCAAGTTAAATTTGTTCTCTGGAAGAATCATTTAACTTGCAGAGTGTATTCTGATATTTCCCATTATGAAAGATGTAAAGACCTGTCAATTCAAAACTGTTAAATGTGTTTAAATTGCATGTAAGGTCAAACATTTTTAAAGGTTTCTGTTGATTTTCTGCAAATGGCACAAACTAGTGTATGTGCATAAATCTAGAGAGCCCAATAGACATGTGTTGAGTGACCTCAGAGCCATAGCCTAGCCTTGCAGTTGCTGAAGAAATCTGCTTTACGTGTTTAGCCCAGGAATGTTTCCTCAAGGTCACTGAGGATTATGTTAGAGGGAGTAGGATCTTTCTGTGAGAAAGTTTCTCTTGTCTTACATTTTTCTGTTTGTATGCCAGACTTCATTTAAGTCTTTGAAAAGATGCTTTACATTTAATGATTAGACTAGTAAAATATCAAAAGTCTGGACTTGCTTGTGAACAATACCACATCTCATCTCTGCTTTCCCTTGTTATAACCTGTGGTAACTGTCAACTATTACAAATGACATAGTTCTCAAATTCTTTTAATATATGAGTTTAATTGTGACTGTGTAAGTGATTAAAGAAAGAGCAAACAAAATGTAAATCTTAGGACTGAGAGAAGTTGCTGCTGCTTATTTGAGGACAGTCTTCTTTCATATGCCTTATGTGTAAAATATCCAGATACTCTCGTATGTCTTCAGATTCTTTTGGGTGGAAGAAGGACTGGTTCTTGTCCTTGAGTGGGAATTTAGGATACTGAGTTTTTAGTGGAGGCATTTTAGGATTTTGACAGATAAAAAGCTTCAATTTGTATTGTATTTTTCCCTTCGTGTCAGATCGGCAATAGATTGTGGTGTTATGTTCTTTTAATTCACAGGTACATAAATGAGAATTCTAGCTTTATGGTGATTGTATGGTTTAAATTTATTAATTTATGCTGTAATTAAAAATGAAATTCTATATTCATAAATTCTAGAATATGTGAATTCCTATTGCCTGAGATCTGTGAAACCTAATACATTTGACTTTCATGTGTAGTTATTTAATCAGAATTCCATTATGATTTTGAATATGATTTTTACAAGCTTGTCACAGTATGTGACAGATTTAATTCTTCCTCAGGGAAGAAATGTAAAGTATATCTGTGTACATTCAGGAAAAAGTTGAATGAAATGCAAGAAAACTCGGCAAAACTGTTATTACTTAGACTAGGGAGATTTTTCTTAAATCGCTTCCTATGATTTAATTCCTCAGTTACTACACTTTGACGTTTTATACCCGGGTGATCTTAGGATGGATTTAATTGTTAAGTCAATGGCTTTAAACATGTTTTAATATATTTTGACAGTATTGGTATTTCTTTTCCTGATCGTATAGTTTGATACTGATGTTATCTCCTGATAGTTTGATACAGATGTTATTTTAGTGATTTGATGGTATTTCAGGTTTTAGGGTATTGGAGGGTCATGGCCAAAGTGTCTTAAGCATAGGATATAATATTTATTGGTTTCAATTTATACTGTTTACATACTGTCTTTTGAATTAGGGTACAAATAATTGATAGACCCATGAGAGTGAAGGGAAACTGATTTATGGACATTTCCCAATCTGTTTTTAAAGAAAATTATTGACTGGAATTGTTCAGTGATGTTTTATTAAGACATTTATGTTCCATTGGTTTCCCAAAAGGTGTCCTTGACCTCTCAGAGTCACCACATGTACAAACAGCAAAAGTTTAGAAAGGTACTGGGTTTCTAATTTGATCCCCAATTTCTTTTTATATATGAAAAAGTACAAATATATACTCTTAAAATATTCTTTAATATGTTCAGATTAAATCTATTCTGAAGTAGATATTCAGGGATACTCGTAAATAGTTTTTGGATGTGGAAAAGGCCTTATTGGGGGTAGGTATTACAAGTATGAAGTTAATAGTATTAACAGTATGTTGACTGGTAAAACCTGAAATCAGGTACTATAATCCTTGCAAACTTTGACAACTTCTTTAAAAAAAATCATAAAAGAAGTAGTTAAGTTCTAAACCAGAACTTGCTCATTATCCTAATTGTTTGAGGATGAACACTACTTCCTTCTGAGGGTTGCTACCACTTTCCATCATTTTCTAGGGTGGACTAGAACTTTGCTACTTAACAGGTGATCCGCAAACCTGCAGCATCTGCATCACAAGTGAGATTGTTAGAAATGCAAACTGTTGCCTCCTAAAACAGAAATACTAAGTCAGAATCTGAATTTAGCAAGATTCTTAGGTGAACTGTATATATATTAAGGTTTGAAAAGTGCTAGTACAGTAGCAAAGATGCTCTTGAGTTCAGATCCATGCTCTACCACTTACTGGCTGTGTTACTTTAGATAAGTTATGAAATATTTTTGTGCTTCAGTTTTCTCAGCTGTCAAATGGGGATTAAAATGATACCTCTCTTTACAGGGTTGTTGTGAGGAGTAAATGAATTAATATATTTAAAGTTTTGTAGCAGTATAAATTGGGTCAGTAAAGTGGCCACAGCAAGATAAAAGTAGGAGAGATAGGGTAGCAGCATGTCCTCACTCTTGCTGGCACTTTCTCCAGTGCATCTACATCTTACTGTAGAAATAATTTCTTCTTAATCAGTTCACCATCTTATTGAGTATGTATCAAGCAGTTTGTGTTTTAATGTTAGTAAAAGCAGTTCTCTGGAACTTGAGTAGAGAAGAAAATTAGCCTAAAAACATTGGGCATAGGTGAACAAATACTGTATCCCTTTTAAAGGAATATGCATAAAGTCATTGATAGTTAATTCAATAGAGAGTGCTATGATTGTCCAGTAAAGTATAATAAACAATTTTTAGAAAGCAGTGATGATTCTGTTTTCCCCCTTTTAACTGTCCCATTATAAGAATTTGTGGTTTTGTTGAGAATAGGACTGTATCAGTATTTGTAAAATTCGAATTCTGGAGTGATACAATTTACCAGTTACCTAAACATAGCATTCCTTCCTTGTTTGTGACCTAAGGTGAGATTTTGAAAGCTTTTTCTAATTGGTGTATGAAGGCAGGTAATAATTGAAATACAATATCTACATAGCATGTGGACTGCTTATACAGTACTTGATTTTAAATCCTCTCATAGATATAGATAGGTTGCTTTTTATTTTTTACTTATACATTTGATTATTTTTATTGTTTTACTTATATTAGTGTATGCTGTGTGAAGGTACCGTATTATATAGAACAGAATTGTGTCTCATTAATTATCTAGTCCTTTTAATTTCAACTCTTCCAAAAAAAAATCCTGGAACTCCTTTTTATAAAAATTAAATCTTAATTGGAAGCTTGCTTTATAAGATAGGTAAAATAGAGAACTACCCTGATTGTAGGTATTTTTCATTCCACTGTACAGTGGTCATCTACAGATGGATAGTTTTTATTATTAGTTTTAGTATTAATTTTGGCAGTCAGAAGAGACCTTAAAAATCATGAGGATTTTTCTGGGGACTCAGGCATCACTGATAATTTTAAATGGTTTATGATCAAATTGAGTTGATGTTTTATTTTTCAGTAAGCCAATAGTTGCTTCAACACAGCTGTAATACAATGCTTTGTTAATGCTATATTATAATTATTTACTTCAATGTCTACCTTCTGCAAGAGTTAATGTTCCTTGAAGAGAGAGATTGTCTTAATAATTTTTGTATCTCTTACTTCATGTGATGCTTTGCATATGAAGCTTTCCATATGAAGTCTCTTAAATTGACATAGAAATTCCAAGCAAAACAATGACTTCGGAGAAAATTTATTAAATTATTCCATATACTCTACTTTTTTCATAATTGTGAAAATTAATATGATTATTCAAAGGTTATTTAACAACCATTTTTATTTGCTTATAAAAGGAAATTGACAATCACACTAAACCTAATTTCCTCCATATATACCAGTGCAGCAGCAGGACTATATACTGTTGTGTGACTAAAAACATTTTCCAAAGGAATAACTGATTGAAAACAATATTCTTCCCATCAAAAAGATCACATTTTTATTACAGTTCTATTAAGTTCAATGCAGATAATGTAATTAGAAGGTGGGTAAAGACTGCTTTTGAGAAAGTTATGTGGTTACTTTGCAGTTTGCTGCAAATTGTGTTCCTTTCTTAGGTAACTAATTGGTACTTTATTTCATCCTTGAATGAGTTCCTGTAACAACAGATGGGTATGTTTAGTTATCAGGAAAATCAACAAGTCTTGCTTAGAGTGCAAGGACTTTCAGATTGAAAAAGGAGAACTTGATCTTTCATTCCCTACAAATATGAGATAAAAGCATATAATAAAACCACTTGTCAATCTGGAGAAATAGAAAGTAATTTTTTCTTCCCGTACTGCTTTTGACAGGTAAGTATTAATATATTTGGACATTTTATTAGAATCTAGAAGCTGGAACATCCTTAAACTTTTAATCTTTCTTTTGCCTCTGGGTCATTGGTTCTCAACTGGGGCAGTTTTTATCCCCACGAGGATAGAGGATAACTGGCAATGGCTGGAGACATTTTTACTTTTCATAACTGGAGGAGAGAGGGGCAGGGGCTACCACTGACATTTAGAGAGTAGAAGTCAGGGATGCTGCTAACTACTTTGTAGTGCATAGGACAACTCCCCACAATAAAGAATTATCTGGACCAAACAGGCAGTAGTAATGAGGTTGAGAAACTGTGCCTCAGGTAATTTGTTCCTATGCTTTGCCTCTTGACTTTTCGAATAGTTTGCCTTTGATGTTTTTCTTCTCTTACCAGTGATGCCTGCTTGGTACATTGACCTACAATTTTCTCAGAGCTCGTATCCCCACCTCCTGCTACTTCCACGCTATAGTTTACATATATCTTACATCATCTGACATATGTGCATATTATTTTTTATGCGAAACCACGGAATGACTACCTTGAGTACCTGCTAAATTATGGTCTTTGGAGGCCAGAAATGCTTACAGCAGCATTTTTATTTTTTTTAGGTCTTCTACCAGTTAATTATACCCCGGTATGATGTAGCTTTAGGCTGGTTCTATCTATTATGTTCTACTAGGAATATTGAATTAACATTACAGAGAAATACCATTGGAAAATCATCAGAATTCAGTTTTACATTGAATGACACACAGGTTAGAAAGCCATACTCTTCATTTGAGTTTTATTTCCATCATTAAGATAATACAGAGGTTGCTTCTGTTGTCACAAGTCCACAGTCCTTTATTTCAGATATGTTTCAGAATGCTGAAATTTTTAGATTTTTAAAAGTAATGTGATGTATTTGTTGTATTTTATGAAATACCCCCACAGCACTCCATAATCAAACACATTACTATTTCTACAACAGAAATGTGTGAATAGTCATACTGAGTAGGATAAGTAGAAACTGTGGATAGGTTCAGGTCAGTTCAGATTTGGTGTTGCTACCAAATTATTTTGCACCAATCTTAGCAAAAACTCTTTGATTTTTAGCACTTTTAGGATTCCAGAATTGTGGATAAGCAATTATGGTGCTATCCAGTATTTCACTCCTTATCCGTGGGGTATATGTTTTTCAAGACCCCCCAGCGGAGACTTGAAACTATGAATAGTACTGAGGTCTACATAAACTCTTTTTTCCTATATGTGCATGCCTATGATGAAGTTTAATTTATAAATTAGGTACAGTGAGATGTTAACTTCCCTTTGTCATATATTTGGCTTCCCTTTGGCATGCCCAAATTGCCAGCATCACTGTTCTTGGGCTTTGGAGCCATTGTTAAGTAAAATAAGGGTTACTTGAACATAAGCACTGCCAAGATGACAACTAAGTGACTAAGGGCAGGTAGCATATACAGCTTGGATAAGCTGGACGAATTGATGATTCAAGTCTTGGGCAGGGTGGAACATGGTGTGAGTTTTCACCATTCTGTTCTACTCAGGGCACAGTTTAAAACTTTGAATTGTTTACTTCTGAAATTTTCCGTTTAATGTTTTCAGACAGCTGTTGACTGCAGGCAACTAAAACAGCAGAACTGCAGATAAGGGGCAACTACTGTACTACTTCTATTATATGACAATGACTGCAGCTGCTACTTATGGTGAAAGGGTGTTTTTATAGTATTGGTTTGCTTTCCTTTTTACCTGTTTCCTATTAGTTGATTTCAGCTTCTCAGTTGTTATTTTTGGGTCATTGTTTTTCTTGTTTTATCACGTGTATGCTTAAATAGAAAAAAATTTTAGACTCTTGATTTTAGCGTTCTTTCCTCTTAACGTGAAACTGTAAATTATATATCTGGGTTTTTTAAGTTCTGCGTATATTGGATTAGTTTTCCACTTTGCTTTCAAATATTGTCTTTTAATCATTCTGTTCATTTTGAATATACCAAATTACACAGAAAGGGAGATACTCTTTAATACTTAAGCATGAAACTTGCCATTTTTGTGTATATATTTTGTCTTGCAGCACTTAAGTGCAATTAGGCTATAAAAGGAGACATTAAATTTTGCTAGCTATGTTGTGATTACAAACCTAGAGGTCTTAGTAGCTTAACATATTAAGGTTTATTTCTGGTTCATATGCAGTCACTGTAGGTCCAGGGACTCTCCTGGGTAGCTCTTTGGTGTGTTGACTTGAATCTGTGCTGCTTGTGTTTTGGAGGTCTGCCATTAGAACATGTGTCCAGGCAAGAAACTTGGAGGGTCATCTGGCAACTTTTAGGTGCTTTGGTCTGGAAATAAAGGCCTGAACTAGTCACAGGGTCTTGACTAATTGCAAGGTGACTGAAAAATGTGGGAAAGTATATGGGTATTCAGTGAGATACTAATTTCTCAGCCACAAAGGAGATCCATGGATAGATAGATACTCACACACTCACGGTCTTCCACGAATAGGTGACTTTCACTCTCACTTCAAAAGAGTAAAGAGGAAGTAATTGAATACCAGCCTGGTGCTCTACTGGGTTTCACAGTATAGTAACCTGTTAATACAATATTTTGGTTAATTCTCAAAACAACCCTATGAAGTAAATATTTAGATTTCAAAACTGAAGGTGAGAGTTGTTGAGAACCTTGCCAAGTGTCACATATGTAACATGTACACATAATAGATCCAGGGCAAAAATCTAGATTTACTTTTGACAGAAAAGCATTTTTTGTACAGTGCTGTTTGAGAAATCTGGTAAAAGCAGTCAGCTGATTATAGGTCTATAGTTGCATGCTTAGTATAAGTATAGCTCATGCATTTGCTTATCTCTCAGAGGATCCAGAACTGTTCTCATAAGCAAGTAGGATCCAGATGATGAGTTGGGGATAGAAGAGAGTTTGCTTCTTTGTCTTGGGGGTGCCAGGCCCTTCTTACGTTTTTCTTTTTTTGATTATCATTCAGAAGCATTTTCTTTTCGGGGAGCATTCCCCAAGTGGCCAGCTCTCTCATGTCTTACTCTCTTACCTTGTGAGGAAGAAGGTCAGGGATTGAATGTGATCATAATGGAAAAGGTCAATCTTTGTTTTTCTGCCTTGTGGTTCTCTGTGTATGGCTGTCTTGTGGGCAAAGGAATAACTTTTAAATCTACCTCTACTTTTTTCTCTGGCATATTGTGAAGCAATCATGTTTATGAATTGCTTTAAATTTGGAAAAAAATCTCTCTGCAAATAAGAATTTCGGTGCTTTATGGGGAAAACTCCAGTCACATAGGATTTTCAGGGAGTTTTAAAAGCTGATATCAGTCAGCAACATGTGTTGTATGTGTTATCTTTTAATACTGCTACTAGATCTGACTTTTTGCAGAAATTTGGCTTTATTTTAGGTCCTAAACTAGTCACAGGGTCTAGTATTGTTTTATTAATATATAATTTCATAGTTTTATTTAAACTTTTTGTCTACATTTGTGAATTTATACAAATATTACTCACAGATATTAGTGTGGGGATTTGCTTTTTTCAAATAAGTCTCTTTGGAAAAGGAGCTGGTCTGCTTAGCAAAACAGACCTAATGTTCTCAGGGTGACCTGCCGTATTTATGTGGTTTTGATGAAACTAACGAGTTTTATGAATCAAATCTGTGCCTTGTATCCTGTCTAAATGCATTGTTAAAGTTAAATTCTAGGTTAAATTTAAATTCTAGGTTAAAGTTAAATTCTAGGCTTTTAGGTTATCTTTGTTGATATTTCATTGGTTTTATAGGGGTGTATAGGTAAATAGCATAAACTTGTTTATTACACCTATTTTGGATGTGATGGTCAGTGGGAAGTGATAGAGTAATATCAAAGTGCCAGATTTCTAGGGTCATTAAATTTTTTAAATTCCCAGTGCCTTCTCTTTGGTCTTTGGTGTATATAATAATTGTTTTAATTTTATGGTTATTTGCAACAAAGAACACTTTGAAAGGAATTGCTGTATTGCAGTGCTTATTCATTGTCCAAGGTTTACTCTGCCTTCTTTTGGAGGGATTTGGACCAGTTATGCCATTCCAAAGTTTCTTTGCTGCTTCAGTGTCCCAGAGCAAATATACTTTGTCATTCTATTTAACTTCCAGCTTGTCTAGGGAGAAATAAAGACATCTCTAGTCCAAAATTGCTTTGGGGAGTATATCTCCGCATCCTTTGGTCTGAATGAAAGGCCTAGGGAAACATGAATTTTGTTACCTTTTTATTTTATTTTTCTTTACTTAATAAATCATCATGATGATCTTCCCTTTGTATCTATGTGTCTCACTTTTTATAAACACTGTTCATTCCCTTTCTGAGGGTGGTTACTTGTAGTCAGTTTTGCCATTTACAATTTTATAGGTCCTTTACAAATGGATCATTTTTTCACATTAAATTTTAGTAGGTCAAGAATCCATTTATTCAGAGTCCCCAGGAGAATCGATCTCAGAAGATTGTGGCTACATATTTTTTATGGCTTCCTATTGCTTTCTGTAGTCGTCTCAATTTAAACAGTAACAACAACAAAATATAGAGGGTGCCATGAGGCATTGGCTTTATGATTTATTCTTGCTTCACACTTATTTCTAGGGGTATTGGTGTTATTTGTAGGATTTGTGATCTATATGCTTGTACTAAATTTATCTGGTATCACTATAAGGAAAAACCTGACATTTGAAGGCTTTGAACACAACTTAGAAATCCATATGGAATTCAGTGGCAGTTTTAACTAGTGTGCCTTTAATTTTCCTTTATTTTACATTTACACCAGTGCTTTTTTAAAAAAAATTTCAGAATATTATAGAAGTGTACATGTTTTGAGTACATAATTTGCTTTTGTACAGTTTGAGTCAAAGTTTTAAGTGTGCCCTTCTCTCAGATAGTGTGCATTGTACCTGTTAGGTGTGAAGTGTGAATTCACCTGTCCCCTCCCCCCAAGTGTTGATCGATTAGTTCCAATTTAGTATTGAGCACATGTGGTGTTTGTTTTTCCATTCTTGTGATACTTCACTTAGAAGAATGGTCTCCAGTGCCATCCAGGTTGTTAGAAAAGATACTAGATCACTATTTTTTTTTTATGACTGAGTAGTACTCCATGGTATACATGTACCACATTTTATTAATCCACTCATGTGTTGATGGGCACTTGGGTCGTTTCCACATCTTTGGGATTGTGAATTGTGCTGCTATAAACATTCGAGTGCAAGTGTCTTTTTTATAAAATGTCTTTTTTTCCTTTGGGTAAATACTTAGCAGTGGGATTGCTGGTTCAAATGGTAGGTCTATTTTTAGTTCTTTGAGGTATCTCCATACTACTTTCCATAGTTGTTGGGACGTGCAAACTAGTATACCAGTGATTTTTTTAAAATTTTAGAAGACATTTTTGTTTTTTCCTCCCAGATGCTTAATTTCTCCATTTCCATTAGAGGATTTTGCTAAATACTCATTTTGTTCTTTTTTAAGCCCTCAAATAAGCATGTTGCAAATGATCACTTTTCCCTCCTACTGAGATTTCTTATTTTTTTTTCCATTTTTATTGTGGAGAACTTGATACATATATAGAAGTAAACAGACTAGTATGATGAAGGTCCCTGTAGCCTTCATCTAGTTTCAATAGTTATCAATTCATGGCAGATCTTGTTTCATTTATACCCCGATCCATTTTACTCCCATATTATATTAAAACAAATATCAGACATCTTAATCTGTGTTTTTAAAGATGCAGATATTTCAGTATACATTTTCAAAAGATAAAGACTTTTTTTAACTTAACCACAATGTCATTAATACACCTAAAAATTTTACAGTATTTCCGTAGTCAGCCATTATTCAAATTTACAATTGTCTCATGGGTATTGTCCTCCCCTTCTCCAAACTTATTTGAATGAGAATCTAAATAAAGTGTGATTGACCCTTGCACAACATGAGTTTGAACTGTGTGGGTCTGCTTACACATGAATTTTTTCCAGCAAATGTGTTGGAAAAATTTTAGGAGATTTTCAAGAATTTCAAAAAACTGACAGTTTAACCATATAGCGTAGAAGTATTGAAAAACATAGGAAAAAGTTAAGTATGTCATGAATGCATAAAATTATGTACATACTAGTCTATTTTATTATTTACTACCATAAAATACAAATCTGTTATAAAGTTAAAATTTATCAAAACTTGTGCACATTTACAGACTGTACATGGCGTCATTTGCACTAAAGAGAAATGTAAACAAACATAAAGATTCAGTATTAAATCATAATTGCCTAAAATTAACTGTAGGGCATATAGTAAGTACTACTGTAGTAATTTCATACCCACCTCTGTTGCTGTTGCTTAGGTATTGCGAGTATCTACTTAAAACATGTGTGACACTAATCATCTCTGTGTGAACAGTTCATCTCTCCAGTAAATTTTGTATTGCTATAAAAAGTAATCTCTCACGTATCCTGTGTATTTTTCATCATGTTTAGTGCAATACCGTAAACCTTGACTAACACCATGGGACCCATATGAAGTGCCACTAGTGATGCTGAAATTGCTCCTGAGAAGCAGAGAAAAGTCATGACATTACAAGAAAAAGTTGAATTGCTTGATGTGTTACTGTAGATTGAGGTCTGCAGCCGCAGTTGCCTGCCATTTCAGACAAACGATTCATTTTATAAACATAACATAAACTTATAGTATCAAATACAGTATAGTTCTGTAAATGTATTTTTCTTATTTTCTTAACTTATTGTAAGAGGATGGTATATAATACATATAACATACAAAATATTTTTAATTGACTTTTTGTTACTGGTTAGGCTTCCAGTTAAAAGTAGGCTATTAGTAGTTAAGTTTTTGGGGAGTCAGAAGTTATACTCGAATTTTCAGCAGCATGGAGGTCGCCTTCCCTACCCACTTGTTGTTTAAGGGTCAACTGTAGATACATTGTGATTGGTTGATATATGTCTTTTATATTTTCCAATCTATAAAGTTCTTGTTTTTTTTTTTTTCATTTTTGCACTTTATTTATTGAAGAAACTGGGCTGAATTCTTAGAGTCTGTATTTTGCTTACTGGATTCCTATGACATAGTTTAATATCTTTCTTTGTCCTCAGTATTTCTTGTAAATTTGGGAGTTAGGTCAAGAGCCTTGATCAAATTCAGGCTGAATTTTTTTTTTTTTTTTTTTATCAGAATTGCTGGTGGTGTGCTTTTCTACCAAGAGACACCTAAAATCTGGTTGTCTTTTTGTGACGTTTCACATAGTCATGTCATTTACATTGTAAAGGCAGGATAAATGTTTAATTTTTTTCCCCTTGTTTACCAGTTTTTTCTTCTTTTTCAAAATAATGAATTTGTTTCCTAGTATCCTTTACAGAATCATCATTAACTCATATTTGTTGTGTTTCTGTTGCGGTACTTCATTATATTGCCATTATTATCCTTATATAACTTCATAATTTTAAATAAACCTCAAATTAAATTGCTTTGCCTTAGGAAACCTTAGATGTATAAAAATTGCATGGACCTATTTGGTGGTAAAACAGTGCAAATGCATGCATTCAACCATTGCTCTAGGTATTATTTTGAAAACTGAATACTTATTAAAGCTATTATTTTAAACATATGACATTCTTCTGGCCACTTCTTTGTCAATTGTTAGAGATAATTAAGTTTTAGCATTAGAATACTGAAATATCTTTATTAGAACTATAGGTATGTTTTAAGTTTTGAATTAAACTGAGGCAATAGATTAAGGTAGAAGGCAAACCTTTATCAGAATCAAATTAATTTATCACAATAATTGAATTTAAAAATTAGCCCTCCTGTCTGTATATATAAGAAGCAACCTCCTTCCTGTGCTTAGTGTTTCTCAACAGGAACACCTTAGACATTTTGGGCTCGATTGTGCTTTGCCTTAGAAAATATTGAATATCCTTGGACTCTCCTGAGTAAATGCCAGTAGGGCTTCTCCCTATGTTGTGGCCACCAAGAACCACCTTCTCCCGCCATTTCCAAATATCCTGGCAGAGAAAGGATTATCACTTGCACTTGAAAATTGTTGGTCTAGATTCCACACTGCAATGATAGCAAATCATAAGGCTGTAATAAACTAATTTTGTATAGCATTGTTTTGAGTAATAGTCATATTTCTTATGTAAAATCTATTATTACCAAATTTTTGTGATTTTTTTTTTTTTTTGCTGCATATGAAATTGTCTACTGTGCAAAAAATATTTTCTTCCTCCAGCATTTTACTTTTTATAATACCTCTTTCAGCTCTGAAATCTCATAGTAAATTTGAACTTTGTGCATGAGCTTAATGTGTATATATGCACGCACTCTTGTAAATATGTGACTTTGTGTATCCCTTTGGTCTTTTCATTATTAATGAATTTTGTTTACAGGGAAACCTGTGTTCTTAACAGGATTTTTCTCTTAGCTCATTGCTTCAAACTACACTTTTTCTTTTCTCTTACTTTTAATCTTTTCTCAATTATCCTCTAAGAGTTTTTTTTAAATCCATTTAATTCTGTCATCTTTTCCTGTCTTATTATCTACTATCCAGCTTCCCATTTATTTTTATTTTATTGAGCCATATATATAGATATATATTCTCCACTTTTCTGTCTTGTTTTCTTTCATCTTTTTATAATCTGGCTTTTCCTCTTCCAATTTATTTCAGAAAAATCATTTGATAATCTTAGCTGTGGCAGTATTTTTTTCATATGACTTGTTCTTAATTCTTTTTTGTTTTATGTGCCCACCTTCTCTTTAGTTTCAATTTTTCTGATGTATCTGAAATATCTCTTTCTTCTAATTACTCTTCTTTAGTATTTACTTTTATGTGTGATATCTGTTCTCTTTTCACTCTTACATCTTTTATCCCTTCTCATCTCCCCTAGGCACTCATGCCACATTGTATTTCAGCTGCTTTTTGATTATGGAATGCCTTCAGAATCTCAATGGTTGTCCATCAGAATTTTCTGCATCTGTCTCCTAACTTACCTTTATTTTTATTTTAGCTTTATTTTATTTTCCATTATGTATAGAAGCCCTATACTCTAGCAAAAGTGGTGTTTCCCACCACCTGGGTAAAACTTGAGTTTTCTAGGTCCTGCATCTTTGTTTACCTTCTTTCATTGCCTAGGATGGCTTTCATCCTCCAAATGGTAGCGATCCTTTAAGGCCCATTTTAAACCCTACATCTTCGTGAATCCTTTCCTGCACATCTCTCTTTTGAGAGACTTACGTGTTACTTAATTCACTGGTACTTACTGCCTCTTGTCATGTGCCCTTTCTTCCCAACTGAAGTGGGCACTAGGGCTGGGTACAGATCTTATGTTTCTTTATATTTTCAGTTCTTAATATACTGCTCTTGTGCTAAATATGAGAATAATTTTAATTAACTTAGGTAAAAGTAGTTCTGAAACTAGCCAGATTCTCAAAGTGTGGAGCACCACAGTAACCTTGCTTTGAGCATACACCTTGATTTGCATCTGTTGTCTTGGTGTAAAAATTAATAGCATTTCCTTTCACTTTCAGAAATACCCCTGTTTGTGTGGTAAATTATAGTGTTGCCCTTACCCTGTCACTATAAATGGGAGGTATTCTGGTTGGACTTTGTGATTCAAGAGTCTTATAATCAACAGTTACCCAAAGTAGAGATTCTGATTTAGTGGGCCAGAAGTAGCCTGAGAAGATGTATTTTTAGGAAGCTTGCCTAAGGATTCAAATAGTAGTGGCTCTCTAACCATTCTTTGAGAAATAGTCTTAGTTGGGATAGGGAGAGTGGGGAAGGGGCAGGGGAAGATAAGTACCATTATCCTCTATGAAGCTAGAGAGAAGCAGTTAAGATCATGTTTCATACTTGATTGTCATGGCTAGCCATTTCTTCACCTGAGGACCCCTATACTTTGCCTGTGTCATAATGCAAAAAATTGTTGGTAATAGTGTGTGGGGAAGGAGTCTGTACTAGAACATTAGAGCTACGTGTATACATGTGTAGTTTTGTAGACTTCATGAGAGGCCGGGTGCAGTGGCTCACACCTGTAATCCCAGCACTTTGGAAGGCTAAAGCAGGAGGATCCCTTAAGGCCAGGAGTTGGAGACCAGTCTGGGCAACATAATGAGACCTCATCTCTATAATAAGAACACTTAGCCAGGCGTGGTGGCGTGTGCCTGTAGTCCTAGCTACTTAGTAGGCTGAGGCAGGGGAATCAGTTGAGCACAAGAGTTCAGGCTTGCAGTGAGCTATGATTTCACCACCACTGTGCTCCAGCCTGCGGGACAGAGTGAGATCCTCTTTTTTTAAAAAAAAAAAAGAGAGAGACTTTATGACAGCATGAAATTTTAGTGCAAACAGCTGAAAATAGAGTAAATCAGAACTTAATAAGATACAACGTTAGGAGAAGATGGAGTGAGTGTAAAGCAACAGTGATATCCCTAAATCTCACGAGTATGTGTTTTCATTCAAAAAGGAGTAAAAAAAAAAATCTTTAACAGCAGTCCTTTCAAATAACAGAGGATGACTCATTTGAAGACATGAATTATCTATCATTTGATTATTTGTAAAACAATTTTTTCAATTTATACTTTATATTTTCATTAAGTACTTTTTTCTGTAGAATTGCAGAAAAGATGTTCTAAATGTCTAATTGGTAGATATTTCCTATGTTATCTTCTGTTCTAGAGCATAAGAAAAGATAGAAAACTACCTTAACCATGTTTTGAGGCAAATATGAACCAAATCCATAAGCATAAAACCAGTGCAACTGACAATTATCTAATCTCAGAGAACAAGAATACTAAAATTATTTAAAAAGTACAATCAATTATAGGAGTTGTACCCCTCCACAAAGGAAGGTTGTTTGAAGACTGCAAAGAATGGCAGTTGCTAGTACTCTGACATAACCACAACAATAGGCTAAAGAAGAAAAATTGAACATTTCAAGAAATACCACAATATAGAAAAAAGCATTTGGCATATTTTATTCATTCATCAGTTGTGAACATTTGGATTGCTTCTACCTTTTTGCTACTGTGAATAGTGCTGCTATGAACATTTGTGTAAAAGCATTTGTTTGAATACCTGTTTTCAGCTCTTTGGTGTATATTCCTAGGAATGGAATTGCTGTCATATAGTCATTTCTCTTGTCTTACTTTGTGAGGAACTCCGGAACCACTTTTTACAAAAGCTGCACCATTTTACTTACCCAATAGTGAGTGTACCAGGGTTTCGATTTCTCCACATCCTTGCCATATTTATTTTCTGTTTTTTTTTTTTTTTTCATAGCCATCCTGGTGGGTGTGAAGTGGCATCTTATTGTGGTTTTGATTTGCATTGCCCGAATGACTAATGATGTTGAGCTGATATCATTAGGCATATTTTAACTGACTCACAATTTAAATTAGAAATAAAAGAGAATTCTTTCTTAAAATAACAAAATATGCTTCCCTTTAATAAAAAACCAATATTCTATTTATTGAAAATATTTTTGTGAACAGTTCTCTTAAATTTTGGGGAGAAAAAGCCAGGATGCCCCATTTTAGTTATGTGGTGACTGTGAATATAACACAAAGTTTGAAAAAGAAAAGTAATAAATATTGGGAAGGCAGAGACAGATTGAAAACCCCACCCCCTCAAAAAAAGAAAAACTGTCCTTATTGTACATCCAGAAAATCCACATGACGCAGATAAAAGGCTTTGGAGTTAGGCAAATAGGAGAACAAGTCCCCGCTTCACAATTGAGTAACTGTGAAAGCTTGAGCAAGTTGTTTATCTCCTCTCACTCTCATAAATGTGGTTGATAATCCTATTTCATGTATTCTTGAGTGTATCAGATATTACATACCTGGTGTATGTTATACGTAAATAGCATTTGTTATATGGAAAAATAAGCAGGCATATTTATGAAAGGGGTATTAGAACCAATTGTAATGCAAAGATATATTTTAAAAAATGGTTCTGGCCCACAAATAGCAATGATCATTGGGACAGAATAAAAAATATTATGCAGTATGATAATTGTTTTGTTTCTCTGGTAATATTAAGACATTTGTGTTTGGCAGCTGCCTTTTGCATTTTGTTCTCAGCATTTAACCCAGTTTCTAGCACATAGTAGATAGATATATATTGTTTTAAAATTTTATTCACTAGATGTTCACATCGAGACTCAGCATATTAAACAACACTCTTCAAAAATATCTGTTTCAAGTAGCTCTCCAAAACATGGGGTTAAGATGATTTATTAATTAAAATTGGGATAAATGAATAATGATTTAAAAAATTATTAATCACAAGTTTTACAATATAAGCTCCAAATGGATTAAAATCTTATATATTATAAAAAGTCAACCTATCGGAAAACTTTGGAAAATGGGTCTGTGTATTATTGGTTGGATCTAGAACATTCACATTCAGTTCCAGGGGGCACCATTCAAACTGTACTCTGTATTCGGCACAGCACAGAGAAGTACAGTTTGAAAGACATCCTCTGAAGTTGTGCTGTGTGGTGGCCATGATTAGACTTAAGAGAATAAGTTTTTGAATTCATAAGCAAAATCACAAAGGAAATGATTTAAATTCTAGTATGTAAAGTAAGAACCCTGTGCTTTGAAAAGGAACAAAACATTAAACACACAGGAAAAATATCTGCATTATCATTACAAAGAATATATATTACCCATAAAGAGTTAACTCATATCAGTAACAAAAATATCAAGATTCACTATTATTGGATGAAGAATATGAATTCATGCAAGCTATAAAAGAGGTAAAAATTACAAACAGCTTTGGAGAGATTACATTCCTTGGACTGTTTCAAAACCTATTGAAAGCTGTGAACCAACTTTTCAGAAAAATACTTAAGATTTTTGGTTTTAGAAACCACAGAGTTCCTTTCAGTTTTATAAGCATGAATTATTACATTTAATGTAAATTAGCTTGAGGAAATGAAACAAGGTAAAATATGTCACTTATTCAGGAAAGATAGGTGGGAAAAATACCAGCATAGCCTCCAGAAGGTTGAGAGCTTGCATTTTAAAAGTAGGATTTTAAGAAGTTCTCAAATGGCTGGGGAAAAGAAACATACAATTATGTTTTGCCTTGGGTCCTGGAAGTCCTTTCCACCCCCTCACTGTGAATGTACAGGGTTCACATAAAATCACTGAATCTTCAGTTGGGAGAACAAGAACCAAAGAGACAATTTGGAGAAGGAGTGGCTTGATAGAGAGTAGATTTGCTCAAACACTAGGGAAGGAGTAGGCAGAAAAGTACAGAAAAAAATAGGGGAGATTAGAAGCCTGAAGTGGCCTAATGAAGCCTCTTAAAACTGGAGGTAAAGATCCTAACATGTTAGAGTGTTGAAAGAGGAGTTGGGATTTAGAAGGTAACTTGAGTTGTGGTGGTTAAAGAGACTTGGGGAACTAACAAATGGATGTTTGCAGGGAAGAGGAGAGGAACCATCTGGATGCAATTCTCCTTTTTGTTAATATACTGTTTTCAAATAATGGATGAGGGGATTCTAAAATTTTATTATTTTTTAATACTCCAATAAGAGAAGGCTATCCTCACTATTAAATATTTGGAGACTAAAAAAATATGTTTGGCTATATTTTTGTATTTTAAGATGGAAGTTTACAGAGAAGTTGCACTTTTCCAGCTGTTGCATATGGAGATTCAGGGGCTTGAATAGCACAAGCAGTAGACAGTATAGTATCATAGGAACCTAGTTTGCATTAGCTAGAAATATATAAGGCCTTCCACACCTAGCATTTACTGGCAAATAAAATTCTAGACATTAGGTTGACTTTATGGTTGGTTTACCTATCATCTGTTGGAATGGATTTGTTTTAGTGGATTTCTGTTTAAATCTATTAAGTATCACTTGTTGGCTATGTGATAAAAGCACTAGTACATGATTGACAATATAATGTCTTTTCAAGCTTAATACATATTATTTGTTAATATGTTTGTTTTATATTGCTTACTGCTATTAGTAAGGCATCTGAAGAGTTGTATGAAAATGTATGGAAAGATGACATGAAATACAGAATGTTTAAACTGTCAGATACCTATCAGTTCACAAAACCTTTTTTTTTTTTTTTTTTAAAGACAAACTTAGAAATGATTACAAATGAAGAAAAATCTCTAAATTCAGAGATTTGGATGCCATGATTTCAAATAGTGCTTTCCAATAAAAATATGATGCAAGCCACATATGTAATTTTCAGTTTTCTAGTAGCCATGTTAAAAATTAAAATAAGTGAAATTAATTTCAATATTTTTAACTCAGGTATCCAAAATCACTAATTTTAACATGTAAGTAATATAAAAATTATTAATTAAATATTTTACTTTTTTGGTACTGTATCTTTGAAATCTGCTGTATATTTACACTTAAAACAGAGTTCAGACTAGCCACTTGTTAAAGGCTTAAAATAGCCACAGGTAGCTATTCATCTATTTTCAAGCTTCACAATGGCTATTGTATTGGGCAACATAGATTTACAATGTTTGCCCTGTGTTCTTCCACCTATCATGGATTATCTTTTCTTCCCTCTTTTTATAGTGCATAGATTTCAAGAACTAGGAAGATTAACAGCCGTTTCTTGGCTAGAGGTAATTAGATGTGAAAGATCTGAAAGAAAACTCAACACCCATTGCAAAAATACAGGTTGTGCTTTCCAAAGGATTTTGTTCTAAAACCCGTTTCTCTGCCCACAAGTCTTTGTTATTGGTATCTTATGTAGTATATGCACCCTTTTTGTTTTAAGAGAGTCTCCGTGTTCCTTTTGGGAATGGAGAATATATCCCAAACATCACTTTTATGACAAGAAGTATATTTATTTGGCTTAATTAGTATTCCTAGATGGAGAAGTTTATATAGTAAGGAGCTTATATTAGACTTAAATATATTTTCATTGTTGTTCTAAGCTGAAACGTCATTTGTTACGAGTTTAATTTTTTATATTAACATCTTTTAAACAAACATGAACTTATGTATTTGTGACTGTTTTATCATGTTACAGATAATCTTGCCATTAGCAATTCTCATGTTTCATACTACCTCTGATGAGCAAATGTAATACTCTCCAGACATGTTTAGAAGTACTTTGTAAATAACTTTAAGTCAAATTATTTGTGTCTTACTTTCTAAGAACTTACTTCCAGGAGGGATGATACTGTATTAAGATGTAAAATTGATATTCTAATTATAATGGACTTTATTGGGTATTAACTTTAAATATGATGTGGTTAGTTTCTGGATTTTTGGATTATGATTTTATTCACTATAATGTCATAAGTCAGTTTGCTGTTTTCAAACACTAAATTTGAGTATTATAAAACTTCATAAAACGAAATTTATTTATTTGCACATAGTACCCAATAGAACCAGACTGTATTTTCCAAGTCTTCTAGTCATGGACATTTTTATTGCTATCTACTTTTTTCTTACATGATGAATTATGACAAGCATCACTTAGTTTCAGCTATGCATGCCCATTTGAATATAATTTCAAGTGCATTACTTGTTGAGTGTGCTATATACTATTCTGGGTAATTTGCATGTATCATCATATTTCTCCATTCTCCCAAGAAGGTATTATTATCCTCTTTTTAGAAATGAGAAGAATAAGTCCTTCAGAAATTATATAACAAAAGTCATGCTAATAAATGATGGAAGCAAGATTCAGACTCAGATCTGACTCCAAAGATCATGCTCCTCCTCGTACTGCCTGAGATGTTCTGATGGCATCAGGTATAAAAGTGTATGCATGGGAATGTGTATGTGAGGTTGAGGTGGAGAGTTAAGGAAAATCTAATACAATGAAATTAATGAGTTTAGCACAATACTTTGCTTTTCCCTTCATTTTCCTTTGTATCATACAGAGTTTGAAATTGACTTAGGAAAACTTTCAAGAACTCATAATTTTTAAAGTTAGAATTGTAACCAGTGTGTATAATAGTTTTAGTTGTAAAACTTGGTAATATAATGTTAATATTTTAAATCTCTCATTTGTACACACAAAAAATTAACTACATATTTAGCTGTAGCTTAAGAAACAATACAATTGTGTTAAATAACTTTTGACTTGGGGCTTAATATGTTTAATATCAGGAATACTTGTCAGTTTGTGCACGTGTTTGCATGTGCTTAGGGCTTGTTTCTTTTTAAAGAGGCTAAGGCATCATAGTCTGCTATATTGTGAAAAAAGTAGTATATATATTATATAGTATACAACAGCCAAGACCATTGTTGCTTCATGGCCTTTTGCCAAATGTAGTTTTGAAGGCTAGTGTTTGTTGGTATGTTAAATCTTAAGGCAAACTGTCTTTCAAAGAAAACATTTTGAAAGGATTTTAAGTAAAATCAAGACTTTATATTTGCATATAGTTGCATACTGGCTGCTTATAAGACAAACTCAGCACTGTGTGTCTGTGTGCATTATTTTTAAAAATTAACTTTAAATGTCTGTATCAGAACTCATTTGGTTACAGTGGCAGAATTCTCAAACCAACTTGGCTTAATCAAAATGTGAATTTGTTAGCTTG
This sequence comes from Varecia variegata, assembly GCA_028533085.1. Taxonomy (NCBI): domain Eukaryota; kingdom Metazoa; phylum Chordata; class Mammalia; order Primates; family Lemuridae; genus Varecia; species Varecia variegata. The sequence goes on along the minus strand of CM052439.1, from coordinate 41,925,952 downwards.
CATAACTGAAAAGTTCAGGGTAGATTTACCCTTTGGCATGCTATCAGCATCTGACTTACCTTTCCATCTGCTAGCTCTCCTTCCTTTTAGTTGACCCAATTACTAGAAAGACTTTCTCCTTGCAGTCACAAGATGACTGAGAGTACCACCCAGCTACTTTCTTCAGATTGAGATGCAGTGTGAAACAGTGTGAGTCCTGACCACAGTTTTTCCATCATAAGTCTAATTGCATTTCATTTACTCTAGTTGGGTTAGTCATTAAACCAGTCACAGTGGAGTGAAGGTTATGGAGGTAAAAGGTTATGTACATATGGTTCCTGCCTAGGCCACTGCTCTATCCTTGAGATAGGGGTAGTATTAACTCCACTGGAAGCATATAGGCTCTGAGAAGTGGTGCAAATGTGAAATGGGTTGCTATAGTTAAGTTAATGAAGCTGAGTAGCAAAATCAGTGTATCTCCTTTGAAGTGGCAGACATCCTCTATTTTACCATGGTCCTCCTCTCTCCCTATTATACTGGCTCACTTAACTAATATACATTACCTGTATGGTACTTTAGAGATATTTGGGTTTGATTCCCCTGGTTTATAGCTTCCTATTATCAGATGTATTGAAGAATTTGTTATGGTTATGTATATATTTTTCTCTATTTAACACAGCAGTCCCCAACCTTTTTGGTACCAGCAACTGGTTTCATGGAAGACGATTACTTAGGGGGGCTCTGTGGCCTGGTCCATAATAGGCCATGGACTGGACCAGTACTGGTTGATGGCCCAGGGGTTGGCGATCACAGATTTAACAGATCTACTTTTATAGTTTTAATCTTTTGGATTTCTGTGTCTTAAGCATTACATGAATATAGAATTACATTTGTGTGAGTTGTGAAGTGGCAAGATGTTTATAAAGGGTTAGATTAATTAGTTTTTTCAAATGACTTTACCAAAACAGTGTACTTATTGGTTAAACCTCAGCTGGAAGTCTTCAACTGCTACTGGCAATTTCTTAGAAGTGCCTGTAGCCACGATTTTGGCTCCCACATATAGTTAAAGCTAAGCCAAGAGCTACTGGTCTAAGAATCAGTGGATGTGCTGCGGGCTAGGAGATTGGCATAGCTGAAATGGAGGAGGTCCAGGTGTAGTCCTTCTACAGGAGCAGCATTGGGAGGCATTTCCAGAGTCTCTTACTCTAATAGCAAGACAGAATTAGAGGGAGTGAGGAAGCAAAAGTCTGTGGATTTGGGATTTGTGTGAGCAGGATAAAATTAACAAAAAGTGAGAGCTAAAATTGAGCATAACTAGTGTGGAACAAATTCCTCCATCAAGACTCTTTTGCCACTGACATTAGATTGAAAAACATAGAGTTAGCTCACATAGGCATGGCTTCACTTGTTGTGAAGGTGTACATTTATTCTATCCATATTGTTTATGATTTCAGATTTTGTTGCCTTCTACCCTTTGCCTTTCCAGATTCTATGCAGACTAATTGAATTTTAGATAAATAGTGAATAATTTATATGTGTGTCCCAGATATACATGGGGCATACTTATATGAATGTTAAATATTAGAGGTGCATACTAAATATTTCTTATTTAACTGAAATTGAAATTTAACTGGGTGTTCTGTTTTTCTTTAATTAAACTTTTTTATTTCAAGATAATTAGAAATTCATATACAGTTTAAGAGATAATTCAGAGATTTGCCTGTGTTTTTATTTGCTAAATTTGGCAGCTCTTTCTGGATCTTTTTACCGTAAGACAACCTAACCCCAAAACATTTGTGTTTTGCAAATAATAAATATTAGTTAGAAACCTTTTGGGGTCCTCTAATACTTCAGAGAATAATGATTTTTGAAAGAGTAATCTTTAAGGTAAGATACTACTGAAATTATTTCAATGTTTTCAAAATTTCAGAATAAAATTACTTTAAAAGCCATGCAGAATTTGTAATATCTAATAATCTTTCTAGCAAGATACTGCGTTGGAAATGTTAGGAAACAGTGATCAAATTTAGCTTGAGGCATCTCTGAGCAGGTAATATTTTGAGCCAGGTAGTCTCCAGTCTCTTTTATCCCCCAGCACTTCAAAGTTTTTCCAACTCCTTGACCCAGATTTGTCAAGAGGGTTATAATCCTGATCTTTTCCAGTAGGCTGTGGTGATTTTATTAGTGATTTTATAACTGTGGAATTTGGATAAGTCAGGTCGTAATGCCCACCACCCCTTTGAATTAGATGAGAAAAAGAAATGAAGTGATCCCTTCAGATTTTCAGAGTTTTTGAGCCTGATTGGCTCCAATTGCTTGCATCATCATCCTTTTCCCTCATCCGCCAGTAGGTGGTATGGCACGGGAGAGACACATGGCCAGTTTATTTCCCACACAACTACTTAGTTAACCCTAGCTGTTGCTTTCCATTGATAATCAGACTTCCTCGTTAGTGCTTTTATTGTTTTATAAAGGGAAGAGACTGGACTGGGGGAAAGGAGAGGAAGTGGATCTAAGTAAAACTGTGAACTAAGTAAAATTGGTTATCCCTGTTTCTTTCTTTATGCTTGGAAATACCTGGGCAAATATCTATAGAACATTGTTCTCTAATGAGTTGCAAATTTGAGCTGGAATTAATCAGTCCATTTGACCTTCCAATGGATGAACTTTGGTCTCCAGTTTTACCACCCCTGGAGGAGCACTGCATTGACATATTCTTTCTGCCACCACCCTCTACGAGGCAAGACGTGAATGGAGACCAGTAGAGCAGAAGGTTCTGCTGCAGGGTTCTATACACCAGTGCTGACCAAGAGAACGTCCTACAATAGTAAAAGTGTTTGCTGTCTGCCACATGTGGGAATTCAGCACTTCATATACGGCTAGTGTGAATGAGGAACTGAATTTAGAATTCAATTTAAAGTATTTTAAATTTAAGTAGCCACATATGGCTAGTGGGTAACATAGCAAATAGAGTCTTGAACCTTTATCAAGGTTTCTAGAGGAAGGGGAAATTCCATTTTTCCTTGTTCCCCACACATCCACTGAAACTAAAACCAACAGATAGAATATTTTGTATTCTGAATCATCTGTTCATTCAATCTGGCTTTTTAAAGTAGGACTTGAGAAGTACTAAGATTTAATCTGTTTAAACTTTGGCCTTGCTGATAAAATAAGCAGTTGCAACATTAGGGGATCTCTGCAATATAGACAAATATGATTAGTATGCCAGTCAGGTGGTTATTTTGCATATAGTGTTTTGTTTCTTTTACATAAGGTTTGGCTGGAAGCTTTGCAAATAATTCTGCTAATATTTACTGAGTGACTAGTATGTTCCAGGCAGTATTCTAAGTCTCAAACTAGACTTACAAGTGTTATCCTTACGTTGAGATAAGAAAAATTGAGGTACAGAGAGATGAAGTACTTTCCTAGGATCACACAGTTGGTAAAAGGTGGAACCAAGATTTGAAATCAGACAGTCTGGCTCCAGAGGTCATGCTCTTAACTTTTAGACTGCACTAGTCTCTTAAGTTGTTTTTAAAGTGGTCATAGACATTTCGTTTGTATGTGTAGAAGCTGACTACGAGGGGAAATGCATTCCTAGTTCTAGCAGAAGTCCAGCTGGATTATATACTGCAGCCCTGATAGTGTAAGGGACGGATTCCAGTTGCAAACCACTGAGGGCAGTGCTGGAGGCAGCTCCAGGTTCCAGCAGAGGGAAGGATCGGAGTCTCTAGTGGTGAGGAGGATGGAGGGAGGAATTCTTAGTGGCTTCGGGTTGGGAAAAGGGAATGTCATTTGGCATGTTTAAAGCACATCAAAGAGCAATGAGTATGCTTAAGTCAGTTCTGCTTCCTACAAGCAAATGTTAAACAGTTACTGAGTTGTGATGGTTTAATTTCTTGAGAGCTAACTTGAAATAATTTCATATGTCATGACCATGTTTCTCCCTTGCAGTCTTTGACAGAGTCATTCAGTCTTGCAGTCCGTACTTTTTCCACATCATACGGGGCTATAATTTGTTTTATTTTTCATGGGAATATACAATTAGTTGAATGAAACATTGTTGGATCTTGATGCATTAAATATTATAACAATGCTAAGGATGGTTATTCTAAAACAAATAAACAGATACTATTTATATAAAGTAGTTAAAAGGTGAAGGAAGTAGTGATTTCTTTTAGTCAGCTCTTCTACCTTTTATCATTCGTTGTCTTTGGAATGTCTGGTCTAGTCCTTGGTTTTCTTCCCTAGTAATTGTTAATGTAATATTAGTGTGATGTTTTTGCTAGGCATGTAATATTTTTGACGTTAAGAGATTGGGCACATTACAAAACAAGTAACTGAAAAGTAAATGACCCTTTTCACTATTTATCTATATAGCAAACTTTGAATTATTAAATTATCTTAATGCTTTTGTTTATTTTAGTGTATATAGCTGTTTGAAGTCAATAAAAATGGTTTTCCTCTTTTTAGTATTTATTTTTCTAACTTCTACTAAAGTGTTCATTGTGAAAATTTCTTCTAACAGCTGTGCTGTAAAGTACACGCTAAGACTAATTCCTTTAGGAGATGTAAAAGGTACTGTTTTAAGGATTTGTTGATATCTAGAATTGCAAGGTGATATTAATAAAGCATATTGGCACTTAGCTACTTTATAAATGCTTATTTATCACTAATATATAACCTGGTTTTCTTTCTAAGCTAACTTTTCCAGTTTTTTAATACATTTTTTACCCTTCATTGATTCTCTGCAAATGTATTTGTATTTGATATTGTAAATATCAATTTTTTTCTGTTTTATTTTAGCAAGATATGTGGTTGCAAGTATAATCAGATTCTAGTCACATCCAGTTTTTACCCATTCTGGATTATAGTAATGTTTTACCAACTAGAAACAGAGTAAAATGAAAGTCTGCCACATGCTATTTTTCCTACTATACTGGTGTAATAATTGGAAAATACATATTTGTATTAGGCTATATTTTTTATTGTTATTCTCTATAGTTCTTACTTTCATTCAGAGAAATCAGTAGAAAGCTTAATTTCAGGTGTGCCAGAGCTGGTTACAGGATTAGTAACATGTTACTATAATTATATCTTGTTTGTCGTATCTTATGTTGAGGGATTATTTTTTGAGGTGGTCACTTTCAGGTTTTCTTTTGAAAATAAGAGTAGTGGTTGATATTTTTAGCTGTAGAAGTCAAAGGGATATTTGCGTATTTCCAGGTTTTGCCTATCTGCCCTAATCCCTTTGTGTGCTCTTCAGTAAGGGAAATAACTGATCTATAGGAACTATATGAAGGTTTTTATACTTAAGATTGAAAATTCTTCTTGCTGTGATGTAAACATTCTAGTTAGGATTGTTACTGTTTTAGTTAGATTTTGGTAATTGTTTTGTAGCTGCCAAAAATGGATTCAAAAGTTACATATGAACTGGATTTCACAGTTAGATATAAAAGGAAATCAGTAGAATTTTTCTAAATATCCTCAGTACTTTTCCTTTTTCTATATTTGTATAAACAGTGCTTTCTAGTGGGACCTTAGAATAACTAAAACAGCCTGTGACTGATAAAAGCCAATTTAGGAAAAAAAATCTTTTTTGCTGAGAAGAGGTATGATATTATAGAGTATTGAATATATTTACCTCCTGCTGGTGGTTTTTGTTATATCCTCTTCGTTTTTGCATTTTACACTTGCATAGATATCTTCATTGACAACATTCAAATCTGCCTTGGACTTTTATGTGTGCTTTGAGTACCTCTTTGCAACAATGAACCCACTGAAAATATAAGTGAGTGCCTTGAGTTAAAACTTCCTACCAAAGACTTGTAAACTTCAACTTCACATCATACAACAGGCAGGGCCTTTACAGACTTACCTAATATAAACCCCTCACTTAGTAAGATTAAGGAGAAATTTTATAACTTGGGCACAAGGTCATTGCCTTATATTTTTAATTTTCTTTTATTTATTTATTTTTTTAATTAGAGCCAGCACAAAAATTCAGATCTCTAGGCTTCAGTTTTCTCTCATTCCATTTTGTGTTGCTGTAACAGAGTAACCTGAGACTGGGTAATTTATAAACGAATAGAATTTATTGGCTCAAGTTCTAGAGGCTGGGAAATTGAATATCCAGGTGCCAGATATGGTGAGGACCTTCTTGTGTAGATGCTGTTCATTCCATGGTGTAAGGCAAGAGAGAGACATGCAGTGCAGACCAAGAGAGGGAGAGGGAGGAGAAATGAGGGAGGGAGTAAGGGGAAAGAAAAGGAGGGCAGAGGAGAGGTAGAAATAGTGCCCCAAAAGAGCAAAAGGGGCTAAATTCATCCTTTTATAACCCACTCCTGAGACAATGTTGTTATCCATTCATGAGAGCAGAGCCCTCTCAGCCTAATTACCTCTCAGAGGTTCCACCTCTTAATACTGTTAAAATGGCAATCAAATCTCAACATGACTTTTGAGTGGGGACAAACTTTCAAACCTTAGCAAGTCCAGTGCTCTTTCTAGGGTACCTCAATCAAAAATAAGCAAAATTTTCTTTTAGAAAAATAATCTAGTGGCTGCAAAGGAACCGTGGTATTATAAGTGTCATTTATTTATAATATTAGTTGCTAGGTAATGTCTTTCAATTCTTCAACTTTTATCTTAACACCAGCCTTGTATGAGCTATTACAATTTAATTGCTGAGATCTTCTGGCAAGTAGTATTATAAAAATTGGATCATACCATTATTTATTGTTATTATTTTGGCTTTTAAAATGAATGAACCATGTGTCCTCTTTTTAACTGCTTTTAGGAAGAGCAAATGATAAGGATTGACTGTAACATTTTTTCCAATTATTTAATTTCACTGTATGAACAGTGATTTTTATTTACTTGTTTTTAAATTGCCGGAGTGAGGTTTATTAGGCAAAATGGACTCTATAGAATGCATCATATTTCCCTGTCACTTCAGTATTCTCAGAATTAAACTATCATTTTATGTGGAAGATGTTATCTTTTGAGAGAAAGCAATATGATGGGCCACTAACTCCAGATTTTTGTCTCTTGGAAAGAGTGCCTGTTCCTTTTCTTGCAGCAATACTTACTAGATTAGCAACATTGATTTGATTAAACAAATCTCTTACATATATTAGTATATACTGTAAATTTTCATATATAATGTGAGTTATGTTTCATTTTGTCTTATTCAGTTGATAGTCAAGGTATTTGTCAGTTACAGTTGTCATTTGAATTGGTTATGTCTTATTATTTATATTATTTCCTAGATAGTTTGCTATATATTTTAGGTACTTTAGTACTTCTTTAAATAAAAAACAAACATGGCCAAGTGATACATATGGGTGAGCGCGTGGGTGTACACATAACACACTCACATGTACATGTGCTCTCTCATGGATTCAGATTTGTATGTGTAATTGATTTTAAGTAATTTATCTGACAGCCACACATTGTTAGATAAGCACACAAGAGATTTAACATGTAATGGCCATAAAATAGTCTCTTTGTTATGCTTGAAGCCAGTGTGGAAGGTCTGACTAGTAAAATGAGTGCAGTATATTCTACATATATAAATAGCTTGAAATACACACACACACACACACACACACACACACACATCCCCATGCCTATTTGTGGTTTCATATATATGTGTAGATATTTATTTATAATTAAAATTTAGGGTTTGATAAGGTATTAACTCATTTGATAGCATCACACATTAAAGTTTTATTATCTAACACTCTTAGAGGCATGAATTTAGAGAGATTGACAAGTATTGATATTTTTCATATAGAATATTTATGGAGTCCTTACTATGTGTTAGACATTATGCGGTGTCTAGAATATAACAATGAATAAGTCAAGCTTTGTCTATGCCCATGTACTTCTTCCTAAAAGGGAATCAGGAAGACATCATGTACATTAATTTTTTTTTTTTTTTTTTTTTTTTTTTGAGAGGAAGTTTTGCTATATTGCCCAGGCTGGCCTTGAACTCCTGGGCTGAAGTGATCCTCCTGCCCCAGCCTCCCAAGTAGCTGGGACTACAGGCATGTGCCCCTGCACCCAGCTACGTTAATTTCTTTAAATTACAAATATGTTAAGTACAACAAAGGAAAAATACTAGGTGGTATGATAGTGTACCATAGGAGTTGTGTTATCTATTGCTATTTAACAAATTACTCCACAGTTTAGTAGCTTAAAATAACAAACCTTATCATCATACTTTCTATGAGTCAGGGATTTGGGAGAAGAGTAGCTGGGTGGTTCTGGTTCAGGGTCTTCCATGAAGTTACAGTCACGGTATCAGCAGGCCTTAGTTACCTGGAGACTTGATGAGATTGGAAGATCTTATTCAAGATGGCTCACTCACGTAGCTGTTGGCTGGAGGTTTCAGTTCCTCACTGTTGTTATCAGGAGGCCTTAGTTTCTTGAAACATGGGCCTCCCCACAGTCTGCTTAAATGTCCTCATAACATGGTAGCTAACTTCCTCTAGAATAAGTGATCTGAGGGAGGGAAGGGTGACATCTCCATGTGGCCTGGCTTTCCTTAAACCTGATGGCTAGATTTCAAGGGAGAGTATTCTGAGAGAGAGAGAGAGAGAGAACGAACAAGAGAGAGAGAGAGAGAACGAACAAGAGAGAGAGAGAGGGCTCACACACAGGAGCCAGAAGAGGGAGTAAGGGAGCACACCTGTATGAGTGCATCAGATGAAAACCTCATTGTCTTTTCTGACTTTGGCTTGGAAGTCATACAGCATCACTTCTGCTACATTCTGTTGATCAAGGATGTCACAAAATCCCACCCAAATTCAAAGGGAGGAGAAATAGACCATTCTTCTTAATGGAGAAATGGCAAGTTTCCGGAAGATCATTTGGGTCAGTAGTACTGATGTGTTCATTTTTGAAAAATACATTTTGCTACAGAAGGGAGAGCAAGAAGGGATCCTGGGAGATCAGTGAACATATCTCTAGTAGTCTAGGAAGGAGATGATGGTGGTGGAAGGGGGTATACAAAGAAGTGGGTAAATGCAAGAGATATGCCAGGGGATGGACAGCATCTATTGAATGAAAAGATGTGGATGGTGAAGGAAATGAAGATGTTAGGGATGACTCCCAGGTTTCTGACATGAGCAGTTAAGTGGATGTGGTACCATACTCTGGGATAGGAAATCCTAGAGGATGTGGGGATAGAGGTTTTTGGTTTTGTTTTCAGTGATGTTATGGTTGTGGTGAGTGGGGGAAGATTCTAAATTCATTTCTGAACAAAGTGAGTTTGAGTTGCTTGAGGGACATTCAGTGGAAATGGAATGTTGATGGTCTAACTCAGAGGAGCAGTCTGGGTTAGAAACAATTATTTGAAAATTTTAGGTGTGTATGGCAGTAAGACTGAAAAAGGTTTACCCATGTGAATGGACACTGAGAAGATAAAAAGAGGGGTAAAAAAACTTTGAGGAATATCAACATTTAATGATTGGTTAGAGAAGGCTACGTTATCACACAAGGGTAAGAAGGACTGGCCTGAGAGGTTAGAAGAAAGCAAGAAGGTTATATGTTATGGAAAGTTTAGGTAGAAAGTGTTTCATGGGTGAGTTAAAGTCAAGTAAGTTGAGGACTGAATACTGTTTGTTGGATTTGGCCTCTTGGAGGTGACTTCAGCAAAGTTGTTTCTTTTTTTTTTTTTTTTTTTTGAGACAGAGTCTCGCTTTGTTGCCTGGGCTAGAGTGGCATCAGCCTAGCTCACAGCAACCTCAAACTCCTGGGCTTAAGCGATCCTACTGCCTCAGCCTCCCGAGTAGCTGGGACTACAGGCATGCGCCACCATGCCCGGCTAATTTTTTTCTATATATATTTTTAGTTGGCCAGATAATTTCTTCCTATTTTTAGTAGAGACCGGGTCTCACTCTTGCTCAGGCTGGTCTCGAACTCCTGACCTCGAGCGATCCACCCGCCTCGGCCTCCCAGAGGGCTAGGATTACAGGTGTGAGCCACTGTGCCCGGCCGCAAAGTTGTTTCTTGTTTTGTTATTTCATTTTTTTATTAATATGAAATAGTTGTACATATTTTGGGGGTACATGTGATATTTTGAGGTCTGAATACAGTGTGTGATGATTAAATCAATGTAATTAGGGTATTCATCACCTCACCTATTTATTTTTATTTATGTTTGGAACATTACAATTCTTGTCTTCTAGCTATTTTGAAATATACAGTAAATTATTAATTATAATTTCCCTACTGTACTGTAGAGGTGAAGACAAATTGTAGTGGTGTGAAAAGTGAATGGGAAGAAAAAGAATGGAGAAGGCTGGTAAAGCAACTCTTAAGGTGTTTTTGGTCAAGGAGAAGAGAGAGACCGAAGCCAGTAGCTACAGAGGACAGTGAAGTAAAGAGAGGGTTTTGCTTGTTTGTTTAAGTTAACATTTTTTTCCCTTTTAAAATGGAGGAGGTGCAACACTTTTAAATGTTTATGTAAGGATCAGGAGAGAGAGCAGTAAGTTCAGAACTCTGTACATGTTGTCAATTTAGTATAAATGTCAGGACATGAAAAAGCATATTTAAAAATTGAAACAGGGCATTTGCGGCCAAATACATTAAGCCACGTCTACATATAGTAGTCGCATTAGACCATTTTATTTATTTATTTTTTATTTATTTTTTATTTCAGCGTATTATGGGGGTACAAAAGTTTAGGTTACATATATTGCCCTTGCTTCCCCCACCCCGAATCAGAGCTTCAAGAGTGTCCATCCCCTAGACGGTGCACTTTGTACTCATATATGTATGCACCCATCCCCTTCCCTCCCACACACATCTGCCCCAACACCCGATTAATGTTATTCCTAAATGTGCTCTTAGGTGATGATCAGTGAAACCAATTTGCTGGTGAGTACATGTGGTGCTTA